>LR738713.1:285200659-285212107 GCA_902687465.1 Secale cereale
GGGGGTGAATAGGTACAATTACAAATTTTATTTGTTACTTAGCAATTTTAGGCAATAGTGCGGAATAGGTAAGTGAGCCTAACAATTGCAATTGAGATGCTAGGCAAGGTAAGATAGTAACACAAGTACACAAATAGCTAGCACAATAAGGTACAAGTAAGAACTAAGAGACAAGTTACCACGAGTAGAAAGTTAGGGTTAGGAATAACCGCAACTTCGAGAGACGAGGATGTATGCCGATGTTCACTTCCTTGGAGCGAAGCTACGTTACCGTTTAGAGAGGTGGGTGTTACCACGAAGGCACACCAACGCCACGAAGGCTCACCTATTCTCTCTTTGAGATATCACCACGAAGGCGATTCCCAACCACTAGTGGTAGACCTTTAGGTGGCCTCCAAACCCTCACAAACTTCACGGGGGTAATCACAACGTTTGATTCCTCACAGGATGACTCCTACCGCCTCAGAGTCTCCAACCTCCAAGAGTAACAAGATCCAAAGGGAAAAACTCAAGACTTGCTGAAACCACGATTTGCTTTGGTCACAAGAAGGTGAGGGAGAAGATCTTTCTATTGATTGGAACAACTCTTCAAAGCTCTCAGGAATCAAGCCGGGATCTAGGATTTCGTGTGTGAGTAAGATAGAGGGAGCACTGGTGTTCTTGAAGCGTGTTTGAGTGGAGTGTTCAGCCCTATCTCGAAGAGGTACGGTGCTATTTATACTACACACAATTTAGAGCCGTTGGGAAAGAGGTTGACTTGCCCGGATGATCTGAAAAACCACCCGAATGATCTGGATATAGTCCAGATCATCTGACTGAAAGCCCAGATGCAAGTGGTTGCAGTAGAGATGCGAGGAGTCCGGACAGTCCGGAGGACACATCGGACAATCCGGACATAGCCCGGATGATCCGGATGCTTGCCTGGATGATCCGGCTATATCCACAAGTTTTTGTGAAGATAGGTCGAGGTTACCCGGATGATCCGGGAGAGTATCCGGAAGATCCGGGCACAGTCCGGACGATCCAGATGAACGTTCGGATGATCCGGCTTCATCCACCAGTTTCTGTGATGATATGGTCAAGGTGATCCGAACGATCCGGGAGAGTACCCGGACGATCCGGGCACAGTCCGGACGATCCGGATGAACTTCCGGATGATCTGGCTAGAAGTTTATGTGTGCAAAGAGTAGGGAGTAGGATTTGGCTAAGTAGTTTTGCTAGGGATATTTGGTCTTTTGTGATAAAGCGTAGTGTGAAATATGAGCAAGCCCTGAACCTACACTTTGGATCCCCTCTTAATAGTGTGGGATCCCTATTACTCAAGAAATGTATAAAAGAGCAAGATGCCTCATTTTTGATTGCTTCTTTCTTGCTTGAGCAACGTTTTACTTGATGTGTCCATGATGCACACTGAAACCAAGGGAACTAATGACCTGTGTACAAACTTAGTAAAAATAGTTAGTCCCCTATATCTAATTTGTCATCAACATCAAAAATACACTTAAGAGTAAGATTTCACTTTCAATCTCCCCCTTTTTGGTAGTTGATGACAAAATACATATAGCTCTCAACAAATGAAACGAGTTGCATATATTGTATTTCTTATGAGAGATGTCCGGCATATTTTTCTTTTGTTTGGGAGAGCTCCCCCATTATGTATGCATAAGGAATAAAGCGATAGAAGAAAGAACAATGGATACATAAAGTGGATACCCTCATTTGTAAATAAATGTTGCTTCAGTGGAAGTAGCCATACACCACCAAGGCAACATAAGAAATGATAAACAACAGATGAAGATAGCAACTACTACTTAACTCTTTCAAGGTAGCATACGACATGACCAAAGGTTCATTACAATAATAATAAGTCTAGTGCAGGAGCTCGATTACATAACACACTCATAATCCTAGGAAATACATCTCTCCCTTGGCATTAAATATCGAAAAGGGGAAGACGACAGAGAAAGTAGGAGGATCACTCAGCATCCTCCTCCTCATCATCATCACCATCATTCAGATCAACAGGGATAAGGAAGAACTCGGGAAAATTAGCTGTAGAAGGAAAGTCGACCTCCGGAAGAGGAAGCCGAGCAGGAATGGGCTCATCGGGCTCGACAGGGCTTCCAGGGCGCGCACGTAGGCGAGCCTTAAGTGCATTTGCCTCAGAGATACGGTGAACCTCCTCGGTAGCAATGTGAGTAGCGGTATAGCAGCAGGTGTCAAAGATAGCCTTATGAGACTTCCCAATAAAGCGAGCAAGGCGGTCAAATGGCTTCATGAAAGATTTAGTGTGGCGAGAAGAGCTCTCGCCACATGAAGGAGCAGGTGCCTTTCCCCTAGAAGTCTCATCACGTGGAGTCCACATGGAGTGAGTGGTTGTCTTGGCAATGGGATGGGGGTAGACAGGGTCAATGACTATCTGAATGAAAGGAGCATGTGGAAGAGTACTATGATGCCCCAAGACCGAAGGTCTAGAATACTTCCAGCTATTCCGGGTTTTGCCGTGTGTTTTATTTGCTTTTGCTATGCATCATGTCATTAATTTTTGCAACTCAACTAAATAAATTGTGTGGATGTTCGATCCATTTAAATCAAGGGAAGGATGACTTCTCTTTATAACATATCCTCCTAATATTTATGGAGCTATTATAATTATTCCATTCTTTCGAAATTAACCATAACACACTTGCATAATTTTTCCCCATGTCTTTTCTACTTCAAGTTTGACTTCAAACCTTGCCAACAATTCCTTTCTCTTTTATCGAGGCTCTTCCTAAATTCCCAACATTTTCTTGGACTCTTCAAAAACTTGAATTTGTTCAAATCATTTGAATTAAATTCAAATGCATTTGAACTTAAACTTTCTATTATGTCCACCCTTATTTTCATGGGCCGCACTCATTTTTTTACAAGTCCAAGAAATTGTCTTCTTGCCCAAACTCTTCTCCTAACTCCGTCTTTTCTTTTCTTTTAATTCTCTGTTTTTTTATCTCTCTTAATAATTAGAGAGAGTAGCCCAGCCCCCCCATAGTCCGGCCCATCGGCTTCCCTAGGCCCAAGCCCACCTAACCTCACTCCTAAACCTAACCCTACCCCGCAGCCACGCACCCGATCCCCACTCAACCCCCTCGTCCCTCTCCCTCTCGTCTTCCCGACTGCGCCGCCATCTCCCCAGCGCCCCTCCCAGGTCGCACTCTCCTCCTCCGCGTCCCTTTCCTCCTCGTCCCTTCTCCCCATTGCCGACCTGCCTTGTCCTCGCATCATCAAGCCGCCCTCCGTCCTCATTGCCGACCGGTCGCTGCCCTCGTTGGTGACCAGCGTCGCCCCGTCCCACTTCCCATGGCGACGTCCGAGCTCCGCCGCCGAGCCGCGCGGCTCCACCACCACCTCCAGCCGCTTCCGCCGTTGCTCTACTCCACCTCCCATGCGCCGTGCCCGATCCCGTAGTCGCCAGCACCGTGGGACCGCGATGGCCTCGTCATTGCGACCCCGAGCGTCGCCTCCCATGTCTCCTCGCCTTGCCGAAGCTGCCCGTCGCCACCATTGCTTCGGTCCTGCACGCGCACAGCCGCCGCGAGGCCTCCTTCCTCTGCTCCGTTGTCCTCTGCCTCGCCTCCATCGCCGAACTGCCCCGACCCCGTCGTCATCCATGCAAGCCGTCGCTGGATTCCATCCTCCTTGACTCCGGCCGCCAGCGCCCTCCACCTCGCCGGAGCAGCCGTCCTCGTCCTCCTGCCTTGCAGCGTCGCCGGCCTTCGCTGTGTGGGCTGCATCTTCCCAAGATCCGCTCCCCCGCAAGATGACCGCACCCGTGCTGCCTTGACCGTTGTCGTTTTGTTACATCTCCGTGAAGATAGAGACCGCAAGTACTAGGATGCTCCAAGTCCCTCTCCAACCATACCCTCATCGTGGATTCGACAAGACCGCGTGTACCACTACCGTCGCCAAGATCGCGAGTACCTGTACACGATGCGATGCCAAGTACCTCTACAGTCGGAAGAACCTAGACTGGCAAGTCCGAAGACCCCAAGTACCACGACACGATGACATGAACGTCTACAAAAACGAGCACCACTACGCCCGAATGACTACAGACCGAAACGACAAGTTCCTCTACGACATGTGTGTGACGCCCGAGACCGACGTCCCAGAAGATTCCAGAAGAGTCCCGAAGATTCCAGATGTTCCGGGTTGCCCGTGTGTTTTATTTTTGCTTGTGTTATTTATTTTTTGCATTGCATCATGTCAGCATGCCATCATGTCATTAATTTAGTCTGCATCTCAACCTAAATAAACCGTGTGGACCTTTGGTCCATTTAAATTGAGGGAAGGTGACTTCTCTTTATAACATATAAAAGTCTCTCAATATTTAGGGAGCTATATATAATAATATTCCATTTGTCGGAATTCACCTTAACACACTTGCATATTTTCTTCATGCCTTTTTCACCTCGAGTTCTCCATCTAAACCTCCCCTTTTTGTTGGAACTATTTTGTGAGGTTGGAATTATTCCGTAAAGCCTTACAAAAATGCCCATCATTTCATTCTTATTCGTTGTCTCTTTTTTTTTTGGCTCTCTCCTTTTTGTTTTTTTTCTGTCTAAGAGTTAAAAAAACAGAGAGCAGCCGCGCCCTCTTGGGCCTCTCTCTAGCCTTCTCTGGCCAGGCCTCTCCTCACCTCAGCCGGCCAGCTCACAGGCCCATTTTCCCTCCACTTCCTGCGGCCCATTCTCCACAGGCCCATCAGGCCAGCCCGACCGCAGCTCCCCACCAAACCCTAGCGGTCGCCCGCACCCCGATCCCTCGCTCTCCCTGTTTCCCTCGTGCGCCGCCGCACCCTTCCTTCTGCCTCGCTCGTCACCTCTCTCTGCCCGATTTCCCCCGCAGGCCCGAGGCCTCCCTCGTTCAACCCGATTCCCCTCTCTCGCTCACCCCGCGCGAGCCCGTTTCCTCACCCTCTGTCGCCCGAACCATCACCTCTCGCCCCGCCCCTTCCGTCCTCCGTCGCCGGGGCCAGCGCCGCGCCCCCATCCGCGTTCCCATCTGCGTTCCCCTGCAGCAGGAGCCTCGCAGCCGACGTGCGGGGCGCTCCAGTGCAGCGCCTAGGCGCCGTGGACTTCCCTCTGGCCGGAGGCCCCCGCCTCCCCGAGCGCCATGGCCACCGCGTCCTGTCCCCACCGCGGCCAGAGCGGGCCCTTCCGCCGCGAACCGCCCCGTCCAGCGCCTTGGAGCCGCCCCTCCAGCCTCGACCTTCCCCGTCCAGGGCCTCGCCTCCCGTCCTCCAGCGTCGCCAGGGCCGCGCCCCCCTCCTCTTCTGCAATGGTGCCCCGCGGCGGGAGCTGCACCCTCGCCACTACCGTCGCCAAGGCCGGCGCGCCCCTGCCTCGTCTCTTCAGCGCCGTGCCTCCGTGCCGCGTCCTCGCTTCGTCGAACTGCTGCCTTTGCTGCCGTTCTGTTTTTTTTTTGTGTGTGTTGCCTTGTGCTTTGGGATGTCCAGGAACGTGCACGATTACCTTCGGAAGAACGAGTACCCCTCCGATACAACAAGTACCCCTACACGGCGAAGCGACAAGTACCACTACCGACGCCGGAGCCATCGGAACCCTCGTGTACCTCTTCGTTACAAGAACCGAGACCGGACCGTCAAGTACATCTACACGATGACTCGCCAAGTACCACGACATGACGGATGAACATCTACAAACGTGTACCACGACGACCGAGTACATCTACGGCCCGAACGTCTACCGTCGCCCGAACGACTACCGTCGCCCGAACGTCTACCGTCGCCCCATGTACCTCTACGGCAAGTACCTCGACGACATGTACCACTACGGCTCAAGTTCCTCTCCGATACGTCCAAGTACCACGACACCGACCCGAACATCTACGGCTACGAGCTCCGTGAACGACTACCGTCGTCGTGTACCACTACCGTCGCCGAGACCGCTAGTACATCTACGAACTCGACGCCGGAACGACTACTTCCTCTACTTCCACTACGTCCCTCTACGATCTCGAACCGCCCCGAAACGCACGCTTCGAAGGTATAACCCCGAGACGTGACCCGTGTGATGCATGCTTGTTGTGGTTGTATGAAATGTCTCCCTTGTGTGCATCGTGTCCGTTTCGTCCCTTTTGTCATGTTCCTCGGTTGCCTCGCCACCGACTCGTGGGAACCCGGTAACGGGATCACCCCACTTTCATCTTGTTCGACTCGATCACTCCGCCTTTGCTTGCTCCGGTCTCTCAATGGGTTACCGGTACCGATATGTTGCGTTGCATCATTTTCGGTTCGTTGCCGTGGCACCCTTTCATTCCACCACGGTGACAATACTTCATATCTCTTAATGTCAACCCTTTTAATAAAATTGCATAATCTTGATCATGTCATCCGCATCATGTTAACAACCTTATATGTTTAATTGTTGTTTGCTTATAATTATTAAACATGCTCATGAGGATTTTCCGGATATGTTGTTGTTATTCTCCGGCCTCATTTAAATTGCCTAATAGTGTAGTTTCTTTATGTTTCACCTCTTGCCATGCTAAAAACAATTAATCTTGTCTTGTTAATAACAAGAGTCAATTAAATAATTAAATGTGGTGTTTCGTCAATATGCAACTCGTTGCATATTGAACTCCACTTAACTTGTAGTATTGTTTGCGCACTTTGCCATGCCATGCATATTAAACCGGACATGCATCATACTTGGATGTGCATCGTATGCCATGTTTGTGCTTACCGTGTTGTTTGTTTCTTTCCGGTTGCTTCTCTTGTTAGCTTCGGTTCCGTTCCGGAGTTGTGAGGATCCGCTCGACTGTTGCTCCGTCTTCTTCTTGGATCCGTTCTTCTCCCTTGTGGAATCCCAGGCAAGATGACCGAACCCGGATACCATTACTATTTTTGCCTCTTGCTAGTAGTTCCGCTCTATAGTTTTGCCTCGATGCCCATGTCTTTCTTGTCAGCCTCCTGCTTGTAACCATTGCCATGTTTAACCACCCTACCTACGCAAACCGTTGCTTGGCTAAGTACGCTTCGCTCAGCCCCTCTTATAGCATTGTTAGTTGCAGGTGAAGATTGAAGATGCTTGCTTCATGTTGAAGTTTGGTTGGGTTATATCACACTATATAAATGCTTAAAAAACGAAATCATCTATATACTGGCAGGGTGGAAGGCTAAGCCTTTTGCTTGGTGATTTGTTCCACTCATGCCGTTAGGAACCGTATAAACCGGTGTTATGTTCCTTGATTATGCGTTCCTAACACGGTTGGGGTGTATGGGACCCCCTTGATAAACCGCTAAGTGCTAAGTCTTTTCCAGCAAGTCCCAACCTTTGGTACTATTTGCCTAATAACAAACTAATAAAAACTTGCATGTGGACTAGCTATCCCTTTTATTTTAATTCAACCCCCGGGCCAGTGCTCCACATGAGTGTTGGTCCGAAACGGGGGTTCTGCGGGGCCACCTCGAGGAAACTCAAGGTTTGGTAAAAACCTGTAGAATCGCCCATCCGGTCGTGTCCTGAGACTAGATACGCGCGGCTACCTATCAGGGTGTCGACACGCCGGGAGGATTTGCTGGATTAGCCTTACCTTAGTTCGGTTTAACCTGAGCACGGGATTCCGAGAATACTCGGGTCTTCCCACCTATGGAGTTGCGACTTCGCGGATCGTGGGCTTGTGATGGGCCAAGTTGGAACACCCCTGCAGGGTTTGAACTTTCGAAAGCCGTGCCCGCGGTTATGTGGCAGATGGGAGCTTGTTGATTCCAGTTGTAGATAACTTGACACAATGTTTCAATACACTACCAGCGTGTGTACCGTGACTGTCAATTTCCGAATAGGGATTCGGGAGTTGAACACGGTGGGGTTATGTTTGACCGGTTTTAGTTAGGATCACTTCGTGATCATCTCTCGACCGATGCACTTCTCTTCTCGCTCTCTTTTACGTAAGTTAGTGCTAGTTGCTGCTGCAGACTCTTGTTGTTCCTTCACCTCTCGTTCTTTCTTCAGCCTTGTCCTCACCCAAGGCTTAAATAGTCTTGTTACCCGGGAACGGGATTGCTGAGTCCTCTGTGGCTCACAGTTACTTCACCACACCAGATGCAGGTTCAGCCGAGCTCGATGCAGGAGCTGGTTCAAGTACTTCATCGGGAGTTCGATGAAGCTTGTGGCCGTTTGCTTGTGACGCTTCGACGATCAGTAGTGGTTTCTACTAGGATTCGATCCTGACCTGTGGCTTTATGTGTTTTGGTATCTTGCTTTTGGATCTTACCCTTAGATGGGCTGTGATGTTTTGAATGATGATTGCTTATGTAATGTATTGTGTGAAGTGGCGAGTGTAAGCCAACTATCTCCTTTTGCAATTTAATCCCTCTTTTACATGAGTTGTGCAAAGATACCAAACTTGAGATCATTCTAGGATGGGCTTATACCTTTAAGTCGTGCCTCGACACGTAGGAGGTATAGTCCCATCCTGGGCATTACAATGTGTACCACTACCATCGACTCCGTGGACGAAGTTATTCGTCATGACCCCGAACATCTACGGATACCCGAATGCCTACAAATGTGTACCACTACTTCCACTACCATCGCGAGAACGACTACTTCCACTACTTCCCTCGACGAACTTGAGCCGCCCCAAAACGCATGCTTCGAAGGTATACCGCTGAGACGACGCTCGTGAACGGATGCATGTTGTGTTGTATGAGATGTTCACTTGTTTGCACCGTGCCCGAATCATCGCTTGCGATGCCCCTCGTTTGCCTTGCCACCGGCCTGTGGGAACCCGGTTATCGGGATCACACCACCTATCTCTTGCATGACTCGCACACGCCACCATTTCTTTTGCGCCGACATCTCAACGAGTTACCGGAACCGATTTGTTGCCGTGGGACCATTTTGGTTATCGCCGCCGTGGCACCCTTTCTTTCCACCACGGTGAAAAAAATACTCCATAACTTGCTCATCTCCACTTTTAATAAAAATTGCATAAAATTTGTATATGTCATCCGCATCATGATAACAACATTTAAATGGTTAAAATTGTTGTGTGCTTTAATAATTGCTAAATGACATGTGAGGATTTTCCGGAATTGTTGTTGCTATTTCTGGCCTCATTTAAAATGCCTAGGTAGTGTAGTTTGCTCATGCTTCACCTCTTGCCATGTTAAAAAAAATTTAAACTTGTTGTGTTCATAACGAGAGCAAACTAAATAAATAGAATGTGATGATTCGTCAATATGCAACTCGTTGCATATTGAGCTCCACTTAAATTGTAGTGTTGTTTGTGCACTTTGCCATGCCATGCATAATTAAACCAGACATGCATCATACTTGGTTGTGCATCATATGCCATGTTTGAGCTTGTTCGTTTACCGTGTTGTTTGCTTCTTTCCGGTATGCTTCTCCCGTTAGCTTCAATTTCGTTACGGAGTTGTGAGGATTTGTTCGACTACTTCATGGACTCGTTCTTTTTCTTTGTAGGATCTCAGGCAAGATGACCGTTCCCAGATATCACCTCTATCTTTGCTTTGCTAGTTGTCTCGCTCTATAGTTATGCCTCGATGCCTATTCTTGTCTTGTCAGCCTCCTATGTTGCCATGAAACACTCTAACCGCCTTCCTAGCAAACCGTTGATTGGCTAAGTACGCTTTTGCTTAGCCCCTTTTATAGCGTTGTTAGTTGCAGGTGAAGTTGGAAGATTGCTCCATGTCTGGACTTCTTGATTGGGATAACACAATATATATATTAATTAATTAATGCACATATATATTGGTAATGGGTGGAAGGCTTGGCCTTCTGCTTGGTGTTTTGTTCCACTCATGCCACCTTAGGACCCAATAAACCGGTGTTTTGTTCCTTGATTTTGCGTTCCTAACATGGTTGGGGTTTATGGGCCCAGCTTGATAATTCGCACTGCTTAAAGCTTTTCCAGCAAGACCCAACTTTGGTACTACATTTGCCTAACAACTAAAAACTTGCATAGGGAGTAATTAACCCGAGTTCTTAATCAACAACCCGGGCCAGTGCTCCTCATGAGTGTTGGTCCAAACTGGGCAGACTGCGGGGCCACCATGGGGAAACTCGAGGATTGGTATATACCTGTAGGATGACCCATCCGGCCGTGGCCTGAGACGAGATACACGCAGCTACTATCAGGGTGTCGGCACGCTGGGAGGTCTTGCTGGATTAGTTTTACCTTTGTCGAAATATCTTGAGCATGGGATTTCGAGAATACTCGGGTCTTCCCAACATGGAATTGCGACTCCGCAGATTGTGAGCTTGTGATGGGCTAAGTTGGGACACCCCTGCAGGGATGTGAACTTTCGAAAGCCGTGCCCGCGGTTATGTGGCAGATGTGAATTTTTTAATATCCGGTTGTAGATAACTTGACACCATATCCTTAAGAATACACTACCTGTGTGAGTAACCGTGACAGTCTCTTTTCGAAGGGGTTTTCGGGAAGTGAACACGGTGGGGTTATGCATTAACGTGAGTAGCTAGGATCACTTATTGATCATCTTTGGCGATCGTTGGCACTTTTCTCTTTTTGCTTTGAATTTGTAAGCTAGTTGCTTAGTGCTTGTTGCAGACACTTCATTACCTCTCCACACCTAAAAGGCTTTGTTAGTTTTGATACCCAAGAATGGGATTGCTGAGTCCTTGTGACTCATAGATTACAACACACACCAGATGCAGGTACAACTGAGTACGATGCAGGAGATGGACAAGAACTTCACTGGGAGTTCGATGAAGAGCTTGGCCGTATGTATGTAACGTATCTCGACGATCAGTAGTGGTTCCTACTAGGGGTGATCAGGCCTTGTGGTTGTGGTATCTTTTCTCGTTTGATTTCGTCCGTAGTCGGACCCTGTGTTATTTGGATGAATGTATGAATGTTGAACTAATTGAATGATGTGGCGAGTGTAAGCCAATTATTTTACTCTTTCATCCCTGTTCATTACATGAGTTGTGCAAAGATACCACGCTTGCGATCATTCTAGAATGCGATTATGTCTCTAACTCGTGCCTCGACATGTAGGAGATATAGTCGCATCTTGGGCATTACATGTTGGTATTCAGAGCCTTCTCCGACCTAGGAGCCCCCTGATTGATCGAACCACTGGCGGTTGAGTCTAGGCACACACAAAAAAATGTTTTGAGTCATATATATATGTATATATATGTATATATATATATATATATATATATATATATATATATATATATATATATATATATATATATATATATATATATATATATATATATATATATATATATATATATATATATATATATATATATATGTGTGTGTGTGTGTGTGTGTATCGGAGAGTAGGATTTCTTTTTACTCCTCATCCCCTTCGTCGCTCTGGTGAGGATTCCTGACGTTGTTTTAACATCACTATCCTCAATTTTCACCAATTTTTTTAGGATC
>LR738713.1:285213625-285294212 GCA_902687465.1 Secale cereale
ATATATATATATATATATATATATATATATATATATGTGTGTGTGTGTGTGTGTGTATCGGAGAGTAGGATTTCTTTTTACTCCTCATCCCCTTCGTCGCTCTGGTGAGGATTCCTGACGTTGTTTTAACATCACTATCCTCAATTTTCACCAATTTTTTTAGGATCACGCGGGTATTGTTTGGATTGTTCCGATATCTTTGTGACGAGAATTCTATCTTGGTGCCTCCCGTCTGTTTAGGCTGAGTCCCGGGGAGTTGAGCTCCGAGGTATTGTCGACCCATTGTGTATCGTTGCAGTTCTAGAATACCAGAGGCGGCCGACATGAAAAACTCTTCTATGCGTGTCTGGTGGTGAGATAACCCCGATGTCACCCAGTACTGGTGGGATAGTTCGGGAGTATTGCCACAACTAGTATAGCGGATGCGTTTCGAAGGTCCGAGGTAAACGGTTTCCGAAGGTGCCTGGTTATGTGTTGATGGATGGATACATCTGGATGTAGGTATTGCTAGTTGGGTGAGATATTTTTCTTTCCCTGTATCCCCAACACCAGATTGCATAATCGGAAAGCTTCGGGGATTAATAGGTGGGATTCAAGTAGCTCTTAGGTTATCTTCCAATGGGTGCATGATATGAGGTTGGGGTTCAACATCTAGTGGAGAGGTTATCATGGGCGTTGTTACACTAGGGGGTTGCATCTTAAAGGATCCTTGGCTATGCTGATCCGGGGATTGCAAGGCCCTTTGTAACACGTGCCATGGGGCATCAGCACGAACATGTGGGACAAAACCTCTATTATGTATTTCTTCCATCTGTTACCTTGTTGTTTTATTCCATCATTTTGTTCTCCCAAGTGGCTTCTCGACAAGTTGATGTACCATTAAGCTTATGGTATTCATTCGTTCAATTTTGTTCGGATGTTCATTGTGAAGATTATGTTGCAACATATATGTCCTTTGTTTTTGTTTTGATTGTGGTATTTGAGTTGCTTCGATGTCAAGTATTGATTCCATACCTTTCCTAAGAGGTGTTCTCATATTTCTATGGGAGTGCTAATCCTTCTTGATTATCAAGATTGTCATGTTAAATTCTTTTTCAACTGGTGCGTTTCTCTTCGAGTTAACCCGATCCTTTTAATATGTGCAAGACCAAGTCTTGGTTTTTCTCAACGGTGTTCATTCCATTCATCCCAAGTTGTCTTTGTTTTTTCCCACCCTCCCACCCTTTTTCTTTATGGAGCCAGAGTCCTTAATCAAGTGTCCTTATATTCTTGTGATACCTCTTTGTCAATCTTCTTTAATGTTTCATCCAGTGAATTCTCGTGAATATGCTCAGGAAGATTCAAGTTCATCATTCTTCGTTCTCTTTTTTCTTCTCTGGTGGACTGAATTCATGCTTTGGTGTTCATTATATCCTTCCTCTTGTTTCACATGTTTTCACATGTTGAAATTTCTTATCCAAAGGCTCTCTTGTTTATTCAACTCTCTCTAATTCTTCTCGGGAGTGTTCACGATATCTCGGAAGATTCGTGTTTCCATTCTTAATCCGTTCAAGCTATTTTGAGGCTGTTATCTCACCCAAGCCATTTAATTCAACCGGTGCACTATCTCTCAAGCAATCTTTCCCAACGATGTTTCTTTTCAGTGGGCCCTAACCCACAGGTCTTTTTCCAGGATCTTACCCGACTCTTCTAATTTTTCTGAAGTTATACTCAAATTCTTTTCAAAGTGTGATGTAAGAATGATTTCCATCAGTCACATGCCTTCTCCAAGATTGTTTCCAATTATTTTTATCTTTAGCTCCACCTTTCCCCTTTTCATTCTTCCGGAGTATCTCAAATTCTTCATGGTATTTCTCGTTGTTCTTCTCAACATTTGAAGACCAGAGAAGAGTTTCTCTTAAATCTTGGCCCGTTCTCTTGAAGATTTGTGATTCTAGCTTCATGCCATCCTCATAATTGTTTCGATTTCGGGAATTGTTTTCATGCCCCTCCGAAGCATTTCATGAATTTTTTCCATTGTTATCCTCCGAAGGCCATCATTTCAAAATATTTCTTCGTTCTCAGTTTTCAACTTCGACCTCTAACTATTCTTAATTGATGCCTCTTCGTTCGTCTCCATATTCTTATGGCGGTTCGTTCAAAAAATTCATTTTCCTTTGTCATCATATCAATTCATTCGTTCTTTCTGAAATCCTACTGGTGATTCATTGAATACTTTCTCAAGATGGTGTGAGATGTCTCTTTGATTCTATGCAACGAGAATAAGTAGTATGCAAATCCAATACTTCTCATCAATTTAAATTGGTGAAGGATACGCATAACATAAGTCTTATTCTTATTTCTCTAAAGTGATTAATCTCTTTTTTCCGGATCTTGTTCATCATATCATATTCTCGGTTCCAAGTTGTTCATCTTCTTTCCGGAGCTCCAAGTAATTTCAATTATATCTTTGCAAAGCTCCATCTAATCATTGCAAGGCTACAATCTTAATCTTTTCATCCTTCACTTCTCATCCTTTTGCTACCGGAGTTCTTCTTGGTGGTTCATCATGATTTAATTCATCCTCGAAGTGTTCTTCAAGATTCTTGTTGAAGGACCTCAAGTATTCTTCTTCATGCATTTTGAAGTGAAATTCTTGCTCCCTTATCTTTTGAGGTGGAGTTGTGTCATTCTTGACAATTCCTTCATGATTCATGATTCACGAGTTATCAAGAATGAAATATTTAAACCCATCATCCTTATTTCTTCAGGAGATCCTTTCAACCCCCCATTTTATTCATTGGAGTTATCTTGGCTTGTATTTCACCTAAAAGCTTTTTCCTAAGGATTGTTTCTAATTATGGTGCTTATAAATGACCCAAGTACTCCATTTATCCTCTCGGTGAAAGAAGTTTTCATCTCTTCGCTCATCTCAAATCAATCTTTTGGTAGGGGTAGAATTTCACCTCAATTTTGAGATGTTTTCCATAAGGCCACTACAAGCTTATTCTTTTCGTTGTTGATTTTCCATCAACCCCATTCAATCCATCTTTGTAAGGATGCTTTACAAATTCATTTACGGGACAAGTTGTCATTTTCTTCTCCGTTCTTTCCGTTCCAACGAACTAGCATCTATTCTTTCATTCCGGAGGCATTGGGATGTTGCGCTTTTCGTCCCGTCATCTCATTTTGTCAAGATCATGTTCTTTCCTTTGCTTATCCATTCATCGAGAGTGTTGTGTCCTCCATTCAAGTTCTGTCATCTTATCTAATTTTTCTTCTCTTTTAACCGGAGTGCTATCTGAAATCTTTCTTAACCTTGTGCCATTCTTTTAATTGTTCCGGAGGCAGTGTGTCGTTGATTTCATCAAGTATCATCGCATCTTCTTAAGTTCATGTGAATTCCTTCCATTTTTAGTTGGAGTGCTGTCAGAATTATTTCATTCTTATTCCTTCTATATCTCGTTTTAACCGTAGTGGTTTCAATGTCTATCTTGGCACCTAAGCTCTTCATTCTTGTTGTATTCTTTGTTCCTCTTGTCCAACGGAGCGTTTCAATTTCTTTCAATTCCGTCGTGTCATTTCTTCAAGTTTTCAACCTCTCAAAGTTCGTGGTTTCACTCGTTTGTCAAAGAAGCAACTTTGTTTTGCCTCTTCCTTTTCCGTTTTATCCGGTGCCATCCTTAGGATCTCGGGTCGAGATCCTCTGTTGGTGTGGGAGAGTTGTGATTCCCCAAGACCGATGCTTGAGAAGACTTCCATCTATTCCGGGTTTCGCCGTGTGTTTTATTTGCTTTTGCTGTCCATCATGTAATTAATTTTTGCAACTCAACTAAATAAATTGTGTGGTTGTTCGATCCATTTAAATCGAGAGAAGGATGAATTCCCTTTATAACATATCCTCCTAATATTTATGGAGCTATTATAATTATTCCATTCTTTCGAAATTAACCATAACACACTTGCATAATTTTTTCCCATGTCTTTTCTACTTCAATTTTGACTTCAAACCTTGCCAACAATTCCTTTCTCTTTTATCGAGGCTCTTCCTAAATTCCCAACGTTTTCTTGGACTCTTCAAAACCTTGAATTTGTTCAAATCATTTGAATTTAACTCAAATGCATTTGAACTTAAACTTCCTATTATGTCCACTCTTATTTTCGTGGGTCGTGCTCAATTTTTTACAAGTCCAAGAAATTGTCTTCTTTCCCAAACTCTACTCCTAACTCCCTCTTTTCTTTTCTTTTAATTCTCTGTTTTTCTCTCTCTCTTAATAATTAGAGAGAGCAACCCAGCCCCCCACAGGTCGGCCCATCAGCCTCCCTAGTCCAAAGCCCACCTAACCTCACTCCTAAACCTAACCCTACCCCGCAGCCACGCACCCGATCCCTGCCCAACCCACTCGTCCCTCTCCCTCTCGTCCTCTCGACTACGCCACCATCTCCCCAGCGCCCCTCCCAGGTCACACTCTCCTCCTCCGCGTCCCTCTCCTCCTCGTCCCTTCTTGCCATCGCCGACCCGCCTCGTCCTCGCATTGTCGAGCCGCCCTCCGTCCTCCTCGCCGACAAGTCACTGCCCTCGTTGGCGACCAGCGTCGTGCCGTCCCACTTCCAATGGCGACGAGCGAGCTCCGCCGCCGAGCCGCGCGGCTCTACCACCACCTCCAGCCGCTTCCGCTGTTGCTCAACTCCACCTCCCACGCGCCGCGCCTGATCCGTAGTCGCCAGCACCGCGGGACCGCGACGGCCTCGTCCTTGCAACCCGAGCGCCGCCTCCCGTGTCTCCTCGCCCCGCCGAAGCTGCCCGTCGCCACCAACACTCCGGTACCGCATGCGCGCAGACGCCGCGAGGCCTCCTTCCTCTGCTCCGCTGTCCTCTGCCTCGCCTCCATCGCCAAACCGCTCCGACCCCGTCATCATCCATGCAAGCCGTCGCTGGATTCCTTCCTCCTCGACTCCGGCCGCCAGCGCCCTCCACCTCGTCGGAGCAGCCGTCCTCGTCCTCCTGCCTTGCAGCGTCGCCGGCCTTTGCTTTGTGGGTTGCATCTTCCCAAGACCCGCTCCCCCGCAAGATGACCGCCCCAGTGCTGCCTTGACCGTTGTCGTTTTGTTACATATCTGTGAAGACAGAGACCGCAAGCACTAGGATGCTCCAAGTCCCTCTCCAACCCTACCCTCGTTGTGGATTCGAAAAGACCGCGTGTACCACTACCGTCGCCAAGATCGCGAGTACCTCTACACGATGCGATGCCAAGTACCACTATAGTTGGAAGATCCAAGACCGGCAAGTACGAAGACCCCAAGTACCACGACACGACGACATGAACATCTACAAAAACGAGTACCACTACGCCCGAACGACCACATACCGAAACGACAAGTTCCTCTACGACATGTGTACCACTATCGTCAACTCCATGGACGAAGTCACTCGTCGTGACCCCGAACATCTACAGATACCCTAATGCCTACGAACGTGTACCACTAGTTCCACTACCATCACGAGAACGACTACTTCCGCTACTTCCCTCGACGAACTCGAGCCGCCCCGAAACGCATGCTTCGAAGGTATACCACAGAGACGACGCCCGTGAACGGATTCATGTTGTGTTGTATGATATTCACTTGTTTGCACCGTTCTAGAATCGTCGCTTGCGATGCCACTCGTTTGCCTTGCCACCAGCCCGTGGGAACCCAGTTACCGGGATCACCCCACCTATCTCTTGCATGACTCGCACACGCCACCATTTCTTTTGCGCCAACATCTCAACGAGTTATCGGAACCGATTTTTTGCCGTGGCACCATTTCGGTTATCGCCGCCGTGGCACCCTTTCTTTCCACCATGGTGACGAAATTCTCCATAACTTGCTCATGTCCACTTTTAATAAAAATTGCATAAAACTTGCATATGTCATCCGCATCATGATAACAACATTTAAATGGTTGAAATTGTTGTGTGCTTTAATAATTGCTAAATGACATGTGGGGATTTTCGGAATTGTTGTTGTTATTTCTGGCCTCATTTAAAATGCCTAGGTAGTGTAGTTTGCTCATGCTTCACCTCTTGCCATGTTAAAAACATTTAAACTTGTTGGGTTCATAACGAGAGCAAACTAAATAAATAGAATGTGGTGTTTCGTCAATATGCAACTCGTTGCATATTGAGCTCCACTTAAATTGTAGTGTTGTTTGTGCACTTTGCCATGCCATGCATAATTAAACCGGACATGCATCATACTTGGTTGTGCATCATATGCCATGTTTGAGCTTGTTTGTTTACCGTGTTGTTTGCTTCTTTCCGTTATGCTTCTCCCGTTAGCTTCGGTTTCATTCAGAGTTGTGAGGATTTGTTCGACTACTTCATGGACTCGTTCTTCTTCTTTGCGGGATCTCAGGCAAGATGACCGTTCCCCGATATCACCTCTATCTTTGCTTTGCTAGTTGTCTCGCTCTATAGTTATGCCTCGATGCCTATTCTTGTCTTGTCAGCCTCCTATGTTGCCATGAAACACTCTAACCGCCTTCCTAGCAAACCATTGATTGTATAAGTACGCTTTTTCTCAGCCCCTCTTATAGCGTTGTTAGTTGCAGGTGAAGTTGGAAGATTGCTCCATGTCTAGACTTCTTGATTGGGATAACACAATATATATATATATATATATATATATATATATATATATATATATATCTTCATTAATTAATGCACATATATATTGGTAATGGGTGGAAGGCTTGGCCTTCTGCTTGGTGTTTTGTTCCTTGATTTTGCGTTCCTAACACGGTTGGGGTTTATGCCCCCCCCTTGATAATTCACACTTCTTAAAGCTTTTCCAGCAAGACCCAACTTTGGTACTACATTTGCCTAACAACTAAAAACTTGCATAGGGAGTAACCCGAGTTCTTAATCAACAACCCGGGCCAGTGCTCCTCGTGAGTGTTGGTCCAAACTGGGCAGACTGCGGGGCCACCACGGGGAAACTCAAGAATTGGTATATACGTGTAGGATGACCCATCCGGTCGTGGCCTGAGACGAGATACGCGTGGCTACTATCAGGGTGTCGGCACGTCGGGAGGTCTTGCTGGATTAGTTTTACCTTTGTCTAAATATCTTGAGCACGGGTTTCCAAGAATACTAGGGTCTTCCCAACATGGAGTTGCGACTCCGTAGATCGTGAGCTTGTGTTGGGCTAAGTTGGCACACCCCTGTAGGGTTTTGAACTTTCGAAAGCCGTGCCCGCGGTTATGTGACAGATGGGAATTTGTTAATATCCGGTTGTAGATAACTTGACACCATATCCTTAAGAATACACTACCTGTGTGAGTAACCGTGACAGTCTCTCTTCGAAGGGGTTTTCGGAAAGTGAACACGGTGGGGTTATGCATGAACATGAGTAGCTAGGATCACTTACTGATCATCTTTGGCGACCGTTCGCACTTCTCTCTTCTCGCTCTGAATTCGTAAACTAGTTGCTTAGTGCTTGCGGCAGACACTTTATTACCTCTCCACACCTAAAAGGATTTGTTAGTTTTGATACCCGGGAATGGGATTGCTGAGTCCTTGTGACTCACAGATTACAACACACACCAGATGCAGGTACAACTGAGTACGACGCAGGAGATGGACAAGAACTTCACTGGGAGTTCGATGAAGAGCTTGGCCGTATGTATGTAATGTATCCCGACGATCAGTAGTGGTTCCTACTAGGGGCGATCAGGCCTTGTGGTTGTGGTATCTTTTCTCGTTTGATTTCGTCCGTAGTCGGACCCTGTGTTATTTGGATGAATGTATGAATGTTGAATTAATTGTGTGACGTGGCGAGTGTAAGCCAATTATTTTACTCTTTCGTCCCTGTTCATTACATGAGTTGTGCAAAGATACCACACTTGCGATCATTACAGAATGCGATTATGTCTCTTACTCGTGCCTCGACACGTAGGAGATATAGTCGCATCCTGGGCATTACAAGTACGAACCTTTAGACAACTAGCCATGCGAATCTCATGTCATAGGAAATCTGCCATGTCAATGGGACGGTTGGGAGCCTTCCTTGCGTAGTACATCAAGTCAATGCTATAGGCCCGAACCATCCCACGATCCCCTTTCTTGGGAGCAATGGAGTTGAGGATACACTGAAAAAGCCACCGGTAGTTGAGACGGAAGATGGAGATATCATTAAGCTCCTTGCTTTGTTGTACTTTGGAGAGGTGAGTGGTGGGCATGATGAGGCAATTACATGCACTGATGGGCATGGCCTCAAACTTGGGGTGCACCTCATGGATCCGAAAAAGAGAGAGCTCAGGTCCGGGCATGCCCAAGGCAGCAACAAACTCCTCGAAAGAGATGGTGAACTGAGAATGGTGAGTCATCCAAGTGATAGAGCGATCCGGATGGAAGAAACACGTGGCATAGAATTGCCGAATGGCAGCCTCATTCAAATCACAATGAAGAGACATAGCATGACGCATCCCCATGCCATCAATCTTCTCCAACACACCTTCGAACTTGGTTGGATTTTTCTCAATGTAATCCAAGTTCACATAATGCTGAGGAGAGAAACCTAGATGAGCAATGACGGATTGATAGATGTCTTGTTGAACCAAGGTGCGAAAACGGGGATCAGTTGCACTGGCAGGGGCGACAAATTGGTTGACATCACTCCTTAAAGTAGCATTGACAACACGACGGCCACGGTTGGTGGGGTTTGCCATGGACAAGATGAGACCAGTAGTTGCGGCAGATTGAGAGCTTGAGGCAGAGACCGCTTTTTTCTTCTTTGCTTTGTGTGTGGAGCGAACCGGCACGATCTCTTCCGCATGGAGTTCGTCCTCGTAGTCGGGGTCATCCAGTCTGGCATAGGATGGACGAGCACGACCCGGCGCCTTCTTGAGTGGACGAGTAGCGTCCTCAGAGTCCATCGATGCTTGACGGCGCGCCTCTGCGTACACACATAGGAGAGAAAGAGAGCCAATTCGAGTGAATGACCGATCCTAGGTGAATGAACGGAGAAATAGAGGAGGGGAGCATATGGAGTACCATGAGAGGGACCAGAGGTCGTTCACTTGAAGCTCCGACCACCACCTCCATGTTCGACCACCATGGTGGAGTTGGGAACAGAGGATGAAGTTCCAATCGGCCAGGAAGACAACCGCGTGAGGAGGGAGAGGATTGAGGGGAAGGCAGCACTGGGCGGCGAGATCCAGCGCTGGATGGGCAAGGCGGCCCACGAGCAGCCGCCGGCGGTGGGGGCGAGCGGATGGGGTCGTGGGGGAGAGTCGGCGGTGGAGGTGAGCGAATGGGGTCGTGGCGGAGAGGAATAACCCTTTGCCCCTTCACGGGCCAGTATTCTAGCGTGCAGGGCGTGGACCCACCCAGTTGTTCGGAATAAGACCCGAATGATCCGGACGGACCCGGATGACCGGATAGTGGCCCGGATATCCCGGCACACAGAGTAGTTCGACCCGGACGTCCGGATGGACATCTAGATGATCCGGCCAGACAGAGAACAGATATCTAGAACCGATGTTTGAAGTGGTGACGATGTGATGATTGATTATTATTATTATTATTATTATTTTGTTGAATATATATAGGGGAAAGAGGATTCATGGATTGAACTTCTCCTCCTAAATATATGCCTACATCAAGACAAGACATGAAGTAAATTGCATGCATGGGTGCAAGATTTGACATAATGTTGTCAAGCTCCAAGATACCAAGTTCACGCCTAAGTCGACAAAACCTTGCTTCATCCAATGTCTTGGTGAAAATGTCAGCAAGTTGCATATCTGTACCAACATGAGCAATATCAATGTCACCCTTTTCCACATGATCTCTCAAGAAATGATACCTAATATCAATGTGCTTGGTGCAGAGATGATCGTTGGGATTCTCAGCAATGTTGATGGCACTTTCATTATCACATAGGAGAGGCACATGTCTATAGGTGATACCGTAATCCTTCAAAGTTTGCCTCATCCATAGTAATTGCGTTGCGCAACTGGCGGCTGCAATGTATTCAGCTTCGGCGGTGGAGTGGGCAATACAATTTTGTTTCTTCGAGGGCTAACTTACCAAAGAGCGTCCAAGAAATTGGCATGCATTGGAGGCTTGCGATCCACTTTGTCACCAGCCTGATCCGCATCCGTGTACCTAATGAGATCAAACTTAGCATCCTTGGGGTACCATAGACCCAACTTTGGGGTGTGAACAAGGTATATGAGAATATGCATAATCGCCTTATGATGGCTTTCCCTTGGGGAAGCTTGAAATCTAGCACACATGCATACACTAAACATGATGTCTGGTCTAGATGCACAAAGATAAAGCAATGAACCAATCATAGAGCGGTAAATAGATGGGTCAAAAGGAATACCATGTGTGTCTTCAGTGAGGAAAATTCTGGTTGGCATGGGTGTCTTACATGGACTAGCATCAGACATGCCAAACAACGCTAGGATATCCTTGAAGTATTTTTCTTGAGACAAGAAAATTCCTTCTTGAAATTGTTGAATTTGAAATCCGAGGAAGAACTTCAAATCCGCATTGAGTGACACTTCAAAATTCTTGGTCATTGAAGCCGCAAACTTCTTGCACAAATGAATGTTAGGAGAACCAAATATGATATCATCTACATAGATTTGGCATAAGATCAAATCACCCTTGTGTCTCTTAGTAAAAATAGTGGGATCGATCACCCCTCTTACAAATCCATCATCGAGTAAAAACTTGTTAAGATGATCATACCAAGCACGGGTGCTTGTTTGAGGCCATACAAAGCCTTATTAAGTTTATATACATAGTCTTTGTGATCGGGATTAACGAACCCAAGTGGTTGTGATACATATACTTCTTCTTGTAGAGGACCGTTAAGGAAAGCACTCTTCACATCCATTTGATGTAATGTAAAACCATTGGAAGTAGCATAAGCAAGTAAGATGCGAATAGATTCAAGACGGGCAACGGGAGCAAAGGTCCCACCAAAGTCCAAACCTTCAACTTGTGAGTACCCTTGTGCCACTAACCTTGCCTTGTTACAGATGATTACACCATTCTCATCTTGCTTGTTCTTCAAAATCCATTTTGATCCAATGACATTGTGTTCTGTAGTTGGTATCTCCACCAGAGACCACACTTGGTTGCGTTCAAAACTGTTCAACTCTTCTTGCATAGCAACGAGCCAATCGTTGTCCATCAATGCGTCTTGTACCTTGACAGGCTCAACACTAGACACAAATGAGAAGTGAGCACAAAAGTTTGTCAAATGTTTACGAGTGACTCTACCTTCGGATATGCTGGTGAGAATTTTGTCAACATCAACACGACCGGCCACTCGGGGCATGATGGAGGTGAGGGTTTCACGAGGTTCAACTTCATGTCCATCATCCACATCCTCAACATACGAATCATTTATGTGTGGTGGAAGATCTTGTTCTTCATGTTGCATTTGTTGAGGTTCATCATCAATGATTGCACTTCCTTGTTCTTTTCTTGGTGATGATCTTGCTCTTGGAGATGATCATGGTGAAGAACTTGATCTTCTTCTTGTACTTGTACTTTGGGCATCGGTTGAGCATTTGGATCTTGTGGTGGCGTGGGTGTTGTAATGTTTGGATATATAGGGAGTCTTGCATCGTCTTCCACACCATCATGGGGTTCTTATTCCATTGGAAGAAGAGCACCAACACCCATATTCAAGATATCTTGAGAAGAGTCTTCATCACCTACATCACTTAGAGCAACTTGCTCCCCATGGGAGCCATTAAATTCATCAAACACTACATCACAAGTTTCTACAACACATCAATTGGATTTGTTGTACACCCTATAGGCGTGAGAGTTTGATCCATAACCAACAAATATACCCTCAATAGTTTTGGATTGAATTTTTCCTAACCGTTCTTTCTTGTTGAGAATGAAGCACTTACACCCGAACACACGGAAGTACTTGACATTTGGCTTGTTACCGGTTAGGAGCTCATAAGGGGTCTTTTCCAAGATCTTGCAGAGAAAGAGACGGTTTGATGCATGACATGCAGTGTTGACGGCCTCGGCCCAAAATCTATGTGGTGACTTGTACTCATTCAACATGGACCTTGCCATCTCCATAAGAGTACGGTTCTTTCTTTCGGCTACACCATTTTGTTAAGGAGTATAGGGGGCGGAGTATTGATGCTCAATCCCTTCATCACTGAGAAAATCTTCCAAGGTGTAGTTCTTGAACTCGGAGCCATTGTCACTTCTTATTGCCAGGATTTCATTGTCAAACTTGCGTTGAGCTTGCTTGGCAAAATCAATGAAGGTGATCTACATCTCGTCTTTGGACTTGAGGAAGAACACCCATGTGTATCTTGAGTAATCATCAACAATGACAAGACCATACTTTTTCCGACCAAGACAATCCCATGAAGGAGGCCCAAAGAGATCCACATGAAGGAGCTCCAATGGCCTTGACGTAAATACAATATTCTTGGGTGGGTGCTTTGATTGATGTTGCTTCCCGGCTATGGATGCACTACACACACGATCTTTCTCAAAAGAAACATTCGTTAGTCCAAGGATGTGATTTCCCTTTAAGAGATCCTGAAGATTTCTCATGCCGACATGGGCTAGTCGGCGATGCCATAGCCACCCCTTGTCGGCTTTGGCCATTAGACAAGTTGCATGGAAGGTACTCTCGTTCGAGAAATCAACCGTGTAAAGGTTGCCATCCAACTTTCCAACAAAGGCCACTTTAAGAGTATCTCTCTTAAAGACTTTCACATCCGTTAGTCCAAATAGTGTATCATAACCAACAGAAGCCAATTGACGAACGGAAAGTAAATGTTATTTAAGGGATTGGACAAGCATAACATTTGCAAGTGACATGTCATTCGTGATAGCCACCTTACCCAATCCAAGTACCTGTCCTTTTGTTCCTCCACCAAGCACAATGTTCATAAATGGTTGAATGGCTTCCATGAAATCATAGAGCAATTTTCTCTCTCCGGTCGTATGGTTTGTGCATCCACTATCGATCACCCATTTGACTCCACCGGAGAAGGCAACCGACACACAATTCACGACTTGGTTAGAGGTACCCATTTTGCAATGGGACCTCTCACATTAGTCACAAGGGTCTTAGGAACCCAAATAGCATAGAAACGGAATGCATTATGAGGACCAACAAATTTAGCATAAACCTCTCCATCCTTTGTCTTACAAAGCACATAGGATGGAGGCATGAAACCCTTAGGTTTGATGGGAGTGGGTATGTCCCTAGTGGCCTTCCCACTCACAACCTTGTTGACTTGACATTTCCTTTTCTCCTTCTGCCCTTCACGTACAAACGTCTCCTTGAGAGGAGTGGTGCACTTTTGAGTGGGTGTTTTTTTCTTGCTTGTTCTTGGGTCATACCCAAGTCCTTCCTTTGCGAAAACTTCATTGTGTCGGCTCAATACTTCGTTAAGGTTCTTTTGTCCTTGAGCACATGTCATGAGTCCTTTCTCAAGTTGTGCTTTTAGAAATCGATTCTCCTCACGAATAGATGCTAGATGACCACTTGCGTTAGTTGTACAGGCATCAACATTTATAATAGGAGAGGAGTAAACCTTGGCTAGAGTTTCGAGACAGGTAAGTTTGAGTGTCTCGAAGCTCTTTGTAAGAAGGGTGAGCTCCTCTTCCTTAGTCTTAAGAGACACAGATAGAAGCTCACAATCCTTAGAGAGAGTATCATGAGACCTCACAAGTTTACTCTTATAATCCATCAACTCCTTGAAAGAGCTCTCAACCTTTTCCAAGGAAGCAAGTTTGTTGGCATGTTCATCAAGGTTTGTACCAATTTTTATGCATAGTTCATCATTTTTGGCTTCCTCATATAGGACTTGCCGCTCAAGGATTTCTTATTTTTCCTTTTCCTCGGTATTTAGGGTTTCGAGTTCCTTAATGGTGACGGTGTGCTTACTCACCATCTCCATAAGCATACAAAACATAGTGGGCTTCTTTCCTTTGAGGGAACACATAATTTTTCTAGTTTAGCATACATAGGATTATTCTCATCATTATCATCATGATTATCCTCCACATCAAGATATTCATCACTAGGAGTAGGCGGAGTGAAAAGAGGAGGATCCAAATGAGAGGTTACCTTAACCTTGTCTGAGGGGGTTTGTTGC
Source organism: Secale cereale (assembly GCA_902687465.1). Taxonomy (NCBI): domain Eukaryota; kingdom Viridiplantae; phylum Streptophyta; class Magnoliopsida; order Poales; family Poaceae; genus Secale; species Secale cereale. The sequence continues at coordinate 285,227,757 of LR738713.1, forward strand.
TCACCGTCCTCAACCACGGCTTTGGCCATCAAACACTTGTGAGCGTTGCCCTTGTAGAGCGTTGCCCTTGTAGTCTTTCATGTAGTTGTAGGTGACAACCTCACCACTTTTGTTGACTAGTCTCAAGGTGTTTTGAGGATCTTGAGCTACACCGGCAACACCTCGAACATCATCGGGATCGGAATCTTCTTGGGCAATCATAGCCCTTCCATCTCTCTTCTTAAGCTTGGAGTTCATAGGGTTTGGCAGTTTCTTCTTTACAAAGGTCTTGGGAAATCTTGGCTTATCTTGTCTCTTCTCATATGGGCACTCATTGGAGAAGTGATTTGTCTCTTCACAGCTGTAGCAACTTCGGACCTTCTTCTTTTGAAATCTTCCTTCGAATTTTCCCGCGCTAAACTTCTTCACAAAGAGAGCAATGGCTTCATATGAAGGTCCCTCATCCAAGTCACTTTCATCACCTTCTTCATCATCTTCTTCTTCACTTTCTTCTTCCTCACATACTTGTTTAGCCTTCAAGGCTAAGTTGGTCACGGGAGTTGAACTTCCATATATAGTAAGATGTCTTGTAGCATTTGCCTTAGATTCTTCAAATAGTTGAAAGGTGGATATGATGTCATCTGGAGTCATTTCCTTGAATCCATGGTGTTGCTTTATGTCCCACACCATTTGATGATGATATGGAGCAAGAGCATGTAGCAACTTGTCCACAAGGAACCGCTTCATCAAATTGAATCCATCTTGTGTCTTGTCATAGTCATAGGACTCAATGTCAGAGGTAAGAGTCATCATACGCTCATGGAGCTGGTTGGGGGTTCCACCTTTCTCCATACAGAAGTTTTGCAATTGACCTTTGGAAATCTCATATTGAGCAAGCCGGAGAGTGGAGGTGCCGGTCCTGGATCTCACAATGCTATCCCATAATTCCTTGGCACTGGTGATGTGTATGAAAGGTCTCTTCTTCTCACTCATTCCTTTCCTTATTAACATGGTTGCGGTGTCGTTGAGATGCCTGTTATATATTTCTCTTGGTGTGAGGTTCTTTGGATCAACAGGGTTGTAGCCATCCTCCAAGGTGTCCAACATCTCATTATTCGCGTACCTAAGATGATCCTACATAGCATCTCTCCACATAGAAAAATTAGCCATTTTTATCAAGAACGGGAGGTTCACCCCCATGCCTATAATTTGGTTTTTCATCTTTAGGTCGTGCATAGAGTCATGGAACACCGGAGTGACCACTGTTAGGAGGTTGTTGGTCAAGAGAAGGAATAGGCGCAGTTTGCCTCGAAGCCACACCACCCAGATTTGGGAGTAGTGTGGAATTCGTGGTTAGTGCGGCTAACCTCATTTCGACCAAGGCCTCAAGAGAAGCATCATGCTCCTCCTTTTACTTAGCAAGGGCAGGCTCTAGATCCTCAGAGGTGAAGGCCTTGACTTTTGAAGAATTCGAGACCTTGTCTTTCGGATCTACAACAAGGGGAGTCCCACCGGGTTCATCTCGCTCTAGGGTGGTTAAGCCACAAGAATAGAGCACGAGGCTCTGATACCAATTGAAAGGATCGAGATGGACCTATAGGGGAGGTGAATAGGTAAAATTACAAATATTAATTGTTACTTAGCAATTTTAGGCAATAGTGCGGAATAGGTAAGTGAGCCTAACAATTGCAAGTGAGATGCTAGGCAAGGTAAGCTAGTAACACAAGTACGTAAATAGCTAGCACAATAAGATACAAGTAAGAACTAAGAGACAAGTAACCACGAGTAGAAAGTTAGGGTTAGGAATAACCGCAACTTTGAGAGACGAGGATGTATGCCAATGTTCACTTCCTTGGAGGGAAGCTACGTCACCGTTTAGAAAGGTGGGTGTTACCACGAAGGCACACCAATGCCATGAAGGCTCACCCTATTCTCTCTTTGAGATATCACCACGAAGGCATTCCCAACCACTAGTGGTAGACCTTTAGGTGGCCTCCAAACCCTCACAAACTTCACAGGGGTAATCACAACGTTTGATTCCTCACCGGATGACTCCTACCACCTAGGAGTCTCCAACCTCCAAGAGTAACAAGATCCAAAGGGAAAAACTCAAGACTTGCTCAAACCATGATTTGCTTTGGTCACAAGAAGGAGAGGGAGAAGATCTTTCTTTTGATTGGAACAACTCTTCAAATCTCTCAGGAATCAATCCGGGATCTAGGATTTCATGTGTGAGCTAGAGAGAGGGAGCACTGGTGTTGTTGAAGCGTGTTTGAGTGGAGTGTTCAGCCCTGTCTCGAAGAGGTAAGGTGCTATTTATTCTACACACAGTTTAGAGCCGTTTGGACAGAGGTTGACTTGCCCGGACGATCTGAAAAACCATCCGGATGATCTGGACATAGTCCTGATCATGTGACTAAAAGCCCGGATGCAAGTGGTAGCAGTAGAGATGCGAGGAGTCCGGACAGTCCGAAGGATACACCGGACAATTCGGACATAGCCCGGATGATCCGGATGCTTGCCCGGATGATCCGGCTATATCCACAAGTTTCTGTGAAGATAGGTCGAGGTTAGCCGGACGATCCGGGAGAGTATCCGGACGATCCGAGCACAGTCCGGATGATCCGAACGAACGTTTAGATGATCCAGCTTCATCCACCAGTTTCTGTGATGATATGGTCAAGGTTACTCGGACGATCCGGGAGAGTATCCGGACAATCCGGGCACAGTCCGGACGATCCGGATGAACGTTCGGATGATCCTGCTAGAAGTTTTTGTGTGCAAATAGTAGGGAGTAGGATTTGGCTAAGTAGTTTTGCTAGGGATATTTGGTCTTTTGTGATAAGCGTATTGTGAAATATGAGGAAGCCCTTAACTTACACTTTGGATCCCATCTTAATAGTGCGCGATCCCTATTACTCAAGAAATGTATAAAAGAGCAAGATGCCTCGTTTTTGATTGCTTCTTTCTTGCTTGAGCAACGTTTTATTTGATGTGTCCATGATGCACATTGAAACCAAGGGAACTAATGACCTGTGTATATACTTAGCAAACATAGTTAGTCTCCTATATGTAATTTGTCATCAACATCAAAAATATACTTAAGAGTAAGATTGCACTTTTAGCCAAGCCTGAAACTGAGTGCTTCTACTACAAAGGAACTGGACACTGGAAGCGGAACTGCCCCAAGTATTTGGCGAATAAGAAGGATGGCAAAGTGAACAACGGTATATTTGATATACATGTTATTGATGTGTACCTTACTAATGCTCGTAGTAGCACCCGGGTATTTGATACTGGTTTAGTTGCTATTATTTGTAACTCGAAACACGGGCTACAGACTAAATGAAGATTAGGTAAGGACGAGGTGACGATGCGCGTGGGAAATGGTTCCAAAGTCGATGTGATCACCGTCGGCACGCTACCTCTACATCTACCTTCAGGATTAGTTTTAGACCTAAATAATTGTTATTTGGTGCGAGCGTTGAGCATGAACATTATATCTGGATCTTGTTTGTTGCGAGACGGTTATTCATTTAAATCAGAGAATAATGGTTGTTCTATTTATATGAGTAATATCTTTTATGGTCATGCACCCTCGAAGAATGGTCTACTTTTGTTGGATCTCGATCGTAGTGATACACATATTCATAATATTGAAACCAAAAGATGCAAAGTTGATAATGATAGTGCAAATTATTTGTGGCACTACCGTTTAGGTCATATTGGTGTAAGGCGCATGAAGAAACTCCATGTTGATGGACTTTTGGAATCACTTGATTATGAATCACTTGGTGCTTGCGAACCATGCCTCATGGGCAAGATGACTAAAACTCCGTTCTCCGGAGCAATAGAGCGAGCAACTGACTTGTTGGAAATCATACATACTGATGTATGCGGACTAATGAGTGTTGAGGCCTACGGCGGGTATCGTTATTTTCTGACCTTCACTGATGATTTGAGCAGATATGGGTATATCTACTTGATGAAGCACAAGTCTGAAACATTTGAAAAGTTCAAATAATTTCAGAGTGAAGTAGAGAATCATTGTAACAAGAAAATAAAGTTTCTACGATCTGATCGCGGAGGCGAATATTTGAGTTACGAGTTTGGTCTTCATTTGAAACAATGTCGAATAGTTTCACAGTTCACGCCACCTGGAACACCACAGCGTAATGGTGTGTCCGAACGTCGTAACCGTACTTTATTAGATATGGTGCGATCTATGATGTCTTTTACCGATTTACCACTATTGTTTTGGGGTTATGCTTTGGAGACAGCTGCATTCACGTTAAATAGGGCACCATCTAAATCCGTTGAGACGACACCTTATGAACTGTGGTTTGGTAAGAAACCCAAGTTGTCGATTCTTAAAGTTTGGGGTTGTGATTCTTATGTGAAAAAGCTTAAACCTGATAAGCTCGAACCCTAGTAGGAGAAATGTGTCTTCATAGGATACCCAAAGGAAACTATTGGGTACACCTTCTATCATAAATCTGAAGGCAAGATATTCGTTGCTAAGAATGGATTCTTTCTAGAGAAGGAGTTTCTCTCGAAAGAAGTGAGTGGGAGGAAAGTAGAACTTGATGAGGTAATTGTACCTTCTCCTGAATTGGAAAGTAGTACATCACAGAAAAAAGTTCCAGTGATTCCTACACCGATCAATGTGGAAGCTAATGATGATGATCATGAAACTTCAGATCAAGTTACTACTAAACCTCGTAGGTCAACCAGAGTGCGTTCCGCGCCAGAGTGGTACAGTAACCCGGTTTTGGAAGTCATGTTACTAGACCATGATGAACCTACGAACTATGAGGAAGCGATGATGAGCCCAGATTCCACAAAATGGCTTGAGGCCATGAAATCTGAGGTGGGATCCATGTATGAGAACAAAGTGTGGACTTTGGTTGACTTGCCCGATGATCGACAAGCCATTGTAAATAAATGGATATTTAAGAAGAAGACTGACGCTGATGGTAATGTTACTATCTACAAATCTCGACTTGTTGCGAAAGGTTTTCGACAATTTCAAGGAGTTGACTACGATGAGACGTTCTCACCCGTAGCGATGCTTAAGTCTGTCCGAATCATGTTAGCAATTGCTGCATTTTATGATTATGAAATCTGGCAAATGGATGTCAAAACCACATTTCTTAATGGATATCTCAAAGAGGAGTTGTATATGATGCAACCAGAAGGTTTTGTCGATCCTAAAGGTTCTAACAAAGTGTGCAAGCTCCAGCGATCCATCTATGGACTGGTGCAAGCATCTCAGAGTTGGAATATACGCTTTGATGAGGTGATCAAAGCATATAGTTTTATACAGACTTTTGGAGAAGCCTGTATTTACAAGAAAGTGAGTGGGAGCTCTGTAGCACTTCTGATATTATATGTGGATGACATATTGTTGATTGGAAATGATATAGAATTTCTGGATGGCATAAAAGGATACTTGAATAAGAATTTTTCAATGAAAGACCTCGGTGAAGCTGCGTATATATTGGGCATCAAGATCTATAGAGATAGATCAAGACGCTTAATTGGACTTTCACAAAGCACATACCTTGATAAAGCTTTGAAGAAGTTCAAAATGGATCAGGCAAATAAAGGGTTCTTGCTTGTGTTACAAGGTGTGAAGTTGAGTAAGACTCAATGCCCGACCACTGCAGAAGATAGAGAGAAAATGTAAGTCATTCCCTATGCATCAGCCATAGGATCTATCATGTATGCAATGCTGTGTACCAGACCTGATGTGTGCCTTGCTATAAGTTTAGCAGGGAGGTACCAAAGTAATCCAGGAGTGGATCACTGGACAGCAGTCAAGAACATCATGAAGTACCTGAAAAGGACAAAGGATATGTTTCTCGTTTATGGAGGTGACAAAGAGCTTGTCGTAAACGGTTACATCGATTCAAGCTTTGACAATATTCCGGATGACTCTAAGTCACAAACTGGATATGTATTTTTGTTGAACGGTGGAGCTGTCAGTTGATGCAGTTCCTAGCAGAGCGTCATGACGGGATCTACATGTGAAGCGGAGTACATAGCTGTTTCGGAAGCAGCAAATGAAGGAGTCTGGATGAAGGAGTTCATATCCGATCTAGGTGTAATACCTAGTGCATCGGGTCCAATAAAAATCTTTTGTGACAACACTGGAGCAATAGCCTTGGCGAAGGAATCCATGTTTCACAAGAGAACCAAGCACATCAAGAGAAGCTTCAATTCCATCCGCGATCAAGTCAAGGAGGGAGACATAGAAATTTGCAAGATACATACGGATCTGAATGTTGCAGACCCGTTGACTAAGCCTGTTCCACGAGGAAAACATGATCAGCACCAAAACCTCATGGGTGTTAGAATCATTACTATGTAATCTAGATTATTGACTCTAGTGCAAGTGGGACACTGAAGGAAATATTCCCTAGAGGCAATAATAAAGTTGTTATTTATATTTCCTTATATATCATGATAAATGTCTTTTATTCATGCTAGAATTGTATTAACCGGAGACTTGATACATGTGAATACATAGACAAGACAGAGTGTCCCTAGTATGCCTCTACTAGACTAGCTCGTTCATCAAAGATGGTTATGTTTTCTAACCATAGACATGAGTTGTAATTTGATCAACGGGATCACATCATTAGGAGAATGATGTAATGGACAAGATCCATCCGTTAGCTTAGCACTATGATCGTTTAGTTTTACTGCTATTGCTTTCTTCATGACTTATACACGTTCCTGTGACTATGAGATTATGCAACACCCGAATACCGGAGAAACACCTTGTGTGCTATCAAACATCACAACGTAATTGGGTGATTATAAAGATGATGTACAGGTGTCTCCGAAGGTGTTTGTTGTGTTGGCATAGATCGAGAATAGGATTTGTCACTCCGAGTGTCGGAGAGGTATCTCTGGGCCCTCTTGGTAATACACATCATAATAAGCCTTGCAAGCAAACGACTAATGAGTTAGTCATGGGATGATGTATTACGGAATGATTAAAGAGACTTGTCGGTGACGAGATTGAACTAAGTATCATGATACCGACGATGGAATCTCGGGCAAGTAACATACCGATGACAAAGGGAACAACGTATGTTGTTATGCGGTTTGACCAATAAAGATCTTAATAGAATATGTGGGAGCCAATATGAACATCCAGGGTCCGCTATTGGTTATTGACTAGGGATGAGTCTCGGTCATGTCTACATAGTTCTCGAACCCATAGGGTCCGCACGCTTAACGTTTGATGACGATCGGTATTAAGAGTTTATGTGTTTTGATATATCGAAGGTATTTCGGAGTCCCGAATGTGATCAAGGACATGACGAGGAGTCTCTAAATGGCCGATACATAAAGATTGATATATTGGAAGGTCATATTCAGACACCAGAAGGGTTACGGGGGTCACCGGATAAATACCGGAGTACTGGGGAGTTACCGAAATCCCCCGGGGGCTTAATGGGCCTACATGGGCTTTAGTGGGGCCGGGCCCAATCTGAATTGGGAGGGGCCGGCTCCCCTTTCCTTCTTCTCCTCTTCCCCTTCCTTCCCCCTCCTAGTAGGACTAGGAAAGGGGGGAAACCTAGTCCTAGTAGGAGTAGGAACCCCCCTTGGGGCGCGCCATAGGAGGCCGGCCGACCCCCTCCTCCACTCCTTTATATATGTGGCCAGGGGGCACCCCATAGACACACAAGTTGATTTATTAGCCGTGTGCCGTGCCCCCTCCACAGTTACATACCTCGGTCATATCGTCGTAGTGCTTAGGCAAAGCCCTGCGCTGGTAACTTCATCATCACTGTCACCACGCCATCGTGCTGAAGGAACTCTCCCTCGACCTCAACTGGATCAAGAGTTCATGGGAGATCATCGAGCTGAACGTGTGCTAAACGAGGAGATGCCGTATGTTTGGTGCTTGGATCGGTTGGATCGCAAAGATGTTCGACTACATCAACCGCGTTACTAAACGCTTCCGCTTTCAGTCTATGAGGGCACGTGGACACACTCTCCACGCTCGTTGCTATGCTTCTCCTAGATAGATCTTGCGTGATCGTAGGATTTTTCCTGAAATACTACGTTCCCCAACATTCCGGAAGTCCACAAGTGGGTCCACCATGTCCCAAGGGCTAGCACGGGCTAAGGGGAGGCGCCCTGGCCTTATTGGGCTAGGCAGACCAAGTTCTCAGAAGCCCATGTGGGCAGGGAAGGGGAAAAAGGGGAGTCCTAGTAGGTATAGGATTGGACTTCGAGTCCAATTCCTCTCCCCCTTTGGCCCCATGTAACGCCCTTATATGGCAATATATTCTTCGTTGACTTATTGAATTCCATTCTGGGCTCTTCCTTCATTTCATGTTTCTTCGTTTTCGCCTCGTGCGTGTGTTGCATGTCACCATGTCATTTTCATTATGTGCATTGCATTGGCATAGTCGCATTTGCATTCGTGTGTAGTTGCATTGTCTCCGTCGTCTCCGTTGTCCGTTTCGGATTTCGACACTCACACACGGCACCGTCGCACCTCTCGAGTATTTGTTTCATAAGTGGGTTAAAAACATCCTCGGAATGTGCCGAGAGTTGTCAAGTGGTCTTGGTATATCACCGGTAGACCGCCTGTCAAGTTTCGTCCCATTTGGAGGTCGTTTGGTACTCCAACGGTTAACCATGTGGGCAGAAAACCCCTCTCTCTTTTGGCCCAACACGCCTCCACAACAGCTCACTAGCCCAGCACAACCACCTCCATCCTCTCGGTCGTTGGATTGTGATTGTGTGGGCGAAAACCGCACCTCATTTGGACAGTCCTAGCCCCCTCTACATATAAAAAGGCACCCCCTTCATTTTTCGGGTAAAACCCTAGTCCCGAGTTCCCCGCGCCGCCGGACGCGTTCGACCCGCGCCGGACACGTCCGCTGCCGCCCACCTCGTCCAACCCCGTCGCGACACGTGGCCCGCCGCCGCTCCTCCACCACTCGCACCGACCGGGCCCGCCCGGCCCGCGCGCCCTCCGCCTCCTCCGCCCGAGGACGCTCGTCCCCGCCACCGCTTCGGTCCCGCGCGCCTGCGTCGGACCGCACCGCCGCAAACCCGGCAGGGCCACGACGCCGGCGGCGGCAGCAAGCCGCCCGCCGCCGCCGATCTTCACAGGCAGCCCGCGGCCCCCGCAGATCCACCACCGCCACTCCAGCCCACCGCCGGTGCCGCTCCGCTCCGCTGCCATACCATCACCTCCGGCCACCGCAGCCCGCCGCCGGTCGCCCCAACGCCGCCGCCGGGCTCCACCACGTCGCTGGCCACCTCGCCACCTCTCCGGCCATCTTCTTCCTCGACTCTAGTCCATCTCTGGCGAGGTCCGGATCGGGATCTGGAACGGGACCAAATCCACCATTCCCCCAACCAAACACCATCCCCGTCCGGGATCCCTCTGCCCTGCACGACTCCGTCCATGTTTGACTTTTTCGAAGGGGTAAAATTCTACTAAGTCCCAGATCCGTTAAATTTTCATGCCCACTTTGCCATGTCATAACTTGGTGCTCGTAGCTCCCTTTCGCGCATATGATATATCGAAATGTCGTAACTTGGATCCGCTAGATGCCCAATTCCTGGCAAATCAGCCCAAGTCTTTCAGTTACTGTGTGGATCCGCTAGATGCTGAAGATTGGATCACAGACATCAAGAAACACTTCGAGTGCAGTAACGTCAGAACTGAGGATTATGTCAAGTTTGCCGCTTTCCAACTCAAAGATCAAGCTGCAGATTGGTGGCAACAATACAAAGACTCCAGAGCGGGTCGTGAGATCTCGTGGACTGACTTCTGCCACGATTTCCGTTCTCATCACATTCCTACCAGTGTCATTGAAGGCACGCATGAGCAATTTCGCAAGCTGAAGCAAGGCACCATGTCTGTCTACCAATACAATGTCAAGTTCCAGAATCTTGCCCATTATGCGAAGCAAGACATCCCCGATGCCAAGAGCAAAATCTACCAGTTCCGAGGTGGTCTGAAAGATGAAATCCAACTTGCACTCACTCTGTTCGAGCTAGATGAATTTGATCAATTATACAACATGGCTCTCAAGCAAGCAGCAGAAGTTCTGGCTCCCGCCTCCTCCAGTGCTCCGTCCTCTGAGTCAGAACAAGCACTCAGGTGGTCGTGGATTCTCCCACCCTCCCAACCCAAGCAACCAGTCCAAGTCTTAGTTCCAAGCTCCAAGATCAAGCGGTCCTTATCATCGGCCAGTTTCAGAGGTTACGTGCAACAAGTGTACTCAAAAGGGTCACTATGCCAACAAGTGTCCCAACCAAAGGCGCCTTCCGCCTGCTCCACCTGTCAGCAATGCTATTGTCAAGAACAATCCCAAGCATGCAAGAGTGAACCTGATGAATGCAGCTCAAGCAGAGAATTCTTCTGATGTGATTATTAGTAATCTTCCAGTTAACTCTATTCCTGCAAAAGTCTTGTTTGATTCTGGTGCATCACTTTCCTTCATGTCATGTCCTATTGCATCTAAGCATAACGTGGGCACAATGGCCTTGCCAAAGAAGTTATCAATTATTTCTCCGAGCAAACACATGACTTCCACCTCAGTTGCTCCGGATATATCAATTCACATGGGAGATTATAGTTTTCTGGTTTCCCCGGTTATTCTCGGTTACTCGGACATTGATCTTATTCTTGGAATGGATTGGCTCTCTAAGCATGATGGAAATATTGATTGTGCAAACAAGGAGGTCAAGCTAACTCATCCTTCCGAAGACGTGATTATCTTCGCAGCTCGAGATAACACAATCAGGCTATTCTCTCTCAATGACAAGTGCGAGATTAATGCCATTTCCCAGATTCTAGTGGTTTGTGAATATGAGGATGTATTCCCTGAAGAGCTTCCCGACATGCCTCCCAACCGTCCAGTTGAATTCGTCATTGAAATTGAACCTGGTATGGAGCCAGCCTGTCGGCGTCTATACAAGCTTTCTCCTGATGAGTTGAAGGAATTTAAGAAACAACTCGACGAGCAAGAACGAATGGGTCTAATCAGACCAAGTACTTCTCCTTGTGGCCGTGGTGTTCTTTTTGTCAAGAAGAAGGATGGTACGGAACAATTGTGCATTGATTACCGGCCATTGAACAAGAAGACAATTAAGAATAAGTGCCCGCTCCCCAATATCAATGAATTGTTCGAGCAGCTCAAAGGAGCCAAGGTTTTCTCAAAGCTTGATCTCTGGATGGGCTACCATCAAATTCGTATCCGTGAAGAGGATATTCCCAAGACCACATTCAGGACAACTTTCGGCTCCTACGAGTACACAGTCATGTCCTTCGGGCTTGCAAATGCACCGCCTACCTTCTCTCGGATGATGCACTTCATATTCAACCCCTACACCAATGAATTCGTTCTCGTCTACCTCGATGATATCTTGGTATTCTCCAAGGACGAATAAGACCACGCAAAGCACCTCAGTTTGGTTCTTGACAGGCTCTGTGAGCACCGCTTTTATGCGAAATTCTCCAAATGTGAATTCTGGCTTGATAAAGTCCACTATCTTGGCCATATTATCTCTGCCGAGGGCATTTCCGTTAACCCTGAGAAGGTTGAAGCTATTGTGAAGTGGGAACCTCCTCAGAATGTCAAACAACTCCTAAGTTTCCTCGGTCTCGCAAGCTATTGCAGAAGGTTCGTTGAGAACTTCTGCAAGATTGCCAAGCCTCTTTCCAACCTGTTGCAAAAGAATGTTAAGTACTCGTAGACTCCTTATTGTGATGTGGCATTCAATACCTTCAAAGAGAAGCTCACTTCTGCGCTGGTACTTACTCCTCCGGATGAGTCCAAGCCTTATGAAGTGTTCTGTGATGCTTCATTGCAAGGTCTTGGCGGTGTTCTCATGCAAGACAAGAAGACCGTTTCATACACTTCACGTCAGACTAAACCAAATGAGAAGAATTACCCCACACATGATCTTGAGCTAGCAGCACTTGTTCATGCCTTGATCACGTGGAGACACCTTCTGTTGGGCAGAAACATGGACATCTTCACCGATCACAAGAACCTGAAGTACATCTTCACCCAGCCAATCCTTAACCTCCGTCAGACTCGTTGGGTTGAAATGATTCAAGAGTACGATCCAAGCATTGAGTATACTCCTGGTAAGGCCAATGTCATTGTAGATGCCTTGAGCAGAAAGGCTTACTGCAACAGCCTCATCCTCAAACCGTTCCAACCTGAACTTTGTGAGTCATTCAGGAAGCACAACCTCCAAGTTGTTCCGCAATGATTTCTTGCAAACCTTCAAGTCGCTCCTACATTGGAAGATCAAATCCGTGAGGCCCAACTCAGTGATGCTATGGTGCAGAAGGTGAAACATGGTATCGCCAAGGGTACTCCCAAGTACAAGTGCTATCGCATTGGTGACAGAGACACTTTATTCTTTGAGGACAAAATTGTGGTTCCCAAAGGTGATCTTAGGAAGCTCATAATGAACGGAGCACATGACTCACTCCTCTCGATACATCCAGGAAGCTCCAAGATGTACCATGACCTCAAGCAATCCTATTGGTGGACTCGCATGAAAATAGAAATTGCTCAATTCGGGAATGAGTGTGATGTCTGCACAAGAGTGAAGGCAGAGCATCAACGTCCAGCCAGACTCCTTCAACCTCTACCTATTCCCGAGTGGAAATTCGATCACATTGAGATGGATTTCATCACCGGTTTTCCTAAGTCCAAGCGAGGAAATGATGCTATCCTTGTGGTGATTGACAAGCTCACTAAAGTGGCTCATTTCCTTCCAGTCAAGGAATCCATCAACGCAGCACAACTGGCAGAGTTGTATACCTCCAGAATTGTCTCTTTGCATTGTATACCTCAGGTAATGTTCTCAGATCGTGGAAGCTTGTTCACTTCCAAATTCTGGGATTCCTTCCCGTCAGCTATGGGTACCAAGATTCGCTTCGGCAGAGCTTTTCACCCTCAGATTAGTGGCCAAGTTGAAAGAGTGAACCAAATTCTTGAAGATATGCTCAGGGCATGTGTCATCTCCTTCGGTATGAAATGGGAAGATTGCCTTCCATTTGCTGAATTCTCCTACAACAACAGCTTCCAAGCAAGTGTAGGCAAAGCACCTTTTGAAATTCTCTATGACAGAAAGTGCCGTACCCCTCTCAACTGGTCCGAGACTGGTGAACGTCAACTCCTTGAAAATGATTTGATCTCAGAGGCTGAAGAAATGTGCAAAGTCATACGTGAGAATCTCAAGGCCGCACAATCGCGCCAAAAGAGCTACTATGATGGCAAGCATCATGACTTGGCTTTCGACATTGGAGATAATGTCTATCTCCGTGTTTCTCCCATGAAGGGCACTCAGAGGTTCAGTATCAAGGGCAAGCTTGCTCCAAGATACGTGGGCACTTTCAAGATAATTGGCAAGAGAGGCAATCTAGCCTACCAACTCGAGCTTCCCTCCAACTTTGCAAATGTGCATGATGTGTTTCACGTGTCACAACTCTGCAAGTGCTTCAAGACACCGGAACGCACAATTCCTTTCAAAGAGATTGATCTTCAGCAAGACTTGTCTTATCGTGAGCACCCCATTCCTATCCTTGGAGAAACTGAGCGCAAGACCCGCAACAAGTCCATCAAATTCTTGAAAGTGAAGTGGTCACACCATACCGACCGAGAAGCTACATGGGAACAAGAAGATCATCTCCATTCTAAGTATCCCGCTTTCCTTCAGTCCTAGATCTCGGGACGAGATCTTTTTGTAGTGCAGGAGAGTTTATAATGCCCAGGATGTAAAACTTCCTTATATGGCAATACATTCTTCGTTGACTTAATCAATTCCATTCTGGGCTCTTCCTTCATTTCGGGTTTCTTCGTTTTTGCCTTGTGCGTGTGTTGCATGTGACCATGTGTAGGATCGAAAGTATGTCTAGAGGGGGGGGGGTGATTAGACTACTTGTAAATATAAAAATTCTGCCTTTTGACAAATAACAGTTTTTGGTAGTTTCACAATTATGATCAAGTCAAGTATCACCCTACACATGCAATTCTAGAGTATAAGCAGCGGAAAGTAAATTGCACATGTAGTAAAGAGAGGTGGAGAAGATCAAACACAATTTGGAGACGCAATGATTTTTCCCGTGGTTCCGATAGGTGGTGCTATCGTACATCCACGTTGATGGAGACTTCAACCCACGGAGGGTAACGGCTGCGCGAGTCCACGGAGGGCTCCACCCACGAAGGGTCCACGAAGAAGCAACCTTGTCTATTCCATCATGGCCTACGCCCACGGAGGGCTAGCCTTACTCGGGGTAGATCTTCACGAAGTAGGCGATCTCCTTGCCCTTACAAACTTCTTGGTTCAACTCCACATCTCGATGATGGAGGCTCCCAAGCGACACCTAACCAATCTAGGAGGCACCACCCTCCAAAAGGTAATAGATGTTGTAGATGATGATGAACTCCTTGCTCTTGTGCTTCAAATGATAATCTCCCCAACACTCAACTCTCCTCACTGATATGGCTGTGGTGGAAGAAAGGATTGAGTGGAAAGCAACTTGGGAAGGTTAGAAATCAAGTTTCATATGGTAGGAATGGAGCAACTTGATCTCAACACAAGGGTAGGTAGTTCTCTTCTCAGAAAGTGTAAGGTAGGAGTGGTAGTTCTTTCTGATGGCTCTCTCCACGAATGAAGAGGGGGTGGAGGGGTATATATAGCCTCCACACAAAATCCAACCGTTACACACATAATTGAGCAATCTCGGTGAGACCGAAGTGGACAACTCGGTCAGACCGAAAGTTCAAATAATGTGAACGTTGGGGTTTTCGGTGGGACCGAAAATACCATCTCGGTTAGTCCGATTTGAGTCAAGACAGGAACTTGCCAGTTTCGGTGGGACCGAAATTATCAACTCGGTTATTCCGATATGATGACAAACGGTTACAGAAGGTTGGCAGCCCATGTTTCGGTGAGACCGATCTCAAACTCGGAATGACCGATTTTTCTAGGGTTTGGCTTATGGCTGAGGTGGTTCATCTCGGTGTGACTGAGTTTGGAAAATCGGTTGGTCCGAGATTACTTATGAGTGAGTATAGTAGTGAAAGTTGCTGATAGTTGAAGGAGATATATCACTAAGCACTTGAGCAACCAGATCATCAACACAACCTCATCCCCTTTTAATAGTATTGGCTTTTCCTATGGACTCAATGTGATCTTTGATCACTAAACCAAAAATGGAGTCTTGAGCTTTTGCCAATGCTTGCCTTAGCATTTTGAGGGGTCCACATCTTCAGTCATTGCCATACCCATATCACTGAACTTCTCTGAAAT
Source organism: Secale cereale (assembly GCA_902687465.1). NCBI lineage: Eukaryota > Viridiplantae > Streptophyta > Magnoliopsida > Poales > Poaceae > Secale > Secale cereale. Next base: position 285,243,057 of record LR738713.1, read on the forward strand.
GATTCTCAAGTAACTATTAGTTCAATGATATATATGTTGTTATTAATTGCCAAAACCACCCGGGGATTAGTTGCACTTTCAATCTCCCCCATTTTGGTAATTGATGACAACATATAGATCAAAGCTTCGACAAAAGATATAATCAATGAATAATATCGTCTCTTTGAGAAGTATGTGATAAGCAAGAGCTCCCCCTAAATTTGTGCATTATTTAAAATTTGCGTTTGAATGCAAATGCACAATCGATTAGGAACATGGGTCACTCTTCCATGTCACATACATCTTGGTGGAGCGCACAAAATGATAAGAATGAATAACATGCACCCAATCACCAAGACATGAGTAAATAGCCATACAAAAAGGAATAGCATATGATAAGCATTAAGCACACATTAAAGCATAGTATGACCAAGCACTCATTAAGGTAGCATCAAACGTAGTATCAAGCACACTGAAAGTTTCAAGAACCAAAAGTATCTCAAAGAAACCGCAAAAGAACGAAAGAGCACTCTCTCTCTCTCGAAGCCCTATGATCTATACAATTTCTCCCCCTTTGGCAACAAGTTACCAAAAAGTTTGAAAAAGCATAGAGCTAAACGTCACTGTGGGCTCTGCTGGCGGCTCCCGTCTAGGTAGATGTCGGAGTAGATATGACGGCATCGGCGAAGACTTCAGCTGATGTCTGCGCTGGAGGAGTGGATGCTGGAGCTGTGGCTGGAGTGACTGCTGGAGCTGTGGGAATAGCAGCTGATCGGGATCCTCTGGGAACCGGAGCAGTCTGGCGATGAGAGTCCTAGACTAAGTCATCCTGCACAAGCTCTGCCCTGTCCTGCCTTGCTTCCTCCATGTCTGCCTCAAGCTTGTTGACGGTCACCTGAAGTTCAGTCAGCTTCACGTCCAGAGCGTGGACCTTCTCGTCAACAATCCTCTGTAGGCTCTCCTGAGATTGTTCAATGCTGGCCAGGCGTTGTTCAATCCTCTGGGTAGCTTCAAGAATCTGCTCTCCGAAGCTCTTTGGTTTAGCTGCTGCTGCTGCTGCCTCTTTATCAGCTTTGGCTTTCCTAGCAGCTTCAATCTTGGCTTGACCTTCAACCGAAGTTGGATCCTCCTCATCCATCACAACAACATTGTCTTCATGCTCTGGCTGCAGTGGTAAGTGTTTCCTATCCAACAGGAATTTGCCCGTGCCAAACTTGGCATTGATAAGCATCTGAATCTGTGGGGCAAATCCACATGACCTCTTCTGGTCAGCTGCAGTCCTCTTAATGGTCTCTACCATTAAGTCCATCACCTTGAAAGGTGCCTTCTCATCAAGTATGTGCAGCATGTTGATAGAATACCCTCTGATCATGCGATGGTCTCCAGACTTGGGCATCAAGGTATGCCTCAGAATAGTGTTAGTAGTGGGTAGACCTGCCTGGAGATAGTAGACTGAGCCAAGCTTCCACACTTCCAAATCTGTTGCGGGGATCTCCTTGTACATGTTCTTCATGGAATCATGGTTCTTCTTGGGAATCCCATAGACATCAATGTCGTCCTCTCTTTGCACTGGAGCATTCAGAAGTTCTGCCCATTCTTCAACAGACGAAGAAAACCTTTGACCTTCAGTCATCCAGGTGATCTTCCCATCAGGATAGAAGTGGGCTGTGGCATAGAACTGTATAATCATCTCATCGTTCCAATCTGTCAGTTTCTGACCCACAAACTCATCAACTCCACATGCAGTGAAGCTTTCATGCACATGGGGAAAGAAGTCTCTGTGCTCTTCGCTGTCAATGTATTTCCAGTCAACCTATCTGGTATCTGCAACTATAGGCTTCTTGTCCATCAGCACAGTCTCATAGAAGTCCTGCTGCTCTCTGGTGTGGAATCTGGGGTCCACAGCAGTCCTTCTCCTCACGGCATATGGATCAGACTGTCTCCATAGCCTGAGACCTCTATCTTTCCTTGCTTTCATATCCTCGGCTTGAGGATGAGCATCATTGTGAAGTGGCAGTTTTGGACGGAGCTTCAGCAACACATGTTCTTCTTCATCAGACTCAGACGGTGGCACATCACCCTTGTTCTTCTCAGATGCTGGAATGTTCCTGGTTGTCCTCTTGGGCTTGGCAGAAGGCTTTGCTGGAGCTGCCTTCGCTTGAGCAGGCTTCTTGGGCTTTGAAGTGGCTTCAGCCCTAATAGCATCACCCATGAGTTTCTGCTTCTGAGGAGCAGGCTGGGGTGCTTCTTCTTCTTCTTCTTCGACTGCTGCATCTGCATGAGGATCAGTATACACTACCCTCTTCCTCTTGGAAGTTTTCTTCACTTTACTTGGGGCTGGCTCTCCCAAGTTCAGCTTCTTGGCAACAGCTGACTGCTTGACCTTGCTGGTGCCTTTCTTTGACTGCTGCCCTTGTTGCTCTTTGGCAACAACTTTTCTCTTAGGCTTGGAGGACACTTCTTCCTCAGCAATGAAATCAGAATCCTCATCATCAGAATTCCTCTCCTTTCTGGCTCTGGTGGCTGCAGGAGGCAAGCCACTAGGTGTACTCCTCTCACCATCATCGACTGGACTACTAGCCTCAGGACTAGTGTCTGCTTCCGGAATGTCCGCAAAAGGTGATTCTGACCTGTTCTGGCTGTCACTGGCATCTGACATGGCTGACAACCTGTGAATAGATAAGGTATAGGCAGAGTAGAAGAGTTATCACAAACTGCAGAAGTTTTTGCAAACAAAATGAGTTCAAATCTTAGTTTTAAGTTTTCACAGAATGCATTTCGGTCAGACCGATTTTCAGTTTCGGTGAATCCGAAGTGTATAACAGAAACTTTACACACCACTTTCGGTTGGACCGAAATGGGTTTAGGTCCTGCCGATAAACTAGGGTTTCACTAAAACTACTTCGGTCACACCGATTTGCACAACTCGGTTGGACCGAAAGTGCAGTGCAATGGCCAGAGGCCGAATTGGTCACACCGAAAATTTAAAACCGGTTTCACCGAGATGTGTTCCGTGGAAACCTAACCCTAAGAATTTTACTCGAAACTAGAACCGATCTGGTGGAGAAGAAGTTTTCAATCGTGGCCAGATGTAGAGCAAACCAAACGTGCAATGAATCGGATGGGGAGCACGAGAGGGATCGAGACTCACCCTAACTTGGTGGAGTCCCTCTACGGCGGCAATGGCGCGGAGAAGAAGTCCGTTGACGGCGGCGGAGACCTGCGGCGAGGGCGCACAGGCGACGACGGCGACGATCCGGAGATCAGGGCGATGGCAGCAGGGGACGTGGGAGCGAAACGTTTGAAGGAATAATCAACGCGCGCTGCCCTCAGTATTTATATCCCCTTGCTGTCGGTGGGACCGAGTTGAAAAACTCGGTGACACCGAGATGGATAACTGCTATGCAGTTACGCATATCGGTCACGCCGAGATTTAGAACTCGGTTTCACCGAGATGAAACCTAGATCAGTCTAAGTGCTTTCGGTTTGACCGAGTGGGAGAAAGTTGGTCTGACCGAAATGTACTTAGAAGGTTTTGGAAGTCAGCCTTAGACGGATCGGTGGCTCCGAGTGCTCCTCACTCGGAGGGTCCGAAAATGACTTGTTCAAAGTTTGTGATATAAGCATGAATAGAATTTGAGACAAGAAAGCATAGATAGCTAGGGGAGGTACTTAGGCATTCTTGTCCATCCATTTGGCCAGAAAAATCAAAACAACCAAAACAACAAATGGATGTCCTCGAATGGATAAAATCATGCATTCAACATGCTCACACAATTAGATAGCAAATGAAATATGTGTCAAACATGCACAACCAAAACTCTAGCTACTAGCACACAATTTGTCGATGACTAGGTCATCTTTATATGAGTATATTGACTTAGGAGCCAAATGAGAACATTTGATCATAGGTCATACTCATCGTTTAAGCACAAGTGGGGTTACCACTTTTACATAAAGCATTGATGTGTTCACATCATTTGGAGATGCTTTAGCTCAATTTTTAGAGCAAAGCTCCCCCTAGATGTGAGAACCCCTTTTAAAGGGTCAAACTAACCTTGGGTTGTCGTAGAAGACTTCATGTAGATGTTGAAGATGTGGATGCTCAATGTTGATGTAGATCATCAAAAGTTGGGAGCTATCCTTTGGATTAGGGCACTTTCAATACCTACATGGGTTAGTCCCACAAGGAACAAACAAGAATATCCATAGACATAGATTGAAGTTCACAAAAGATGATGTCCATGAAAGCAATGATTACCTTGTCCCTTGACTTACCAACAAGAGGGTTTGTGACTCCATGAACTAGTGCATGATGTGGAAGTTGATTGCACAAGTTCTTGCCAAAATGAATATGAGTGAAGTTTATTGGCGGAGTCACCCTCAAGAACCTTCTAGTTCTTCTTCTTTGGGATCCACATCATCTTGATGGGAATCCTTGGGGTTGTAGTTGAGCTTGACGAAGTAGAACTTGATGTGTCCTTGGGAACCCACTTGACCATGGCTTGAGGTGCTTCAATGAATGCATCAATCTCCTCTTGAAGCTTGTCCTTGGCCTTTAGCTTGTGGTCTTGTGGTGGAAGGTCATCTTGAGCTTGTTCCACATTGGAAGAAGTAGGATCATACTTCTCCTTTTGTGAAACAAACTGTGGAGTAGGGTATTGACCTTCTTCCCACTCAACACCTTCGGCGTTGAACTTTCGCTCAAAACCAATCCCTTGATTCTTCCGGTGTCTTCCTTGTTTGCGAACAATCTCCTCAAAGTTTTTGCTTCCGGCAAGACTCTTGTAGACACCTTTCTCTATGATTTCCTTCAATAAGCTATTTTCTTGCTCAAGTGTAACTTGGCTTGAAACATTGTTAGTGGAATCAAGAGAACTACTAGAAGCAACAATATTGGATTTAACATTGTTATTGTTACTACTAGAGGAAGAATTTTTATTATGCTTGTCATGCTTAGTCTTAATAGGTGGCAAGAAATTAGACAAGAGAAGTCGTTTGGCAAGATATGAAGAACTCTTCTTTCGAAGATCGTCATTGATCGCTTTTAGAAACTCATGTTCTTGCTCTAGAGTGAGCTTCTCGAAGCGTAGCTTCTCATGAGATCTTAGGAGCTCTCTATGATCTTCTTGAGTTGTTTCATGAGCTAACTTAAGAGTGTTTAGTTCTTTAGTTAGACGCTCAATCTCCTTCATAGCATTGTCATTCGACTCTTCTCGACTATAAAGACTACTAGAATTTTCATCGTTACTAAGCTCACTAGATTTATCATGCAAGAGCTCATCTTCACCAAGCAAGTCATCCTCATCACTATTGAAGTCAATGAATTCAGGGTGTGATACCTTGGGGCCTTTAGCCATGAAGCATCTTCCAATTCCCTCATTTGGTGAATCAAATAAGTCGTAGGAGTTGGAGTTGGAGGATACGAGTGCAAGACCGGCAACACCTTCATCTTGACTGTAGTCGGAGTCGGAGTGATAGCTTCCATCGGATTGATTGTCGGAGTCGGAGCCGGAGACCCATTCACCTACATGAGCTTGATGTCTTCTTCTTGTGTAGCTCCTTGATGACTTGTCTTTCCTCTCCGAATCCTTGCTTCTCCGAGAGGGTCTTCGTTCATAACGATCATCTCTACTCCTTCTCTCTTTCCGAGGTGACTCGTCTCTTGATCTTCTTCTTGGAGATTCTTCTCTTCTCTTGTGGGGAGCCGTACACTCATTTGAGAAGTGTCCGGGTCTTCCACAATTGTAGCAGTTTCGATCACGACTAGAAGATCTCTTTTCATCATATGATCTAGACTTTGAGCTTCTCTCTTTGCCTCTATTCTTGTAGAATTTGTTGAAGTTCTTAACCATTAGGCTTATCTCTTCATTGGAAATTAACTTGTCACTTGAGGTTGTGGGAGCATCACTTGTAGCTTTGTAAGCACCACTTGACTTGTTGTGAAGCTCTTCCTTATCCTTAAGTGTCATCTCATGAGCAACAATTCTTCCAATGACTTCAGTTGGCTTGAGAGTCTTGTAGTTTGGCATCATTTGGATCAAAGTGCACACGGTGTCGTACTTTCCATCCAAAGCTCTGAGAATCTTCTTAATGATGAATCGGTCGGTCATTTCTTCGCTTCCTAAGCCGGCAATCTCATTTGTGATGAGAGCAAGCCTAGAGTACATTTCAGCGACTCCTTCACCATCCTTCATCTTGAACTTGTCAAGTTGACCTTGAAGAATATCTAGCTTTGATTCCTTCACAAATTCAGTACCTTCGAGCATTTCAACCAAAGTATCCCAAATCTCTTTAGCATTCTCAAGACGACTGATTTTGTTGAACTCCTCGGGACACAAAGCATTGAAGAGAATGTCACAAGCTTGAGCATTGTTTTGCAACATCCGCAACTCTTCCGGTGTAGCTTCGCGATCCGGAACTTTTCCTTCCTCGAAGAATTCACCTTGCATACCAACACAAATAATGCCCCATGCGGCTGGGTTATGACCAAGAATATGCATTTTCATTTTATGCTTCCAACTAGCAAAATTTGTACCATCAAAGTAAGGACCTCTACGATAATTACCCTCACTAGACGCCATACTCTCCTAGGTTGTGAAACCAAGCTTATGGAGTCCAATGCAATGGAAACCAAAACAATGGAGACCAAAGCTCTGATACCACTTGTAGGATCGAAAGTATGTCTAGAGGGGGGGGTGATTAGACTACTTGTAAATATAAAAATTCTGCCTTTTGACAAAGAACAGTTTTTGGTAGTTTCACAATTATGATCAAGTCAAGTATCACCCTACACATGCAATTCTAGAGTATAAGCAGCGGATAGTAAATTGCACATGTAGTAAAGAGAGGTGGAGAAGATCAAACGCAATTTGGAGACGCAATGATTTTTCCCGTGGTTCCGATAGGTGGTGCTATCGTACATCCACGTTGATGGAGACTTCAACCCACGGAGGGTAACGGCTGCGCGAGTCCACGGAGGGCTCCACCCACGAAGGGTCCATGAAGAAGCAACCTTGTCTATTCCATCATGGCCTACGCCCACGGAGGGCTAGCCTTACTCGGGGTAGATCTTCACGAAGTAGGCGATCTCCTTGCCCTTACAAACTTCTTGGTTCAACTCCACATCTCGATGACGGAGGCTCCCAAGCGACACCTAACCAATCTAGGAGGCACCACCCTCCAAAAGGTAATAGATGTTGTAGATGATGATGAACTCCTTGCTCTTGTGCTTCAGACGATAATCTCCCCAACACTCAACTCTCCTCACTGATATGGCTGTGGTGGAAGAAAGGATTGAGTGGAAAGCAACTTGGGAAGGTTAGAAATCAAGTTTCATATGGTAGGAATGGAGCAACTTGATCTCAACACAAGGGTAGGTAGTTCTCTTCTCAGAAAGTGTAAGGTAGGAGTGGTAGTTCTTTCTGATGGCTCTCTCCACGAATGAAGAGGGGGTGGAGGGGTATATATAGCCTCCACACAAAATCCAACCGTTACACACATAATTGAGCAATCTCGGTGAGACCGAAGTGGACAACTCGGTCAGACCGAAAGTTCAAATAATGTGAACGTTGGGGTTTTCGGTGGGACCGAAAATACCATCTCGGTTAGTCCGATTTGAGTCAAGACAGGAACTTGCCAGTTTCGGTGGGACCGAAATTATCAACTCGGTTATTCCGATATGATGACAAACAGTTACAGAAGGTTGGCAGCCCATGTTTCGGTGAGACCGATCTCAAACTCGGAATGACCGATTTTTCTAGGGTTTGGCTTATGGCTGAGGTGGTTCATCTCGGTGTGACTGAGTTTGGAAAATCGGTTGGTCCGAGATTACTTATGAGTGAGTATAGTAGTGAAAGTTGCTGATAGTTGAAGGAGATATATCACTAAGCACTTGAGCAACCAGATCATCAACACAACCTCATCCCCTTTTAATAGTATTGGCTTTTCCTATGGACTCAATGTGATCTTTGATCACTAAACCAAAAATGGAGTCTTGAGCTTTTGCCAATGCTTGCCTCAGCATTTTGAGGGGTCCACATCTTCAGTCATTGCCATACCCATATCACTGAACTTCTCTGAAATGATTCTCAAGTAACTATTAGTTCAATGATATATATGTTGTTATTAATTGCCAAAACCACCCGGGGATTAGTTGCACTTTCACCATGTCATTTTCATTATGTCCATTGCATTGGCATAGTCTCATTTGCATCCATGTGTAGTTGCATCGTCTCCGTCGTCTCCGTTGTCCGTTTCGGATTCCGACACTCACACACGGCACCGTTGCACCTCTCAAGCCTTTGTTTCGTGAGTGGGTTAAAAACATCCATGGAATGGGCCGAGAGTTGTCAAGTGGTCTTGGTATATCACCGTTAGACCGTCTGTCAAGTTTCGTCTCATTTGGAGGTCGTTTGATACTCCAACGCTTAACCACGTGCTGAAAACCCCTCTCTCTTTTGGCACAACACCCCTCCACAACAGCCCACTAGCCAAGCACAACCACCTCCATCGTCTCGGTCATTAGATCGTGACCGTGTGGGCGAAAACTGGACCTCATTTGGACACTCCTAGCTCCCTCTACCTATAAAAAGGCACCCACTCCATTTTTCGGGTAAAACCCTAGTCACGAGCTCCCCGCGCCGGAGACGTCCACCGCCCACCTCATCCAACCTCGTCGCGACACGTGGCCCGCCATCGCTCCTCCACCACCCGCGTCGACCGAGCCCGCCGCGGCCCGAGGCCGGCCCGCCCGGCCCGCTGCCGCCGGGCTCCACCACGTCGCCGGCCACCTCGCCACTTCTCCGGCCATCTTCTTCCTCGTCTCCGGCCCGTCTCCGGCGAACTCCGGCGAGGTCTGGATCGGGATCTGGAACGGGACCAGATCCACCAATCCCCCAACCAAACACCATCCTCGTCCTGGATCCCTCCGTTCGGCACGACTCCGTCCACGTTTGACTTTTTAGGAGGGGTAAAATTCTACTAAGTCCCATATTTGTTCAATTTTCATGCCCACTTTGCCATGTCACAACTTGGTGCTCGTAGCTCCGTTTCATGCACATGATATATTGAAATGTTCGTCTCGAAGTGCTCTACATGTTAGCATTAGTTTCATGCATGTTAGGGTTCATCTAGATGTCTTAATATTCGTTGCAAGACTCCTTCATGATGTTACTGTTTCAGCACTAGTTGTCTGTTAACAATTTGTTGGCATGTTCATGAGGTCGTAACTTGGTGCATTTGGTCCAAATGGAGTGTATGATATGTCAAAATGTTCGTCTTGTGATGCTCTCCATGATGGATGCATTTTCATGCATGTTAGGTTGCATTATGCCATGTTTAACCCTGTTGCAAAAGTGCATGTGGATGATAAGTTTCTGAACTTGTTATGAGATGATGATTTGTCTTTGTCGTGTGAATTAATCCATGTCTCATATGAGCTAGGTGTCAACATGGGTTTCGCTCATTGGAATGTGCTCTACATGATAGATTTATTTTCATGCCATGATATGTCTTGAGATGAGTGCAACAAGCTTGTTAACATGCCATCGTGATGTTAAATTTCTGCTAAGGCTGAATCTCTTAATTTTTATGCCATGTTTCCATGAGGCTACCATCATTGTTATGAATGGTTAGAGTTGTCCAGTGGGTGTTCCTTGATGTATATGTTATGCTCTAGAGATCCATGCTCTTGTTTGCCATGATGAGTTGTTGTAGCTTGTTGTTTTCATGCTCTCAAGTTGCTATAAAATGTTTCTGTTAGCCTGTTGCTACTTCTCGAGCTTGCGTTGTATTCCCTCGAAGAGGAAAGGGAGATGCAGCACAGTAGCATAAGTATTTCCCTCAGTTTTTTAGAACCAAGGTATCAATCCAGTAGGAGACCACGCGCGAGTCCCTCGCACCTTCACAAACAAATATGAACTTCGCAGCCAATGCGATAAGGGGTTGTCAATCCCTTTACGGTCACTTACGAAAGTGAGATCTGATAGAGATGATAGTTTATGTTTTTGGTATTTTTGTTTATAAGAACAAAAAATAAAAGCGGTAAAAGTAAAGTAGATGTAGATTGATATATTGAGAATAGACCCGGGGGCCATAGTGTTCTCTAGTGGCTTCTCTCATGATAGCGACATTCTACGGCGGGTAAACAAATTACTGTCAAGCAATTGATAGAAAAGTGAATAATTATGAAACTATCTAGGCATGATCATTGTATATAGGCATCACGTCCGAGACAAGTAGACCGAAACGATTCTGCATCTATTACTATTACTCCACACATCGACCGCTATCCATCATGCATCTAGTGTATTGAGTTCATAAGAACAGTGTAACGCCTTAAGAAAGATGACATGATGTAGAGGGATAAACTCAAGCAATATGATATAAATCCCATCTTTTTATCCTCGATGGCAAAAATACAATACGTGCCTTGCTGCCCCTACTGTCACTGGGAAAGGACACCACAAGATTGAACCCAAAGCCAAACACTTCTCCCATTGCAAGAACTATAGATCTAGTAGGCCAAACCAAACCAATAATTCGAAGAGACTTGCAAGGATATTATGAGCACACATAAAAAGTTCAGAGAAGAACCAAATATTTCTCATAGATAATCTTGATCATAAACTCACAATTCATCGGATCTCGACAAACAAACCGCAAAAAGAGATTACATCGAATAGATCTCCTCGAAGACCGAGGAGAACTTTGTATTGAGTTCCAGAGAGAGAGAAGAAGCCATCTAGATACTAGCTATGGACCCGAAGGTCTATGGTAAACTACTCACAACTCATGGTGAGGGCGATGATGATGATGATGAAGAACTCCGTGATGGATCCCCCTCTGGTGGAGCTCTGAAACAGGCTCCAAGATGGGATCTCACGGGAACAGAAGGTTACGACGGCTGAATTAGGGTTTTCTCTCTGTTGTCAAAGGTTTCGGGGTACATAGACTTATATAGGAGGAAGGAGGACACTGGGGGTGCTCGAGGGGCCCACGAGGCAGGGGGCGCGCCCTGGGAAGGGGGGCGCGCCCCCCACCCTCGTGGACGCCCCGAGGCTCCCCTGACGTGGTTCTCAAGTCCCCTGTGCGTGATTTTCTCCAAAAATATCTCTCGCAAAGGTTTCATTCCGTTTGGACTCCGTTTGATATTCTTTTTCTGCAAAACCCTGAAACAGGCAAAAAACAACAATCTGGACTCGGCCTTTGGGTTAGTTGGTTAGTCCCAAAAATGATATAAAAGTGTAAGATAAATCCCATTAAACATCCAAGACTTTATAAATAATACCATGGAACAATAAAAAATTATATACATTGGAGACGTATCAAGCATCCCCAAGCTTAATTCCTGCTCGTCCTCGAGTAGGTAAATGATAAAGAAAGAATTTTTGATGTGGAATGCTAACAAATATAGGTTTTCTATGTAATTCTCTTAATTGTGGCATGAATGTTCAGATTTGAAAGATTGAAGACAAAAGTCTATATTGATATAAGAAATAACAATACTTCAAGCATACTAACAAATCAATCATGTTTTCTCAAAATACTATGGCTAAAGAAAGTTATCCCTACAAAATCATATAGTCTGGCTATGCTCCCTCTTCATCACACAAAATTCTCATATCATGCACAACCCCGATTTCATCCAAGCACTTGTTTTCGTACTCTATTCTTTCAAACCTTTCAATTTTCATGCAATACATGAGCGTGAGCCATGGACATAGCACTATGGGTGGAATAGAGGTGGTTGTGGAGAAGACAAAAAGAAGGGAGATAGTCTCACATCAACTAGGCGTATCAACGGGCTATGAAGAAGCCCATCAATAGATATCAATGTGAGTGAGTAGGGATTGCCATGCAACGGATGCACTAGAGCTAAATATGAATGAAAGCTCAACAAAAAGAAACTAGTGGGTGTGCATCCGACTTGCTCGCTCACGAAGACCTAGGGCATTTGAGGAAGCCCATCGTTGGAATATACAAGCCAAGTTCTATAACGAAAAATTCCCACTAGTATATAAAGTGACTAAGCATGAGACTCTCTACAATGAAGAACATGGTGCTACTTTGAAGAACAAGTGTGGAAAAATAGATAGTAGCAATTGTCCCTTTTTTATTTTTCTTGGGCCTTTTTTTGCGGATGGGCTTTATAGATTTAGCCTTTCCTCCCATGGGACAATGCTCTAATAATGATGATCATCACACTTTCATTACAACTCGATATTACAACTCGATACTACAAAAAAGTATGACTCTATATGAATGCCTCCGGCGGTGTACCAGGATGTGCAATGAATCAAGAGTGACATGTATGAAAAATTATGCATGGTGGCTTTGCCACAAATATGATGTCAACTACATGATCATGCATGGCAATATGACAATATGATGCGTGTCATATGAACGGAACGGTGGAATGTTACATGGAAATATATCTCAGAATGGCTATGGAAATGCCATGATAGGTAGGTATGGTGGCTGTTTTGAGGAATAATATGGTGGCTGTTTTGAGGAAGGATATATAGTGGGTTTATGGTACCGGCGAAAGTTGCGCGGTACAAGAGAGGCTAGCAATGGTGGAAGGGTGAGAGTGCGTATAATCCATGGACTCAACATTAGTCATAAGAACTCATATACTTATTGCAAAAATCTACAAGTCATCAAAACAAAGCAATCAACGCATGCTCCTAGGGGGGAGGTTGGTAGGAGTTAACCATCGCGTGCCCCCAACCTCCACACAAAGGTTGGCACTTTACAAATACCTCATGCTCTAACTTCGTCACATAGCGGTTCACCATACGTGCATGCTACGGGAATCACTTACCTTAACACCAGTATTTCTCAATTTCATAATAACTCCACTAGCATGACTCTAATATCACTATCCTCATATCTCAAAACAATTATCAAGCATCCAACGTCTCATTCTATTCAATGCACTGAGTGTGAAAATTTCTACTACATTGACATTGGATGTCTATCATGTGAAGACTAGTTTTTTAGCCTAAACACATTACCATGCTGTTTTAATAGACTATCAAATGGATATTAGTGAAGCATGAGAGATCAACAATTTCAACAAAATATTATCACCACCGTGCTCTAAAAGATATAAGTGAAGCACTAGAGCAAAAACTATTCAACTCAAAAGATATAAGTGAAGCACATAGAGTGTTATAACAATTTCTAGGCCATATTTAACTCTCTCAAATAGGTGTGTCCAGCAAGGATTATTGTGACAAACTAACAAGAAAAGACTCAAATTATACAAGACGCTCCAAGCAAAACACATATCATGTGGTGAATAAAAATATAGCTCCAAGTATAGTTATCGATGGATGAAGGCGAAAGAGGGGATGCCTTCCCAGGGCATCCCCAAGCTTAGGCTTTTGATTATCCTTGAATTTACTTGTGGTGCCATGGGCATACCCAAGCTTAGGCCTTTGCTACTCTTTGTTCCATAGTCCATCAAAGCAATACTCAAAACTTGAAAACTTCACAACACAAAACTTAGAAAAAAATTCTCGTGAGCTCGTTAGTATAAGAAAGCAAACCACTACTCAAAGGTACTGAAATGAATTCATTCTTTGTTTAATTGGTGTTAAACCTACTGTATTCCAACTTCTCTATGGTTCATACCTCCAAATATTACTCATAGATGCATTGAAATAAGCAAACAACACACGGAAAACAGAATCTGTCAAAAACAGAACAGTCTGTAGTAATCTGCAGGTTTCGCATACTTCTGTAACTCCAAAAAATTCAAACTAAATTGGTAAATGTGAGGAATTTTTCTATTAATCATCTGAAAAAAGGATCAACTAAATAGCACGCTCCAGTAAAATCTGACGACCATTCTAGTGAGCGATAACGATTCTGTTTTTCACAGCAAGATCACATAAACTTCACACACATCTTCCCAAAGGTTCTACTTGGCACAAACACTAAACAAAACATGAAACCACATCTAAAAAGAGTCTATATGCAATATTTATTCACTAACAGCAACAAAAACAAAAAAATATGAAATTGGGTTGCCTCCAGCGCTATCGTTTTACGCCCCTAGCTAGGCACGATACAAGATAGATCTAGGTATTGCCATCTTTGGAAGGCAATCCATAAGTGGCTCTCATGATAGATTCATATGGTAATTTGATTTTCTTTCCAGGAAAGTGTTCCATGCCTTTCCTTAACGGAAATTGGAATCTAATATTTCCTTCCTTCATATCAATAATTGCACCAATCGTTCTAAGGAAAGGTCTACCAAGAATAATAGGACATGAAGGATTGCAATCTATATCAAGAACAATGAAATCTACGGGCACATAATTCCTATTGGCAACAATAAGAACATCATTAATCCTTCCCTTTGGTTTCTTAATAGTGGAATCCGCAAGATGCAAATTTAAAGAACAAACATCAAGCTCATGGAAACCTAGCAAATCACACACAGTTTTTGGGATAGTGGAGACACTAGCATCCAAATCACACAAAAGCATAGCATTCATGATCTTTTATTTTTATTTCGATAGTAGGTTCCCACTCATCATAAAGATTTCTAGGGATAGAAACTTCTAACTCAAGTTTTTCTTCATAAGATTGCATCAAGGCATCAACTATGTGTTTGGTGAAAGCTTTATTTTGACTATAAGCATGCGGAGAATTTAGCACGGATTGCAACAAGGCAATACAATCAATCAAAGAGAAATTATCATAATTGAATCCCTTGAAATCCAAAGTAGTGGGTTCATCACTATGCAAAGTTTTAATCTCTTCACTCCCACTTTTAGCAATTTTAGCATGAAGATCTAAAAACTCTGAATCATTGGGATACTTTAAAGCAGAATCATCTCCAATCCTATCTTCATCAAAATTTATACTAGAAAACAAGGAACTAATAGGAGACACATCAATAACTTTCAGATCTTCATCTTTATTTTCATGATAACTAGAAGAACACACTTTAATATAATCCTTTCTTTTAGCACGCATCCTAGCGGTTCTTTCTTTGCATTCGTCAATGGAAATTATCATGGATTTGAGAGACTCATTGATATCATGCTTAGGTGGGATAGATCTAAGTTTCAAAGAATCAACATCAAGAGTAATTCTATCCACACTTCTAGCCAATTCATCAATCTTAAGCAATTTCTCTTCAAGCATAGCATTGAAATTCTTTTGTGAGATCATAAACTCCTTAACACTAGTTTCAAATTCAGAAGGCATCTTTCCATAAGACTTGTTGTAGGAATTACCATAATTATTATAGGAATTACTAGGAAAAGGCCTAGGATTAAAATTACCTCTATAAGCATTGTTACCAAAATTATTCCTACCAACAAAATTCGCATCCAAATATTCATTGTTATTCTCAATCAAAGTGGACAAAGGCATATCATTAGGATCCGAAGAAGCACTCTTAGCAGCAAACAATTTCATAAGTTCATCCATCTTTCCACTCAAAACACTAATTTCTTCGATAGCATGCACTTTTTACTAGTAGATCATTCGGTGTGCCATTGAGAATAATTAACCATAATATTATCTAGGAGTTTGGTAGCTTCTCCTAAGGTGGTTTCCATGAAAGTGCCTCCGACGGCTGAATCTAAAAGATTTCTAGAAGCAAAATTCAAGCCAGCATAAAAGTTCTGAATAGTCATCCATAGATTCAAACCATGTGTAGGGCAATTACGTATCATCAATTTCATTCTCTCCCAAGCTTGTGCAACATGCTCATGATATAGTTGCTTAAAATTCATAATATCATTTCTAAGAGAGATGATCTTAGCAGGAGGGAAATACTTAGAGATAAAAGCATCTTTGCACTTATTCCACGAATCAATACTATTTCTAGGTAAAGAGGAAAACCAAGTTTTAGCACGATCTCTAAGTGAAAACGGAAATAACTTCAATTTAACAATATCATTATCCGTATCCCTTTTCTTTTGCATATCACACAAATCAACAAAGTTATTTAGATGGGTAGCGGCATCTTCGCTAGGAAGGCCGGAGAATTGATCTTTCATGACAAGATTCAACAAAGCAGCATTAATCTCACAAGATTCAGCATCGGTAATAGGAGCAATCAGAGTGCTAATAAAATCATTGTTGTTGGTATTGGAGAAGTCACACAATTTGGTATTGTTCTGAGCCATAGTGACAAGCAAGCAATCCAACACACACAAGCAAACAAGAAGCAAGCGAACGATAAACACACGGCGGAAGAAGGGCAAATAAAATGGCAAGGGTGAAGTGGGGGAGAGGAAAACGAGAGGCAAATAAATGTAATGTGAAGGATAAGGGTTTGTGATAGGTACTTGGTAAATGACTTTTGCGTAAGTCTCCCCGACAACGGCGCCAAAAATTCTTCTTGCTACTTCTCGAGCTTGCGTTGTATTCCCTCGAAGAGGAAAGGGAGATGCAGCACAGTAGCATAAGTATTTCCCTCAGTTTTAGAGAACCAAGGTATCAATCCAGTAGGAGACCACGCGCGAGTCCCTCGCACCTGCACAAACAAATAAGAACTTCGCAGCCAAGGCGATAAGGGGTTGGCAATCCCTTTACGGTCACTTACGAAAGTGAGATCTGATAGAGATGATAGTTTATGTTTTTGGTATTTTTGTTTATAAGAACAGAAAATAAAAGCGGTAAAAGTAAAGTAGATGTAGATTGATATGTTGAGAATAGACCCGGGGGCCATAGTGTTCTCTAGTGGCTTTTCTCATGATAGAGATATTCTACGGCGGGTAAACAAATTGTTGGAAATATGCCCTAGAGGCAATAATAAAAGTATTATTATTATATTTCCTTGTTCATGATAATCGTCTGTTATTCATGCTTGAATTGTATTGTACGGAAACAGCGATACATGTGTGAATACATAGACCACAATGAGTCCCTGGTAAGCCTCTAGTTACCAGCTCGTTGATCAATAGATGGTCACGGTTTCCTGACCATGGACATAGGATGTTAGTGATAACGGGATCACATCATTAGGAGAATGATGTGATGGACAAGACCCAATCCTGAGCATAGCATGAGATCGTATAGTTCGTAATGCATAAGCTTTTCAGTGTCAAGTATTTATTCCTTAGACCATGAGGTTGTACAACTCCCGGATGCCGTAGGAATACTTTGGGTGTGCCAAACGTCACAACGTAACTGGGTGGCTATAAAGGTACGCATCGGGTATCACCGAAAGTGTCTGTTGGGTTGGTACGAACCGAGACTGGGATATTGTCACTCCGTATGACGGAGACGTTCCTCTGGGCCCACTCGGTAAGACATCATCATAATGAGCTCAAGGTGACTAAGGAGTTAGTCATGGGATGATGGATTACGAATCGAGTAAAGAGACTTGCCATGACGAGATTGAACAAGGTATCGGGAATACCGACGATCGAATCTCGGGCAAGTACCGTACCGATGGACAAAGGGAATAACATACGGGATTGAGTGAATCCTTGACATTCTGGTTCATCCGATGAAGATCATCGAGGAACACGTGGGAACCAACATGGGTATCTTGATCCCGCTGTTGGTTATTGACCGGAGAGTGGTCTCGGTCATGTCTACGTGTCTCCCGAACCCGTATGGTCTACACACTTAAGGTTCGCTAACGCTAGGGTCGTAGAGATACATGCACGTGGAAACCCTAAAGTTGTTCGGAGTCCCGGATGAGATCCCGGATGTCACGAGGAGTTCCGGAATGGTCCGGAGGTAAAGAATGATATATAGGAAGTCCAGTTTCGGCCATCGGGTGAACTCCGGGGGTCACCGGGAGTGTCCCGGGACCACCGGAGGGGTCCCGGGGGTCCATCGGATGGGGCCACCCATCCCGGTGGGGCCCCTAGGCTGCGTGTGGGAAGTGGCCAGCCCCTGGTGGGCTGGCGCACCACATGGGCCCCCCTCCCCATGCACCTAGGGTTGAAACCCTAGGGGGAGGGGGCGCCCCCCTTGCCTTGGGGGGCAAGACTCCCCCCCAGGCCGCCGCCCCCCCTTGCAGATCCCATCTGCAGGGGCTGGCGCACCCCCTGGCCCCCTATATATATGTGGGGGGGAGAGGGTAGCCGCACCCAAGTCTCTGGCGCCTCTCCCCCTCCCGTCACACCTCATACTCCCTCCGCAGGGCGCCGGCGAAGCCCTGCAGGATTCTCCACTGCATCCACCACCACGCCGTCGTGCTGCTGGATCTCCGACGACCTCTCCTCCCCCCTTGCTGGATCAAGAAGGAGGCGACGTTGCTGTACCGGATGTGTGTTGATCCCCGAGGTGCCGTCCGTTCGGCGCTAGATCATCGGTGACGAAGAACGAGAAGAGTATGACTACTTCATCCACGCTTCTTCGAAAGCTTCCGCTCGCGATCTACAAAACGGTATGTAGATGCACTCTCATATGCTCGTTGCTAGATGTCTCCTTAGTTGGATCTTGGTGAAAGCGTAGAAAATTTTGAATTCTGCTACGTTCCCCAACAGTGGCATCTGAGTTAGGTCTTATGCGTAGCATCTTGCACGAGTAGAACACAAATCAGTTGTGGGCGTTTGAGTTTGCTCAATTTTCTTGCCGTTACTAGTCTAGTCTTGATTCGGCGGTATTGTGGGATGAAGCGGCCCAGACCGACTTTACACGTACGCTTACGTGAGACTGGTTCCACCGACAGACATGCACTAGTTGCATAAGGTGGCTGGCGGGTGTCTGTCTCTCCTACTTTAGTCGGATCGGATTCGATGAACAGGGTCCTTATGAAGGGTAAATAGAAATTGACAAATCACGTTGTGGTTTTGGCGTAGGTAAGAAACGTTCTTGCTAGAAAACCTATAGAAGCCACGTAAAAACTTGCAACAACAATTAGAGGACGTCTAACTTGTTTTTGCAGCATGTGCTATGTGACGTGGTATGGCCAAAAGAAGATGTGATGAATGATATATGTGATGTATGAGATTGATCATGTTCTTGTAATAGGGAATCACGACTTGCATGTCGATGAACTTGACAACCGGCAGGAGCCATAGGAGTTGTCTTAATTATTGTATGACATGCGTGTCACTGAATAAACGCTATGTAATTACTTTACTTTATTGCTAAACGTTAGCCATAGTAGTAGAAGTAATAGTTGGCGTGACGAATTCTTCAAGACACGATGATGGAGATCATGATGATGAAGATCATGGTGTCGAGCCAGTGACAAGATGATCATGGTGCCCCGAAGATGGAGATCCAAGGAGCAAGATGATATTGGCCATATCATGTCACTTTAATTGATTGCATGTGATGTTTATCATGTTTATGCATCTTGTTTACTTAGAACGACGGTAGTAAATAAGATGATCTCTCACTAAAATTGCAAGAATTGTGTTCCCCCTAACTGTGCACCGTTGCTAAAGTTCGTTATTCCGAAGCACCACGTGATGATCGGGTGTGATAGGTTCTAACGTTCGCATACAACGGGTGTAAGCCAGATTTACACACGCAATACACTTAGGGTTCACTTGACGAGCCTAGCATGTAGAGACATGGCCTCGGAACATGGAAGACCGAAAGGTCGAACACGAGTCGTATAGAAGATACGATCAACATGAAGATGTTCACCGTTGATGACTAGTCCGTCTCACGTGATGATCGGACACGGGCTAGTCGATTCGGATCGTGTATCACTTAGATGACTAGAGAGATGTCATTCTGAGTGGGAGTTCATTAAAATTTGATTAAGATGAACTTAATTATCATGAACTTAGTCTAAATTCTTTACAATATCTCTTGTAGATCAAATGGCCCACGCTCAAGTTTCCCTCAACTTCAACGCGTTCCTAGAGAAAACCAAGCTGAAAGACGATGGTAGCAACTATACGGATTGGGTCCGTAACCAGAGGATTATCCTCATAGCTGCCTAGAGATCATATGTCCTTGAAGCACCGCTAGGTGATGCACCCAGTCCCGATGCGACCCAAGACATTTTGAACGTCTAGCAGTCGCGTAGTGATGATTTGATAGAGGCAAAGGTGTCCCGTCTTTCGATGAGATGGTGGCTATCGTTTGGATGAAGTCGACTTTGACGATCCGACTACGAACGTGCGTGGACGTCGCGCCTTAGCAATCGCTAAACCAACTCCGAGAGGTTATTGACCACGCCGGAGCACGATCAACCTGACCACGAAGGTCTGTTTCCTGCATGCAAACGAGGAACAAGCAAGAAACTGAGATTGCAATCTGGATATTGCGAATTCAAGAGGAAAGCTTTATTGATCAAGTGGGGTTCTGTGACGTCTTGGTCTGGTCGTTGAACACAAACAAAGTACGCGAAGTTGCAGCTATGGCGAACTTTAATCTAAACAAAACCCAAAGTCTAAACGACGCCCTAAGGGTTGTATATATGGGGGAAAGAGGGGGGAATTTCGTGGCCCTTGGTGGAGGGGTCCGAAACCAACCCTAACTCTTGTTTCCCCACACATACGGACTCTAAAAACAGCCTATACTCAAGTATTTCGAAATTACATGGGCCTGGCCCAATAATAATGTGACGCAGCACCTATAATAGCCTCTGGACGAAATTTATGAAGTGGCATCTTGTATATTTCGTCCAAGGCTTCTCGCACTCATTATGGTGGCTTCAAAGTCCTGAAATCATCAATTGAAACTCCATTCTTGTTCCCCTTGCGCATGCCATCATCTCCATGCTTGATCTTGCTCCAATGTTCATCCTTCTTGTCCAAGCTAGGCCCTTCATTTGTAAGCAAGACAAATGTATCCAATTTAGGCAGCATCATATTCTCATGAACATTAGATTCATTACCAAGAAACGAAAGTACCTGGTAATTTAATTGGCGTGCGCGAGCTCTAGTAATTGGTCCTGTATATGTGTCAGTTGGAGCTGTGGGTGTAACCTTGTTAGTGATGTCCTCATCATGATTACTCCCTGGTTCAGTGCGGCATGCTTTACAGCTTAGAGTCGGGGCTCCAAAAACGTTTTGAGAACCACGGAGCATATGAGATGTTCGAAGAGCTGAAAATGGTTTTCCAAGCTCATGCCCGAGTCGAGAGATATGACGTCTCCGACGCATTCTACAGCTGTAAGATGGAGGAAAATAGTTCTGTTAGTGAGCACATCCTCAAGATTTCTGGATTGCACAACCGCTTGTCTCAGCTGGGAATGAATCTCCCAGATGAAGCGGTCGTTGACAGAATCCTCCAGTCGCTCCCACCAAGCTTCAAGTGCTTCGTGTTAAACTTCAATATGCAGGGGATGGAGAAGTCCATTCCCGAGGTGTATTCGATGCTGAAATCAGCGGAGGTGGACATCAAGAAAGAACATCAAGTGTTGATGGTCAATAAAACCACTAAGTTCAAGAAAGGCAAGGGTAAGAAGAACTTCAAGAAGGACGGCAAGGGAGTTGCCGCGCCCGGTAAGCCTGTTGCCGGGAAGAAGCCAAAGTATGGACCCAAGCCTGAGACAGAGTGCTTTTTTTGCAAGGGAACGGGTCACTGGAAGCGGAACTGCCCCAAATACTTAGCAGACAAGAAGGCCGGCAACGTCAAAGGTATATGTGATATACATGTTATCAGCGCTCTTAGTAGCTCCTGGGTATTTGATACCGGTGCGGTTGCTCACATTTGTAACTCAAAACAGGAGCTACGGAATAAGCGGAGACTGGCAAAGGATGAGGTGACGATGCGTGTCGGGAATGGTTCCAAGGTCGATGTGATCGCCGTCGGCACGCTACCTCTACATCTACCCTCAGGATTAGTTTTAAACCTTAATAATTGTTATTTAGTACCAGCTTTGAGCATGAACATTGTATCTGGATCTCGTCTTATGCGAGATGGCTACTCTTTCAGATCGGAGAATAATGGTTGTTCTATTTATTTGAGAGATATGTTTTATGGTCATGCCCCGCTGGCCAATGGTTTATTTTTGATGAATCTCGAACGTGATGATACACATATTCATAGTGTAGATGCCAAAAGATGTAAAGTTGATAATGATAGTCCCACATACTTGTGGCATTGCCGCCTTGGTCATATTGGTGTCAAACGTATGAAGAAGCTCCATTCAGATGGACTTCTAGAGTCTCTTGATTATGAATCATTTGACACGTGCGAACCATGCCTATTGGGCAAGATGACCAAGACTCCGTTCTCCGGAACAATGGAGCGAGCAACCAACTTGTTGGAAATCATACATACCGATGTGTGCGGTCCAATGAGTGTTGAGGC
Source organism: Secale cereale (assembly GCA_902687465.1). NCBI lineage: Eukaryota > Viridiplantae > Streptophyta > Magnoliopsida > Poales > Poaceae > Secale > Secale cereale. The sequence goes on from LR738713.1 coordinate 285,265,248, forward strand.
TCGCGGAGGCTATCGTTATGTTCTCACCCTCACAGATGACTTGAGTAGATACGGGTATATCTATTTGATGAAACACAAGTCTGAGACCTTTGAAAAGTTCAAGGAATTTCAGAATGAGGTTGAGAATCAACGTGACAGAAAAATAAAGTTCTTACGATCAGATCGTGGGGGTGAATATTTAAGTCATGAATTTGGCACGCACCTTAGGAACTGTGGAATTGTTTCACAATTGACACCGCCCGGACCACCTCAACGTAACGGTGTGTCCGAACGTCGAAATCGTTCTCTGTTGGACATGGTGCGATCTATGATGTCCCTCACCGATTTACCGCTATCTTTTTGGGGTTATGCGTTAGAGACTGCCGCATTCACTTTAAATAGGGCTCCGTCAAAATCCGTTGAGACGACTCCGTATGAACTTTGGTTTGGCAAGAAACCGAAGCTGTCGTTTCTAAAAGTTTGGGGTTGCGATGCTTATGTCAAGAAACTTCAACCTGAAAAGCTCAAACCCAAATCGAAAAAATGCGTCTTCATAGGATACCCAAAGGAAACGATTGGGTACACCTTCTACCACAGATCCGAAGGCAAAGTATTTGTTGCCAAGAATGGATGCTTTCTGGAGAAAGAGTTTCTCTCGAAAGAAGTGAGTGGGAGGAAAGTAGAACTTGATGAGGTGACAGTCAACCCTCCTGAACCGGAAAGTAGCACAGCACTGGAAATTGTTCCTGAGGTGCCTGCACCGACAAGGGAGGAAGTTAATGATGATGATCATGAAGAAACAGATCAAGTTACTACTGAACTTCGAAGGTCCACAAGGGCACGTTCCGCACCAGAGTGGTGCGGCAACCCTGTCATGGAAATCATGTTGTTAGACAACGGTGAACCTTCGAACTATGAAGAAGCGATGGTGGGCCCGGATTCCAATAAATGGCTTGGAGCCATGAAATCCGAGATAGAATCCATGTATGAAAACAAAGTATGGACTTTGGTGGACTTGCCTGATGATAGGCACGCCATAGAAAAAAAATGGATATTTAAGAAGAAGACAAACGCGGATGGTAATGTGACCATCTATAAGGCTCGGCTTATCGCTAAGGGTTATCGACAAGTTCAAGGGATTGACTACGACGAGACTTTCTCTCCCGTAGCGATGCTGAAGTCAGTCAAAATCATGTTAGCTATTGCTGCATTCTATGATTATGAGATATGACAAATGGACGTCAAAACAGCATTCCTTAATGACTTCCTCAAGGAAGAGTTGTATATGATGTAGCCGGAAGGTTTTGTCGATCCAGAGAACGCTAACAAGGTATGCAAGCTCCAGCGTTCGATTTACGGGCTGGTGCAAGCATCTCGGAGTTGGAATATTCGCTTTAATGATGTGATCAAAGCGTTTGACTTTATACAAACTTATGGAGAAGCATGTATCTACAATAAAGTGAGTGGGAGCTCTGTGGCATTTCTCATATTATATGTGGATGACATATTGCTGATGGGAAATGATATAGAATTCTTGGAAAATGTAAAGGCCTACTTGAATAAGAGTTTTTCACTGAAGGACCTTGGAAAAGCTGCTTACATATTAGGCATCAAAATCTATAGAGATAGATCAAGACGCCTCATTGGTCTTTCACAAAGCACATACCTTGATAAGATATTGAAAAAGGTTAATATGGATCAGTCCAAGAAGGGGTTCTTGCCTGTTTTGCAAGGTATGAGATTGAGCAAGGCTCAGTCGCCGACCACGGCAGAAGATAGAGAAAAGATGAGTGTCATTCCCTATGCCTCGGCCATAGGTTCTATCATGTATGCCATGCTGTGTACCAGACCTGATGTGAACCTTGCCATAAGTTTGGTAGGGAGGTACCAAAGTGATCCCGGTATGGAACACTGGACAGCGGTCAAGAACATCGTGAAGTACCTGAAAAGGATGAAGGATATGTTTCTCGTTTATGGAGGTGACGAAGAGCTCGTCGTAAAGGGTTACGTCGATGCTAGCTTCGACATAGATCTGGATGACTCTAAGTCTCAAACCGGATATGTGTATATTTTGAACGGAGGGGCAGTCAGCTGGTGCAGTTGCAAGCAAAGCGTCGTGGCGGCATCTACATGTGAAGCGGAGTACATAGCTGCTTCCGAAGCAGCGCAGGAAGGAGTCTGGATGAAGGAGTTCATCACCGACCTAGGAGTCATTGCAAGCGCGTCAAGCCCGATGACTCTCTTCTGTGACAACGCTGGTGCTATTTCCATTACCAAGGAGCCCAGGTTTCACAAGAAGACCAAGCACATCAAGCGCCGTTTCAACTCCATCCGTAATTATGTTCAGGATGGAGACATAGATATTTGTAAAGTGCATACGGATCTGAATGTTGCAGACCCGTTGACTAAACCTCTTCCACGGGCAAAACATGATCAACACCAGAACTCTATGGGTGTTCGATTCATCACAATGTAACTAGATTATTGACTCTAGTGCAAGTGGGAGACTGTTGGAAAAATGCCCTAAGCATAGTAGACAAAGTTATGTTGACTACTTCAGTTTGTCCATCAGTTTGGGGGTGACAAGTAGTACTAAAAAGCAGTTTAGTCCCCAACTTAGCCCATAAACATCTCCAAAAGTGGCTAAGAAATTTAGTATCACGATCTGAAACAATAGTATTTGGCACACCATGCAAGCGAATAATTTCACGAAAGAACAAATCAGCAACATTAGCAGCATCATCGCTTTTATGACATGGTATAAAGTGTGCCATCTTCGAGAACCTATCCACGACAACAAATATGCTATCCCTCCCCTTCTTTGTTCGAGGTAAACCCAAAACAAAGTCCATAGATATATCTTCCCAAGGATCACTAGGGACAGGCAAAGGCATATATAAACCATGAGGATTGAGTCGTGACTTAGCTTTTTGACATGTAGTGCAGCGACCAACAAAACGCTCAACATCCCGTCGCATCTTTGGCCAAAAGAAATGTGTAGCAAGTACGTCCTCCGTCTTCTTCACGCCAAAGTGTCCCATTAATCCTCCTCCATGCGCCTCCTGCAACAACAAAAGACGAACAGAGCTAGCTGGAATGCATAGCTTGTTAGCACGAAACACAAATCCATCATTAACGACGAACTTGTTCCATGTTCTCCCTTCTTTGCAATTCTGCAATACATCTTTAAATTTAGCATCATGCACATATTGATCTTTGATGGTCTCCAAACCAAATATTTTAAAGTCAAGTTGTGAAAGCATAGTATAACGACGAGATAATGCATCAGCAATAACATTTTCTTTTCCCTTCTTGTGTTTAATAACATAAGGGAAAGTCTCTATGAATTCAACCCATTTAGCATGTCTACGGTGCAGTTTTGCTTGACTTTTAATGTGCTTCAAAGATTCATGATCAGAATGTATAACAAATTCTTTGGGCCATAAATAATGTTGCCATGTTTCCAAAGTCCGAACAAGAGCATATAATTCCTTATCATAAGTAGAATAATTCAGACTAGGCCCACTCAATTTTTCAGAAAAGTATGCAACAAGTTTACCATCTTGTAATAACACACCTCCTAACCCAATTCCACTAGCATCACATTCAAGCTCAAAAGTCTTATTAAAATCAGGAAGTTGGAGTAAAGGAGCATGTGTCAACTTATCTTTCAATACCGTGAATGCTTCTTCCTGTGCAGTACCCCAAACAAAAGGCACATCCTTCTTTGTAAGCTCATTGAGAGGTGCAGCAATGGTGCTGAAATCTCTCACAAAACGCTGATAGAATCCAGCGAGGCCAAGGAAACTCCTCACGTGTGTGACCGTTTTGGGCTGCGGCCAACTCTCAATAGCTTCAATCTTGGCTTTATCAACCTCAATTCCCTGTGGAGTAACAACATAGCCAAGAAAAGAGACTCGGTCGGTACAAAAGGTGCACTTTCCAAGGTTACCAAACAAACGTGCATCACGTAGAGCAATAAAAACAACACGTAAATGTTCCAAATGTTCCTCCAAAGATCTGGTAAAAATCAATATATCATCAAAGTATACTACCACAAATTGTCCAATGAAAGCATGTAAAACTTCATTCATTAATCTCATGAAAGTACTAGGTGCATTAGTTAAACCAAAAGGCATGACTAACCACTCATATAATCCAAACTTAGTTTTAAATGTTGTTTTCCATTCATCTCCCAATTTCATACGAATTTGATGGTATCCACTACGCAAATCAACTTTGGAGAAAATTGTAGAGCCACTCAATTCATCAAGCATATCATCTAGCCTAGGAATAGGATGACGATAACAAATAGTAATATTATTAATGCCTCTACAATCAACACACATACGCAATGTACCATCCTTTTTCGGCACTAGAATAATAGGAACAGCACAAGGACTAAGTGATTCGCGTATATAACCTTTGTCGAGTAGCTCCTGTACTTGACGCATAATCTCCTTCGTCTCTTCTGGATTGGTACGGTATGGTGCGCGGTTGGGTAGCGATGCACCGGGAATTAAGTCAATCTGATGCTCAATCCCTCGAATAGGTGGTAATCCCAGTGGCACGTCTTGTGGAAAGACGTCGGCGAACTCCTGCAGAATGTTAGTGACAGCAGGAGGCAAAGAGGAAGGCACGTCCTCGAATGAAAATAATGCATCTTTGCACACAAAAGCATAGCAAACAGATTTGCTAAAATCTAGCTCATCAATATCAGATTTGGTGGCAAATAAACATGCACTTTTCAATTTAATTTCAGAAGCAACAGTAGATGGTTTATTATTAGGCTTCATTTGTTGCTCAAATTCTTTTGCCACAATCTGATTTTCACTCTTATTTTTCTCCTGTTTTGCTTTATTAGCTCTATTAATATCATCTTTCAAAATAGAATCAGGAGTCATAGGAAGCAAAGTAATATTTTTATCCTTATGAACAAGAGTATACTGATTGTTTCTACCATGGTGGAGAGAATTTTCATGAAATTGCCATGGTCTACCAAGTAATAAGGAACATGCTTGCATAGGTACCACATCACAATCAACATAATCAGCATATGTAGAGATACTAAAATGCACACGAACAGTACGTGTTACCTTAACCTTGCCGCTGTTGTTGAACCATTAGATGTAGTAAGGATGTGGATGTGGTCTTGTGGTGAGAGATAGCTTCTCCACCATCTCCATGCTAGCCAAGTTGTTGCAACTCCCTCCATCTATGATCACGCGAACAGAACATTCCTTCACAACTCCCTTTGTATGGAACAAATTATGCCTCTGATTTTGCTCAGCTTGTGTAACCTGCACACTCAAAACACGTTGAGCAACTAAACATTCATACCTGTCAGCATCTTCAGGAGCCATGTATTGCGTCTCATGATCAGAATCGTCTCCGCCGTGTTCTTCACGTGTAATAAGAGCCAAAGTCTCCTCATCATAGTCACTAGCGGATTCATATCCACCATCCTCAGTAGCAATCATCACACGCTGAGATTTGCAATCTCTCGCAAAATGTCCTCTTCCCTTACAACGACGACAAATAATATCACTGGTGTGCCCTGTTGATGCCATGGAAGAAGAAGAACTCTGTGCAGGCCCAATAGGTGTGCTCTTGGCAGATAATGGTGGTTGTGCCTGCTTCCTTGTATCATGGCTGGAGGTAACAGCTGATGGAAGTGTCAGTGCAGTAGAATGTGTGGAAGTAGAGGATGCACGCGGTGTCCATGATGAAGGTCGACCTGCAGAAAAGTTAGTCCGCGCCAATGCCTGTCGATCCTGCACTTCACGTTCAGCTTTACAAGCAAGATGGAATAAACGAGTGATATTAGTATAATCCTTATACTCTAGAATGGTCTGAATCTCTCTATTTAATCCACCCATAAAACGTGCAAGCATAGCTTCATTCTCCTCAACAATACCACATCTAATCAGGCCAATTTGTAATTGCTGATAATATTCTTCTACACAATTTTTTCCTTGTCGTAAGCGCTGCAGTTTTTGAAGTAATTTACGTTGATAATATGGTGGAACCCAACGAGTACGCATAGCAGTTTTCAAAGCAGCCCAAGTAGCTGGAATAGGATATAATCTACAATGTTCAGACCACCAAACACATGCAAAACTAGTGAAAGCACAAACAACAGCAGGAACACGTCTCTCCTCGGGATAATGTAAACAATTAAAACGTTGTTCAGTTTCTAACTCCCAAGTAAGATATATATCAGGAACATATCTACCCTCAAATGGTGGAATATTCAATTTCAGTTTAGGAAGATGGTCATGTACCTCATGTGGTGGTGCAGCCCTACCGTTGCGATGATATGCATGAGGACGACCTGGTGGTGGTGGTGCTGGTTGTTGCACGTAGTTCTGATTTTGGTCAACCTCATCCTCGTAATGGTCCTCCACCTCTGCAGTAGCAGCAAGAGCTACAGAAACATCAACAGCAGCACCAGAAGCTTGACTAGTCTCAAGGGGAACGCGCTGTGCTCGTCCCACTTGATTCGGAAGGCGACGTTGTTGTTGTTGTTGTTGTTGTTGTTGTTGTAGAGGTGGGACAGCTGCAGCAGCCGGTGGTGGTGGAAAACGCGAAAGCAATTCAGCAAACTTGTTATCGAGCTTTGTGTCAAACGTCTTCTCCATGCCAACTATCTTCTCCATGGCCTCATCCAATGTGTTTAGCACATCTTGCACCTGTACACTCATCATTTGCTGAAACTTATCATGAAGCTCCTTGTTCGTCAAGTTCTCCCAGTCAGTCTCGTCGACTTGTGATCCTGGCATGGTTAGCTGTGACGCCCGAAGACCGGCGTCCCAGAAGATTCCAGAAGATTCCAGATGTTCCGGGTTCTCCCGTGTGTTCTTTGGTGCTTATGTTATTTATTTTTTGCATTGCATCATGTCATCATGCCATCATGTCATATTTTATTTTGCATCTCAACCAAATAAATTGTGTGGACCTTCGGTCCATTTAAATCGAGGGAAGGTGACTTCTCTTTATAACATATAAAAGTCTCTCAATATTATTCGAGAGCTATATTATAAATATTTCATTTGTTTGGAATTAACCAACACACGTGCATAATTTTCCCCATGTTTTTCCTACTTCGAGGTCTCCTTCAAAAACCTTGCCAATAATTCTTTTCCTATTTATCGAGGTTCCTTCAAAAATTCGAACATTGTTGGACCCTTCAAAATCCTAGTCTTTGATCAAGCCATTTGAATTAAATTCCAGGTATTTGAATTTAATTTCCAATCCTGCCACTTCTATTTTTTTCTATGATCAACTCATTTTTTTTGAGTCCAGGGATTTTACCCTATGCCATAATCCTATTCAGATCTCCTCCCTTTTCTTTCTCCTTGCTGTTTTCTGTTTCTTTTTGGGAAAACTGCAGCAGTTTTAAAAGAAAGCAGCCAGGCCTCTAGGCCCACTCTAGCCGAACCTTCCCAGGCCCGAGGCCCAGCCTGCTGGCCCTCCATCCCTCCAGGCCGCCTCGGCCCAGCCAACCGAACCCTAGCTCCCTAGCGAACGCATCCCCATCTCCCCTCGCTCTCCGTCGTCCGCCGCCAGGCGATTCCTCTCGATCCCTCTCGCTCACTCCCTCTCCCACCAGGCGCCCCGACACCCTCTCCCTCCTCTCGACCACTCCTCCCATCGCTCGCCCGAACCCCCCGTTTCCCTCTCGATCCTAGCGCCCGAGCGCCCCTCCCGTGCGCCTCGCTCCTTCCTCGCCTCGGCCTCGTCAAGTCCCGCGACCAGCCCCAGGCCGTCGCCCCTCCCTTCCCGCGAGCCAGGTCGCAGCGCACCGTCCCTCGAAGCCGTCCGTCGAGGCCGCCCCGCCTCGCCGCACTCCAGCACCGAGGCCCCGCCTACGTCTCCAGGCCGCCGCGCCTCGGGCCTCCACCACCACACCTCCATCGGCCTGGCCCCGAGCGCCCTTCCCCGATCCAGGGCCTCGGCTCCGTCCTCCACGCGCCAAGGTCGGGCCCCCGACGCAGCAGCAGCGCCGGCCCCCGCGGCCTCCCATCTCCTCTACCTCGTCCAGTGCCCCGAGCCCCGTCCTCCAGCGCCATGGCCTCGTCGCCCCGAGCTCCTCCAACAAGTACGGCGCCGCCCTGCATCCTCTCCAGCAACGCCCCGTACCTCCTACTCGCGCCGCAGCCTCCCTCCTCCACGCTGGGTGCCGCCCCAGCCAGCACCAAGGCCCGCGCCTCGTCCTCTCCGGCGAGTCCTGCCGGTGACCAGCAACAGCACCGGCGCCGTCTAGTTTTGCTGCAGGGGACGTTCCATCAGTTGCAGAACGCCAAGTTACGTACGGTCGTCTTCGGTACGGTGGTTCCAGTCAAGACTCGCCGACAACCCGTCAAGTTCGACTAAAACAAGAACCCGACCAAGTTCCACTACGTCCACGACGACCCTATGACAAGTACCACGACGACCGAACGGCTACGATGACTTGAACATCTACGATACGAGAACGACTACTCGACGAGTACCCGATGACAAGTACCACGATGACCATCGCTTGCCAAGTACAACTACCGTCGCCCCGAAGACGTCCGGTGCCGCGACAAGTACCCCTACCGATGAACGTGCACCACTACTTCCTCTACGACTTGTGAGAACGACTCCTTCCTCTACGATCTCGAACCGCCCCGAAACGATCGCTCCGAAGGTATAACCCGAGACGTGACCCGTGTGATGCTTGTGTTGTATGAGACGTTTCCCGTGTGTGCACCGTGCCCGTTTCGTCCGTTGTCATGTTCCTCGGTTGCCTCGTCACCGACTCATGGGAACCCGGTAGCGGGATCGCCCCACCTTTCATCTTGTTCGACTTGCTCACGTCGATTCTTTCTTTTGCACCCGACTCTCAACGAGTTACCGGAACCGATATGTTGCCGTTGCATCATTTTCGGTTCGTTGCCGTGGCACCTTTTCTTCCACCACGGTGACAATACTTCATATCTTCTTCATGTCAACTTCTAATAACTTGCATAAACTTGATCATGTCATCCGCATCATGTTAACAACATTAATATGTGTGAATTGTTGTTTGCTTAATAATTTCTAAACATGCTCATGGGGATTTTCCGGAGTTTGTTGTTGTTTTTCCGGCCTCTTTTAAAATATCTTAAATAGTGTAGTTTCTTTATGCTTCACCTCTTGCCATGTTAACAAACATTTAATCTTGTCTTGTAGATAATGAGAGTCAACTAAATAATTAAATGTGGTGTTTCGTCAACTCCACTTAACTTGTAGTTTTGTTTGTGCACTTTGCCATGCCATGCATAATTAAACCGGACATGCATCATACTTGGATGTGCATCGTATGCCATGTTTATTGCTTGCGTGTTTACCGTGTTGTTTTGCTTCTTTCCGGTTGCTTCTCTTGTTAGCTTCGGTTTCGTTCCGGAGTTGTGAGGATTCGCTCGTCTGTTGCTCCGTCTACTTCATGGATCCGTTCTTCTCCCTTGTGGAATTCCAGGCAAGATGATCATACCTTTGGATACCTTTACTACCATTGTCATGCTTAGTTGTCTCGATGCTATCGTTACATGTCGCGCTACCCATCTTTTATGTCAGCCTCTCCTTGTTGCCATGAAACCTCTAACCTTGACACCTTCCTAGCAAAACCACTGTTTGGCTATGTTACCCGCTTGCTCAGCCTCGCTTGCTCAGTCCCTCTTATAGCGTTGTTAGTTGCAGGTGAAGATGAAGTTCATTCCAGGAGGGAACTTGTTGTTGGATATATCACAATATATATAATTATTATTAACACACCTATATACTGGGCATGGGTGGAAGGCTTGGCCTTTTGCTCGGTGTTTTGTTCCACTCATGCCACCTTAGGCGCCGATAAACCGGCATTATGTTCCTTGATTTTGCGTTCCTTACACGATGGGTGAAATGGGGACCCCTTGACAGTTCGACTTTGAATAAAACTCCTCCAGCAAGGCCCAACATTGGTTTTAATTTGCTCATAATAACAACTTAATTAATTAATTAAATTGCATAGGGAATTAGCGCTACCCGAGGATTCTTAATTCTACATAGCAAGGGGGGCCAGTGCTGATGGTGTTGGTCCCAAATGGGGAACCTGCGGGGCCACCACGGGGAAACTCGAGGTTTGGCTCCCGTAGCTTCTCCCATCCAGTCGTGGCCTGAGACGAGATACGCGCGGCTACTATCAGGGTGTCGGCACACCGGGAGGTCTTGCTGGACTTGTTTTACCATTGTCGAAATGACTTGTGCTACCGGGATGCCGAGCCTGATCGGATTTTCCCTAAGATAAGGGGTGATGATATTATATTTATCACTTCAGCTAATCGTGAGAGCTTGTGATGGGCTAAGTTGGAACACCCCTGTAGGGTTATGATCTTTCGAAAGCCGTGCCCGCGGTTATGTGGCAGATTGGAATTTGTTAATGTCCGGTTGTGGAAAACTTGACAGATGATCCGAAGTAAAACACACAACTGTGTGAGTACCCGTGACTGTCTCTTTTCACTTTGAGAAGAGAACACGGTGGGTTTATGTTTGACTCGTATGTAGTTAGGATCTTTAGCGATCACTACTTTTGCGACGTTTGCGTAGCTTCTCATCTTATTCTGGTACTCGTAAGTTAGCCACCATATTATGCTTAGCCGCTGCTGCAACCTCACCACCTTACCTCTTCCTACCCACAAGCTTTGCTAGTCTTGTTACCCATGGTTATGGGATTGCTGAGTCCTCGTGGCTCACAGATACTACAACACCAGTTGCAGGTTCAGCCGAGTTTGATGCAGAAGCTGGTTCAAGTACTTCACTGGGAGCTCGATGAAGAGAGTGGCCGTATGTTTGTGACGTTTTCTACGATCAGTAGTGGTTTCTACTAGGATTCGATCCTGACCTGTGGCTTTATGTTGTTTTGGTATCTTTCTTTTGGTTCTTCGCCCGTAGTCGGGTTGTGATGTTTTGATTGATGTATTGCTTATGTAATGTATTGTGTGAAGTGGCGAGTGTAAGCCAACTATCTCCTTTTGCAATTTAATCCCTCTTTTACATGAGTCGTGCAAAGATACCAAACTTGAGATCATTCTAGGATGGGCTTATACCTATAAGTCGTGCCTCGACACGTAGGAGGTATAGTCCCATCCTGGGCATTACAAGTTGGTATCAGAGCCGACCCTCGCGGTTACACGGATGTTTGCGGACAGTTTGCAGTCATGTTGTGCATGACGTTTGTGACCCGTCGTGGCACACGGCATGGCACATGTGCTGTCCTGGAAGCATAGACGGTTGTGCCAAGAGGGAACGTTCCTGTGGCCCGACGAGGACGTCGGTTCCTCTGAGTGAGGGTGTATGTGATGGCCTGGCTTATTAGGGATGATAGACTACTCATATCAATAAGGAATTCCTTCTTTTCCGGGAGCCCATTCGGATAGAACTCCAAAGTTAAGCGTGCTCAGCTTGGAGTAGTTTCAGGATGGGTGACCGACCGGGAAGTTGCTCCCGGGTGCGCACGAGTGAGGACAAAGTGCGCAGAAAAAGATTAGTATTGATATGTGAGTCCGGTCTAGATCCCGCCAGGAGTAACAACCACCGGCGGGTGTGTCTGGGGCGTTACAAGTTGGTATTCAGAGCCTTCTCCGACCTAGAAGCCCCCACTGATTGATCGAATCGTTGACGGTTGAGTCTAGGCACACACATGAAAATGTTTTGAGTCCTATATTATATCGGAGAGTAGGATTTCTGTTTGCTTCTCATCTCTTTTCATTCTGGTGAGGACTCCTGACGACTACTCTTGTCTCTTCTACTTTCAAAAATTGCACCAAATTTTTTTAGGATCTCGCGAGTATTGTTTGGATTGTTTCGATGTCTTTGTGACGAGAACATTGTTCTCGATGCCTCCTGTCATTAGGGGTTGTGGCAGTGTCCCGGGGAGTTGAGCTCCGAGGTGTTGTCGTCACAAATCCATCGCGGCAGTACTAGAATACCTAAGACGGCCGACATCGAAAACTCTCCTATGCGGTTAGTGGCAAGATAACCCCGACATCACCCAGTACTGGGGAGGTAGTTCGAGAGTATTGCCATAGCTTGTATAGTGGATGCATTTCGAAGGTCCGAGGTAAACAGTTTCCGAGAAAGACTGGTTATGTGTTGAAGGATGGATACACCTGGATGTAGGTTTAGAGTTGATTGCGCGGTGCTTCCCGTGTATCCCCAACACCTGATTGCATAACTGGAAACTTTCGGAAATCTATAGGTGGGTTCATCTAGTAGTTCTAGGCATTCTTCCAACGGATGCTCGATATGAAGTTTGGGGTTCTACATTGAGTGAAGTGGTTTTATGGACTTGTTCTGATCGGGAGTTGCATCTTAAAGGGTCCTTGGCTATGCTGATCCGGGGATTGCAAAACCCTGTTGTAACACGTTCCATGAGCTTTCAGCACGAAGATGTCGAACGAAGCTTCTATCTTGTATTTGTTCTATCTGATCCTTGTTCCTTTTTATTTATCTTTTTCTTCTTCCAAGTGGCTTCTCGACAAGTTGATGTACCTGCGGAACTCATTCGTTCAATTCGCTGTTCGGATGATATTGTGAAGATTCTTCTGCAACATTCTATCCTTTGTTTTGATTTGATTCTGGTATTCGAGTTGCTTCGATGTCAAATGTTGATTCCATACCTTTCCTAATCGGTGTTCTCATATTTCTATGGGAGTGCTAATCCTTCTTGATCATCGAGATTTTCATGTTAATTCTTTTCAACCGGTGTCCATTTTGTTCGTCTCAAGTTGTCTTTGTTTTCCCCGCCCTCCCACCCTTCTTCTTCTCGGAGCAAGAAATTCTCAGATGAAGTATCCATTTATTCATGTGACATTCCTTCATTCTTTTCATTCAATGTTCTTATCCGGTGATTTGTCGTGAAGATGCTCAAGAGCTTCAAGTTCATCATTCTTTTGTTCCAATATTCTTCCGGTGGATGTAATTCAAGATTTCGGTGTTGATCTTATCCTTTTTCTCTTTTCACAATGCTTTCTTATTCCGGTGCCCCAATTAATCATTCTCCTCTTGCTATTCATATCCGGAGTGTTCAAGATATCTCGGAAGATTCATAATTCCATTCTTAATCCGTTCAAGCTATTTTTGAGGATTGTCATCTTATTCAAGCCATTTAATTCAACCGGTGCAGTATCTCTTAAGCAATCTTTTTCAACGGTGTTTTCTTTAGTGGGCCCTAACCCACAGGTTTTTTTTTCCCAGGATCTTACCTGACTCTTCAATTTTTCTGGAGTTATACTCAAATTCTTTTAAAGTGTGACGTAAGAATGATTTCCATCGGTCACATGCCTTCTCCAAGATCGCTTTCAAATTCTTGTTCATAATTGGTTCAACCTTTTTAATTCTTCATTCCGGAGTGCTCAACAATTCTTCATGGCATTTCTCGTCTTTATTCTCAACAATTGAAGATCGGAGCAGTGTTTCTCTTAAATCTTGGCCGTTCTCGTGAAGATTCGTGGTTCTAGCTTCATGCCATCCTCATTATTGTTCCGTTTGTAAGGAATTCTTTTTTATACCCTTCCGAAGCTTTTCATGGATTCTTTTCTTTGTGATCCTCCAAAGGCCATCATTTCAGAATATTTCTTCGTTCTCAGTTTTCAACTTCGTCCTCCAAATATTCTTCATTGATGCCTCTTCGTTCGTCTCCTTATTTTTACGGTGGTTCTTTCAAGTTTACCCTTCCATTGTTATCGTTTTAATTCAATTGTTCTTTTCACATTCCTACCGGTGGTTCGTTGAAGATTTACCCAAGCTTGTGCGAGATCTCTCTTTAATTCTTTCCAATGAGAATAAGTAGTATGCCAAATCTTTTGGTTGTCATCAATTTAAATTGATGAAGGATATGCATAACATAATTCTTATTCTTATTTCCTTCTAGGTGATTAATCCCTTCCTTCGGAGCTTGTTCATCATATCTTATTGTCGGCCCTAAGTTGTTCATCTTGTTTTCCGGAGCTCCAAGTTATTTCAATCATATCATTTCAAAGCTCCATCTAATTCATCCCAGGCCTTGAATCTTATTCTTTTCATCTTTCACTTCTCATGCTTCATTACCGGAGTTCTTCATGGTGGTTCATCATCATTTAATTCATCCTCGTAGTCTCATCAAGATTCTTGTTGGAGCTCAAGCATTCTTCATCATGCTTTCCAATTGCAACCCTTTCTACCTTATCTTTTCAGATGGTGTTATGTCATTCTTGATAATTTTCCTCCATGTTTCATGATTCACAAGTTGTCAAGAATGAGATATTTAAACCCATCATTTTCTTTGTTCAGGAGATCTTTCAAACCATTCAATTTATTCGTTGGAGTAATCTTGGATTGTATTTCACCTAAAAGCCTTCCCTAAGGATTGTTGCTATTATGGTGCTTATAAATGACCCAAGTTCTTCATTTATCATTCTGGTGAAATAAGTTTATCGTCTCCTTGTTGATCTCTATCCAATCAATTGTTTAAGTTAGTGGCTGGTTATCACCTCTTAATTTTTAGATGTTTTCCATAAGCCCACATCGAGCTTATTCTTTTCGTTGTTGTTTTTTTTCCAACAACTCCGTTCAACCCTTCTTCGTAAGGATGCTCTTTCAAATTCAATTTTGAGAGAAGTTGTCATACTTTTCTCCGTTCATTTCTTTCATTGAACTATATTCTATATTCTTTCATTCCGAAGGCATTGTGATATTGCTCTCGTTGACAATCATCTCGTTTTTTATCAAGATCATATTCTCCCTTGCTTGTCTATTTAACCGGAGTGTTGTATTCTTCATTCAAGTTCCGTCATCTATCTAGCTTTTCCTCTCTTTTCAACCGGAGTGCTGTCTGAATCATCCTTTACCTCTGGTGCCATTATTTCAATTGTTCCGGAGGCTGTGTGTTGTTGATTTCATCCAGTATCATTCCATCTCCTCAAGTTCATGTTAATTCCTTCCATTTTCAGATGGAGTGCTGTCCAAATTATTTCGTTCTTATTCCTTCTTAATTTTGGTTAACTGGAGTGGTTTTGGAATTCTTTTGTCATCCATGAGCTTTTGCTTCATGTCTTTCAACCTTCAAGGTTCTCATAATGTTCTTTGTTCCTCTTTTCTAACAGTGTTTTCATCTTCGTTCATCTTCGTTGTATTCTTCTTTCATTTTGTCAACCTCTCAAGGTTCTTGGGTTTCACTCGTCTGTCAAAGAAGCAACTTTGTTTTACCTCTTCCTTTATCCTTTTCTGTCCGGTGCTATCTCTAGGATCTCGGGTCGAGATCCTCTGGTAGTGTGGGAGAGTTGTGACGCCCGAAGACCGGCGTCCCAGAAGATTCCAGAAGATTCCAGATGTTCCGGGTTCTCCCGTGTGTTCTTTGGTGCTTGTGTTATCTATTTTTTGCATTGCATCATGTCATCATGCCATCATGTCATATTTTATTTTGCATCTCAACCAAATAAATTGTGTGGACCTTCGGTCCATTTAAATCGAGGAAAGGTGACTTCTCTTTATAACATATAAAAGCCTCTCAATATTATTCGAGAGCTATATTATAAATATTCCATTTGTTTGGAATTAACCAACACACGTGCATAATTTTCCCCATGTTTTTCCTACTTCGAGGTCTCCTTCAAAAACCTTGCCAATAATTCTTTTCCTATTTATCGAGGTTCCTCCAAAAATTCGAACATTTTTGGACCCTTCAAAATCCTAGTCTTTGATCAAGCCATTTGAATTAAATTCCAGGTATTTGAATTTAATTTCCAATCCTGCCACTTCTATTTTTTTCTATGATCAACTCATTTTTTTTTGAGTCCAGGGATTTTACCCTATGCCATAATCCTATTCAGATCTCCTCCTTCATTTTCTTTCTCCTTGCTGTTTTCTGTTTCTTTTTGGGAAAACTGCAGCAATTTTAAAAGAAAGCAGCCAGGCCTCTAGGCCCACTCTAGCCGAACCTTCCCAGGCCCGAGGCCCATCCTGCTGGCCCTCCATCCCTCCAGGCCGCCTCGGCCCAGCCGACCGAACCCTAGCTCCCTAGCGAACGCATCCCCATCTCCCCTCGCTCTCCGTCGTCCGCCGCCAGGCGATTCCTCTCGATCCCTCTCGCTCACTCCCTCGCCCACCAGGCGCCCGGACACCCTCTCCCTCCTCTCGACCACTCCTCCCATCGCTCGCCCGAACCCCCCGTTTCCCTCTCGATCCTAGCGCCCGAGCGCCCCTCCCGTGCGCCTCGCTCCTTCCTCGCCTCGGCCTCGTCAAGTCCCGCGACCAGCCCCAGGCCGTTGCCCCTCCCTTCCCGCGAGCCAGGTCGCAGCGCACCGTCCTTCGAAGCCGTCCGTCGAGGCCGCCCCGCCTCGCCGCACTCCAGCACCGAGGCCCCGCCTACATCTCCAGGCCGCCGCGCCTCGGGCCTCCACCACCGCACCTCCATCGGCCTGGCCCCGAGCGCCCTTCCCCGATCCAGGGCCTCGGCTCCGTCCTCCACGCGCCAAGGTCGGGCCCCCGATGCAGCAGCAGCGCCGGCCCCCGCGGCCTCCCATCTCCTCTACCTCGTCCAGTGCCCCGAGCCCCGTCCTCCAGCGCCATGGCCTCGTCGCCCCGAGTTCCTCCAACAAGTACGGCGCCGCCATGCATCCTCTCCAGCAACGCCCCGTACCTCCTACTCGCGCCGCGGCCTCCCTCCTCCACGCTGGGTGCCGCCCCAGCCAGCACCAAGGCCCGCGCCCTGTCCTCTCCGGCGAGTCCTGCCGGTGACCAGCAACAGCACCGGCGCCGTCTAGTTTTGCTGCAGGGGACGTTCCATCAGTTGCAGAACGCCAAGTTACGTACGGTCGTCTTCGGTACGGTGGTTCCAGTCAAGACTCGCCGACAGCCTGTCAAGTTCGACTACAACGAGAACCCGACCAAATTCCATTACGTCCACGACGACCCTATGACAAGTACCACGATGACCGAACGGCTACGATGACTTGAACATCTACGATACGAGAACGACGACTCGATGAGTACCCGACGACAAGTACCACGACGACCATCGCTTGCCAAGTACAACTACCGTCGCCCCGAAGACGTCCGGTGCCGCGACAAGTACCCCTACCGATGAACGTGAACCACTACTTCCTCTACGACTCGTGAGAATGACTCCTTCCTCTACGATCTCGAACCGCCCCGAAGCGATCGCTCCGAAGGTATAACCCGAGACGTGACCCGTGTGATGCTTGTGTTGTATGAGACGTTTCCCGTGCGTGCACCGTGCCCGTTTCGTCCGTTGTCATGTTCCTCGGTTGCCTCGTCACCGACTCGTGGGAACCCGGTAGCGGGATCGCCCCACCTTTCATCTTGTTCGACTTGCTCACGTCGATTCTTTCTTTTGCACGGGACTCTCAACGAGTTACCGGAACCGATATGTTGCCGTTGCATCATTTTCGGTTCGTTGCCGTGGCACCTTTTCTTCCACCACGGTGACAATACTTCATATCTTCTTCATGTCAACTTCTAATAACTTGCATAAACTTGATCATGTCATCCGCATCATGTTAACAACATTAATATGTGTGAATTGTTGTTTGCTTAATAATTTCTAAACATGCTCATGGGGATTTTCCGGAGTTTGTTGTTGTTTTTCCGGCCTCTTTTAAAATATCTTAAATAGTGTAGTTTCTTTATGCTTCACCTCTTGCCATGTTAACAAACATTTAATCTTGTCTTGTAGATAATGAGAGTCAACTAAATAATTAAATGTGGTGTTTCGTCAACTCCACTTAACTTGTAGTTTTGTTTGTGCACTTTGCCATGCCATGCATAATTAAACCGGACATGCATCATACTTGGATGTGCATCGTATGCCATGTTTATTGCTTGCGTGTTTACCGTGTTGTTTTGCTTCTTTCCGGTTGCTTCTCTTGTTAGCTTCGGTTTCGTTCCGGAGTTGTGAGGATTCGCTCGTCTGTTGCTCCGTCTACTTCATGGATCCGTTCTTCTCCCTTGTGGAATTTCAGGCAAGATGATCATACCTTTGGATACCTTTACTACCATTGCCATGCTTAGTTGTCTCGATGCTATCGTTACATGTCGCGCTACCCATCTTTTATGTCAGCCTCTCCTTGTTGCCATGAAACCTCTAACCTTGACACCTTCCTAGCAAAACCACTGTTTGGCTATGTTACCCGCTTGCTCAACCTCGCTTGCTCAGTCCCTCTTATAGCGTTGTTAGTTGCAGGTGAAGATGAAGTTCGTTCCAGGAGGGAACTTGTTGTTGGATATATCACAATATCTATAATTATTATTAACACACCTATATACTGGGCATGGGTGGAAGGCTTGGACTTTTGCTCGGTGTTTTGTTCCACTCATGCCACCTTAGGCGCCGATAAACCAGCATTATGTTCCTTGATTTTGCGTTCCTTACACGATGAGTGAAATGGGGACCCCTTGACAGTTCGACTTTGAATAAAACTCCTCCAGCAAGGCCCAACATTGGTTTTAATTTGCTCATAATAACAACTTAATTAATTAATTAAATTGCATAGGGAGTTAGCGCTACCCGAGGATTCTTAATTCTACATAGCAGGGGGGGCCAGTGCTGATGGTGTTGGTCCCAAACGGGGAACCTGCGGGGCCACCACGGGGAAACTCGAGGTTTGGTTCCCGTAGCTTCTCCCATCCGGTTGTGGCCTGAGACGAGATACGCGCGGCTACTATCAGGGTGTCGGCACGCCGGGAGGTCTTGCTGGACTTGTTTTACCATTGTCGAAATGACTTTTGCTACCGGGATGCCGAGCCTGATCGGATTTTCCCTAAGATAAGGGGTGATGATATTATATTTATCACTTCAGCTAATCGTGAGAGCTTGTGATGGGCTAAGTTGGAACACCCCTGCAGGGTTATGATCTTTCGAAAGCCGTGCCCGCGGTTATGTGGCAGATTGGAATTTGTTAATGTCCGGTTGTAGAAAACTTGACAGATGATCCGAAGTAAAACACACAACTGTGTGAGTAACCGTGACTGTCTCTTTTCACTTTGAGAAGAGAACACGGTGGGGTTATGTTTGACTCGTATGTAGTTAGGATCTTTAGCGATCACTACTTTTGTGACGTTTGCGTAGCTTCTCAGCTTATTCTGGTACTCGTAAGTTATCCACCATATTATGCTTAGCCGCTGCTGCAACCTCACCACCTTACCTCTTCCTACCCACAAGCTTTGCTAGTCTTGTTACCCATGGTTATGGGATTGCTGAGTCCTCGTGGCTCACAGATACTACAACACCAGTTGCAGGTTCAGCCGAGTTTGATGCAGAAGCTGGTTCAAGTACTTCACTGGGAGCTCGATGAAGAGAGTGGCCGTATGTTTGTGACGTTTTCGACGATCAGTAGTGGTTTCTACTAGGATTCAATCCTGACCTGTGGCTTTATGTTGTTTTGGTATCTTTCTTTTGGTTCTTCGCCCGTAGTCGGGTTGTGATGTTTTGATTGATGTATTGCTTATGTAATGTATTGTGTGAAGTGGCGAGTGTAAGCCAACTATCTCCTTTTGCAATTTAATCCCTCTTTTACATGAGTCGTGCAAAGATACCAAACTTGAGATCATTCTAGGATGGGCTTATACCTTTAAGTCGTGCCTCGACACGTAGGAGGTATAGTCCCATCCTGGGCATTACATTAGCAGCAATAGAAACACACAAGAATATGATCCTACAGACTACTAATAAGTGGTGGTGGTGGCGGGTGTCACAAATCCGACAAGCAAATCTCAAATTCTTACCAGTTCTTACCCAGCATCTGGTGGTGATCGGCAACCGTGGTAGTCAAAACTCTCAAAGCTTGGATAAAGCGATTACCAGGGAGAGTCAAACGCACGACGTAGATGTATGTGGAGCTGGGAAGGCTTATAAGATGATAGCAAATGTGGTCAGCAATAATCAATTCAGAGATGCAAAGTTGAATAAACGCTCAACGACGGTACTGTGCTGGTCCTAGGCTAGACCGTACTAGAGACGCGAGCCTAGAACACTAACAAAATCACGGCGCTGCACGTAATAAAGGGGAAAGCACACCCTGATTTTTTTCGCCTCTTTTTTTTGCGCTCTTTTTTTTGCGCTGCTTTTTTTTGGCCGAAAATCACTATAATGGCGAGTGTCTCAAAACACTTCCCAAGTCAAACTAAGATGATAGGCACGAATTTTTTTTGACGATTTTTTTTCGGAATCAGGGCAGCGACGACGAAAAAGTGCGGTAAAAAAACAGTATGATGGCACGTGTCTCAAAAGACTCAGAAAAGCCCAAAAATAGGATAGGGAAAAAATTCACCTGTCGAAATTTTGGCCTAAAAACTGCCCGGGGGTCTCCAGACTCTTTTTTTTCGAGACCTACGCAGGCAAGGAAACACAAATCCGAAACCTAGATGGATCTCGAGAACAAACCTAATATGAAAAGAACTCGGATTGGCGGTGGATATATGGTGGTAGGATATGGCAGCGGTGGTAGGTTATGGCAGCGGTGGTGGTATGTGGTGGCGGTTGTGGGGTATGGCAGCAGTGGTGGTATGGCAGCGGCGATGAATATGGTGCGGCGGCGACGTGACAAACTGTGAACAGAACTCGAAACTCTAAAGAACTAGACGCTAAGACCAGCAACTTGACACGACGATGCAACCGCAAATTCAACAAAGCAAATACATAAAAGATTATGCAAAGGCTCAGATTGGTTCGGATGGGATGAACTAACCCTAATTTTTTTTGGCTTTTTCGTGGACTGTAGGTATGAAGAACAGACTCGATCTAATCTACGAAAAACTGTAAAATCTCACCGAGCAACCTGGAAATGTGATACCACTTGATAGAGGCAAAGGTGTCCCGTCTTTCGATGAGATGGTGGCTATCGTTTGGATGAAGTCGACTTTGACGATCCGACTACGAACGTGCGTGGACGTCGCGCCTTAGCAATCGCTAAACCAACTCCGAGAGGTTATTGACCACGCCGGAGCACGATCAACCTGACCACGAAGGTCTGTTTCCTACAGGCAAACGAAGAACAAGCAAGAAACTGAGATTGTAATCTGGATATTGCGAATTCAAGAGGAAAGCTTTATTGATCAAGTGGGGTTCTGTGACGTCTTGGTCTGGTCGTTGAACACAAACGAAGTACGCGAAGTTGCAGCTATGGCGAACTTTAATCTAAACAAAACCCAAAGTCTAAACGACGCCCTAAGGGCTGTATATATGGGGGAAAGAGGGGGGAATTTCGTGGCCCTTGGTGGAGGGGTCCGAAACCAACCCTAACTCTTGTTTCCCCACACATACGGACTCTAAAAACAGCCTATACTCAAGTATTTCGAAATTACATGGGCCTGGCCCAATAATAATGTGACGCAGCACCTATAATAGCCTCTGGACGAAATTTATGAAGTGGCATCTTGTATATTTCGTCCAAGGCTTCTCGCACTCATTATGGTGGCTTCAAAGTCCTGAAATCATCAATTGAAACTCCATTCTTGTTCCCCTTGCACATGCCATCATCTCCATGCTTGATCTTGCTCCAATGTTCATCCTTCTTGTCCAAGCTAGGCCCTTCATTTGTAAGCAAGACAAATGTATCCAATTTAGGCAGCATCATATTCTCATGAACATTAGATTCATTACCAAGAAATGAAAGTACCTGGTAATTTAATTGGCGTGCGCGAGCTCTAGTAATTGGTCCTGTATATGTGTCAGTTGGAGCTGTGGGTGTAACCTTGTTAGTGATGTCCTCATCATGATTACTCCCTGGTTCAGTGCGGCATGCTTTACAGCTTAGAGTCGGGGCTCCAAAAACGTTTTGAGAACCACGGAGCATATGAGATGTTCGAAGAGCTGAAAATGGTTTTCCAAGCTCATGCCCGAGTCGAGAGATATGACGTCTCCGACGCATTCTACAGCTGTAAGATGGAGGAAAATAGTTCTGTCAGTGAGCACATCCTCAAGATTTCTGGATTGCACAACCGCTTGTCTCAGCTGGGAATGAATCTCGCAGATGAAGCGGTCGTTGACAGAATCCTCCAGTCGCTCCCACCAAGCTTCAAGAGCTTCGTGTTAAACTTCAATATGCAGGGGATGGAGAAGTCCATTCCCGAGGTGTATTCGATGCTGAAATCAACGGAGGTGGACATCAAGAAAGAACATCAAGTGTTGATGGTCAATAAAACCACTAAGTTCAAGAAAGGCAAGGGTAAGAAGAACTTCAAGAAGGACGGCAAGGGAGTTGCCGCGCCCAGTAAGCCTGTTGCCGGGAAGAAGCCAAAGTATGGACCCAAGCCTGAGACAGAGTGGTTTTATTGCAAGGTAACGGGTCACTGGAAGCGGAACTGCCCCCAAATACTTAGCAGACAAGAAGGCCGACAACGTCAAAGGTATATGTGATATACATGTTATTGATGTGTACCTTACCAGCGCTCGTAGTAGCTCCTGGGTATTTGATACCGGTGCGGTTGCTCACATTTGTTACTCAAAACAGGAGCTACGGAATAAGCGGAGACTGGCAAAGGATGAGGTGACGATGCGCGTCGGGAATGGTTCCAAGGTCGATGTGATCGCCGTCGGCATGCTACCTCTACATCTACCCTCAGGATTAGTTTTAAACCTTAATAATTGTTATTTAGTACCAGCTTTGAGCATGAACATTGTATCTGGATCTCGTCTTATGCGAGATGGCTACTCTTTCAAATCGGAGAATAATGGTTGTTCTATTTATTTGAGAGATATGTTTTTATGGTCATGCCCCGCTGGCCAATGGTTTATTTTTGATGAATCTCGAACGTGATGATACACATATTCATAGTGTAGATGCCAAAAGATGTAAAGTTGATAATGATAGTCCCACATACTTGTGGCATTGCCGCCTTGGTCATATTGGTGTCAAACATATGAAGAAGCTCCATTCAGATGGACTTCTAGAGACTCTTGATTATGAATCATTTGACACGTGCGAACCATGCCTATTGGGCAAGATGACCAAGACTCCGTTCTCCGGAACAATGGAGCGAGCAACCAACTTGTTGGAAATCATACATACCGATGTGTGCGGTCCAATGAGTGTTGAGGCTCGCGGAGGCTATCGTTATGTTCTCACCCTCACAGATGACTTGAGTAGATACGGGTATATCTATTTGATGAAACACAAGTCTGAGACCTTTGAAAAGTTCAAGGAATTTCAGAATGAGGTTGAGAATCAACGTGATAGAAAAATAAAGTTCTTACGATCAGATCGTGGGGGTGAATATTTAAGTCATGAATTTGGCACGCACCTTAGGAACTGTGGAATTGTTTCACAATTGACACCGCCCGGAACACCTCAACGTAACGGTGTGTCCGAACGTCGAAATCGTTCTCTGTTGGACATGGTGCGATCTATGATGTCCCTCACCGATTTATCGCTATCTTTTTGGGGTTATGCTTTAGAGACTGCCGCATTCACTTTAAATAGGGCTCCGTCGAAATCCGTTGAGACGACTCCGTATGAACTTTGGTTTGGTAAGAAACCGAAGCTGTCGTTTCTAAAAGTTTGGGGTTGCGATGCTTATGTCAAGAAACTTCAACCTGAAAAGCTCGAACCCAAATCGAAAAAATGCGTCTTCATAGGATACCCAAAGGAAACGATTGGGTACACCTTCTACCACAGATCCGAAGGCAAAGTATTTGTTGCCAAGAATGGATGCTTTCTGGAGAAAGAGTTTCTCTCGAAAGAAGTGAGTGGGAGGAAAGTAGAACTTGATGAGGTGACAGTCACCCCTCCTGAACCGGAAAGTAGCACAGCACAGGAAATTGTTCCTGAGGTGCCTGCACCGACAAGGGAGGAAGTTAATGATGATGATCATGAAGAAACAGAGCAAGTTACTACTAAACTTCGAAGGTCCACAAGGGCACGTTCCGCACCAGAGTGGTGCGGCAACCCTGTCCTGGAAATCATGTTGTTAGACAACGGTGAACCTTCGAACTATGAAGAAGCGATGGCGGGCCCGGATTCCAATAAATGGCTTGGAGCCATGAAATCCGAGATAGAATCCGTGTACGAAAACAAAGTATGGACTTTGGTGGACTTGCCTGATGATAGGCACGCCATAGAAAAAAAATGGATATTTAAGAAGAAGACAAACGCGGGTGGTAATGTGACCATCTATAAGGCTCGGCTTGTCGCTAAGGGTTATCGACAAGTTCAAGGGATTGACTACGACGAGACTTTCTCTCCCGTAGCGATGCTGAAGTCAGTGAGAATCATGTTAGCTATTGCTGCATTCTATGATTATGAGATATGGCAAATGGACGTCAAAATAGCATTCCTTAATGGCTTCCTCAAGGAAGAGTTGTATATGATGTAGTCGGAAGGTTTTGTCGATCCAGAGAACGCTAACAAGGTATGCAAGCTCCAGCGCTCGATTTACGGGCTGGTGCAAGCATCTCGGAGTTGGAATATTCGCTTTAATGATGTGATCAAAGCGTTTGGCTTTATACAAACTTATGGAGAAGCCTGTATCTACAATAAAGTGAGTGGGAGCTCTGTGGCATTTCTCATATTATATGTGGATGACATATTGCTGATGGGAAATGATATAGAATTCTTGGAAAATGTAAAGGCCTACTTGAATCAGAGTTTTTCAATGAAGGACCTTGGAGAAGCTGCTTACATATTAGGCATCAAAATCTATAGAGATAGATCAAGACGCCTCATTGGTCTTTCACAAAGCACATACCTTGATAAGATAATGAAAAAGTTTAATATGGATCAGTCCAAGAAGGGGTTCTTGCCTGTTTTGCAAGGTATGAGATTGAGCAAGGCTCAGTCGCCGACCACGGCAGAAGATAGAGAAAAGATGAGTGTCATTCCCTATGCCTCGGCCATAGGTTCTATCATGTATGCCATGCTGTGTACCAGACCTGATGTGAACCTTGCCATAAGTTTGGTAGGGAGGTACCAAAGTGATCCCGGTATGGAACACTGGACAGCGGTCAAGAACAAACTGAAGTACCTGAAAAGGACTAAGGATATGTTTTTCGTTTATGGAGGTGACGAAGAGCTCGTCGTAAAGGGTTACGTCGATGCTAGCTTCGACATAGATCTGGATGACTCTAAGTCTCAAACCGGATACGTGTATATTTTGAATGGAGGGGCAGTCAGCTGGTGCAGTTGCAAGCAAAGCGTCGTGGCGGCATCTACATGTGAAGCGGAGTACATAGTTGCTTCCGAAGCAGCGCAGGAAGGAGTCTGGATGAAGGAGTTCATCACCGACCTAGGAGTCATTCCAAGCACGTCAAGCCCGATGACTCTCTTCTGTGACAACACTGGTGCTATTGCCATTACCAAGGAGCCCAGGTTTCACAAGAAGACCAAGCACATCAAGCGCCATTTCAACTCCATCCGTAATTATGTTCAGGATGGAGACATAGATATTTGTAAAGTGCATACGGATCTGAATGTTGCAGACCCGTTGACTAAACCTCTTACACGGGCAAAACATGATCAACACCAGAACTCTATGGGTGTTCGATTCATCACAATGTAACTAGATTATTGACTCTAGTGCAAGTGGGAGACTGTTGGAAATATGCCCTAGAGGCAATAATAAAAGTATTATTATTATATTTCCTTGTTCATGATAATCGTCTGTTATTCATGCTTGAATTGTATTGTACGGAAACAGCGATACATGTGTGAATACATAGACCACAATGAGTCCCTGGTAAGCCTCTAGTTACCAGCTCGTTGATCAACAGATGGTCACGGTTTCTTGATCATGGACATAGGATGTCAGTGATAACGGGATCACATCATTAGGAGAATGATGTGATGGACAAGACCCAATCCTGAGCATAGCATGAGATCGTATAGTTCGTAATGCATAAGCTTTTCGGTGTCAAGTATTTATTCCTTAGACCATGAGGTTGTACAACTCCCGGATGCCGTAGGAATACTTTGGGTGTGCCAAACATTGCAACGTAACTGGGTGGCTATAAAGGTACGCATCGGGTATCACCGAAAGTGTCTGTTGGGTTGGTACGAACCGAGACTGGGATATTGTCACTCCGTATGACGGAGAGGTTCCTCTGGGCCCACTCGGTAAGACATCATCATAATGAGCTCAAGATGACTAAGGAGTTAGTCATGGGATGATGGATTACGGATCGAGTAAAGAGACTTGCCATGACGAGATTGAACAAGGTATCGGGAATACCGACGATCGAATCTCGGGCAAGTACCGTACCGATGGACAAAGGGAATAACATACGGGATTGAGTGAATCCTTGACATGGTGGTTCATCTGATGAAGATCATCAAGGAACACGTGGGAACCAACATGGGTATCCAGATCCCACTGTTGGTTATTGACCGGAGAGTGGTCTCGGTCATGTCTACGTGTCTCCCGAACCCGTAGGGTCTACACACTTAAGGTTCGGTAATGCTAGGGTCGTAGAGATACATGCACGTGGAAACCCGAAAGTTGTTCGGAGTCCCGGATGAGATCCCTGACGTCACGAGGAGTTCCGGAATGGTCCGGAGGTAAAGAATGATATATAGGAAGTCCAGTTTCGGCCATCGGGTGAACTCCGGGGGTCACCGGGAGTGTCCCGGGACCACCGGAGGGGTCCCGGGGGTCCACCGGGTGGGGCCACCCATCTCGGTGGGGCCCCTAGGCCGCGTGGGGGAAGTTGCCAGCCCCTGGTGGGCTGGCGCACCACATGGGGCCCCCTCCCCGTGCGCCTAGGGTTGAAACCCTAGGGGGAGGGGGCGCCCCCCTTGCCTTGGGGGGCAAGACTCCCCCCAGGCCGCCGCCCCCTTGCAGATCCCATCTGCATGGGCTGGCGCACCCCCCTGGCCCCATATATATGTGGGGGGGGGGAGAGGGTAGCCGCACCCAGGTCTCTGGCGCCTCTCCCCCTCCCATCACACCTCATACTCCCTCCGCAGGGCGCCGACGAAGCCCTGCAGGATTCTCCACTGCATCCACCACCACGCCGTTGTGCTGTTGGGTCTCCGACGACCTCTCCTCCCCCCTTGCTGGATCAAGAAGGAGGTGACGTTGCTGTACCGGACGTGTGTTGAACACGGAGGTGCCGTCCGTTCGGCGCTAGATCATCGGTGACGAAGAACGAGAAGAGTACGACTACTTCATCCACGCTTCTTCGAAAGCTTCCGCTCGCGATCTACAAAACGGTATGTAGATGCACTCTCATATGCTCGTTGCTAGATGTCTCCTTAGTTGGATCTTGGTGAAAGCATAGAAATTTTTTGAATTCTGCTACGTTCCCCAACACAAATTACTATCAAGCAATTGATAGAAAAGCGAATAATTATGAGACTATCTAGGCATGATCATTGTATATAGGCATCACGTCCGAGACAAGTACACCGAAACGACTCTGCATCTACTACTATTACTCCACACATCGACCGCCTATCCAACATGCATCTAGTGTATTGAGCTCATAAGAACAGAGTAACGCCTTAAGAAAGATGACATGATGTAGAGGGATAAACTCAAGCAATATGATATAAATCCCATTTTTTATCCTCGATGGCAACAATACAATACGTGCCTTGCTGCCCCTACTGTCACTGGGAAAGGACACCGCAAGATTGAACCCACACCCAAACACTTCTCCCATTGCAAGAACTATAGATCTAGTAGGCCGAACCAAACCAATAATTCGAAGAGATTTGCAAGGATATTATGAGCACACATAAAAAGTTCAGAGAAGAACCAAATATTTCTCATAGATAATCTTGATCATAAACTCACAATTCATCGGATCTCGACAAACACACCGCAAAAAGAGATTACATCGAATAGATCTCCTCGAAGATCGAGGAGAACTTTGAATTGAGATCCAGAGAGAGAAGAAGCCATCTAGATACTAGCTATGGACCCGAAGGTCTGTGGTAAACTACTCACAATTCATGGTGAGGACGATGATGGTGATGATGAAGAACTCCATGATGGACCCCCCTCCGGTGGAGCTCCGGACCAGGTTCCAAGATGGGATCTAATGGGAACAGAAGGTTACGGCGGTGGAATTAGTGTTTTCTCTCTGTTATCGAAGGTTTCGGCGTACGTAGACTTATATAGGAGGAAGGAGGACACCGGAGGGAGCTCGAGGGGCCCACGAGGCAGGGGCACGCCCTGGGAAGGGGGCGCGCCCCCCACCCTTGTGGACACCCCGAGGCTCCCCTGATGTGGTTCTCAAGTCCCCTGTGCGTGATTTTCTCCAAAAATATCTCTCGCGAAGGTTTCATTCCGTTTGGACTCCGTTTGATATTCTTTTTCTGTAAAACCCTGAAACATGCAAAACACAACAATCTAGACTAGGCCTTTGGGTTAGTAGGTTAGTCCCAAAAATGATATAAAAGTGTAAGATAAAGCCATTTAAACATCCAAGACTTCATAAATAATAGCATGGAACAATAAAAAAATTATAGATACGTTGGAGACGTATCACCTGTTATCAGCAAGTTTAGTTTTGCCATGTGAATATTTAGTGTTCTATGCATCCTATGACCATGTTCTTGCCATGAGTAGCTTCACAAACATGTCTTCTTGCTGTTGGTTATGTTCACATGCCATGCTATGCTTTGAGATGAGTTGCACAAGCTTCCAAACATGCCTACTTGTCGTTGTTGCTGCCGTGCTTTGTAATTTTCACTAAGTCTAAGAAATCTATTAACTTATTGAATCTTGCCATGCTTGTTTAATTGTGTTCCAACAAGTTTTTGGGCGTGCTCTGAGTTCATGCTTGTTAAGAATCATGTCTATTTCACATCCATGCCTTTTGTCTTCATGTTTGGGCGTTGTAGCATAATTATACCTTGCTCCAAAGATGCCATGTTGCTGTTAACTACAGTTTTGCATTGCATCTTGTTTTGCTTGCCATTTGCAAACCGTGCATCCGTTTCCCATGATCTTTATATCGTTTTTGACCGAAATCTTCCCATCTATGCAGTGGCTTGCTTGTTTTCCCAA
>LR738713.1:285294222-285314472 GCA_902687465.1 Secale cereale
ATGAGTTGCACAAGCTTCCAAACATGCCTACTTGTCGTTGTTGCTGCCGTGCTTTGTAATTTTCACTAAGTCTAAGAAATCTATTAACTTATTGAATCTTGCCATGCTTGTTTAATTGTGTTCCAACAAGTTTTTGGGCGTGCTCTGAGTTCATGCTTGTTAAGAATCATGTCTATTTCACATCCATGCCTGTTGTCTTCATGTTTGGGCGTTGTAGCATAATTATACCTTGCTCCAAAGATGCCATGTTGCTGTTAACTACAGTTTTGCATTGCATCTTGTTTTGCTTGCCATTTGCAAACCGTGCATCCGTTTCCCATGATCTTTATATCGTTTTTGACCGAAATCTTCCCATCTATGCAGTGGCTTGCTTGTTTTCCCAAGATGAAGCCATTTCCTTCATCTTCTCCTTAGGCTTGAGAGCATCCTCATGCATACGCACATCATACTTGCATGCCATGTCATGTCTTGCATCATGATGATTGTGCATTGCACCGTGATTGATCTTGTACCGTTGTTGTGCTTTTGTGTTGGGTAGAGCCGGGAGCCGATACCGAGTTCGAGGATCTTGTCGAGACTGAGTTTTAGGAGCCGTCTTACCATCCCACCGAGTACTTAATAGGCAAGATGGCCGTTCCCTGATATCACCTCTATCTTTGCCTTGCTAGTTGTCTCACTCTTTAGCTATGCCTCGATGCCTATTCTTATCTTGTCAGCCTCCTATGTTGCCATGAAACACTCTAACCGCCTTCCTAGCAAACCATTGATTGGCTAAGTACGCTTTTGCTCAGCCCCTCTTATAGCGTAGTTAGTTGCAGGTGAAGTTTGAAGATTGCTCCATGTTCGGACTTGTTTATTGGGATAACACAATATATATCTTATTTAAATTAACGCACATATATATTGGTAATGGGTGCAAGGCTTGGCCTTCTGCTTGGTGTTTTGTTCCACTCATGCCACCTTAGGACCCGATAAACCGTTGTTATGTTCCTTGATTTTGCGTTCTTAACACGGTTGGGGTTTATGGGCCCCCCTTGATAATTCTCTCTGCTTAAAGCTTTTCCAGCAAGACCCAACATTGGTACTACATTTTCCTAACAACTAAAACTTGCATAGGGAGTTATAAACCCGAGTTTTAGTCAGCAACCCGGGCTACTGCTCCTCATGAGTGTTGGTCCAACTGGGCAGACTGCAGGGCCACCTTGGGGAAACCAGAGGGCTGGTATTTTTCTATAGGCTGTCCCATCCAGTCGTGGCCTGAGACGAGATACGCGCGGCTACTATCAGGGTGTCGGCACGCCGGGAGGTCTTGCTGGATTAGTTTTACCTTTGTCGAAATATCTTGAGCACGGGATTCCGAGGATACTCGAGCCTTCCCAATTTGGAGTTGCGACTCCGCAGATCGTGAGCTTGTGATGGGCTAAGTTGGGATACCCCTGCAGGGTTTTGAACTTTCGAAAGCCATGGCCGCGGTTATGTGGCAGATGGGAATTTGTTAATATCCAATTGTAGATAACTTGACACCATATCCTTAAGAATACACTACCTGTGTGAGTACCGTGATGGTCTCTTTTCGGAGGGGGTTTCGGAAAGTGAACACGGTGGGGTTATGCATGAACGTGAGTAGCTAGGATCACTACTTGATCAACTTTGGCGACCGTTGGCACATATCCTCATCTCGCTCTAAATTCGTAAGCTAGTTGCTTAGTGCTTGCTGCAAACACTTTATTACCTCTCCACACCTAAAGGCTTTGTTAGTTTTGATACCCGGGAATGGGATTGCTGAGTTCTTGTGACTCACAGATTACAACACACACCAGATGCAGGTACAGCCGAGTACGATGCAGGAGATGGATCAGAACTTCACTAGGAGTTCGATGAAGAGCATGGTCGTTTCTATGTTACGTATCCCCACGATCAGTAGTGGTTCCTACTAGGGGCAATCAGGACTTGTGTTTGTGGTTTCTTTGCTCGTTTGGATTTCGTCCGTAGTCGGACCCTGTGTTATTTGGATGAATGTATGCTATTGTATTCATTGTGTGACATGGCGAGTGTACGCCAACTATTTTACTCTTTCATCCCTGTTCTTTTACATGAGTTGTGCAAAGATACCACGATTGTGATCGTTCCAGAATGCGCTTATGTCTCTAAGTCGTGCCTCGACACGTAGGAGATATAGTCGCATCCTGGGCATTACACGCCAACTCCTATTTGGAGTAGGGCCGGACTCCCAGCCCTCCCACACATAGAAATATAGGGGAGGGGACACAACAAGGCCCCCAATACATTGGCCTTGGCTGCTGCCCCGTCTCTCCCTCCCAGCAAGGGAAAATATGGGGGAAAGCTAGATCCACTCGTGGCAAAGCAAATCCACGGATCAAATCCAACAAAACTTCATCGAATCAACAGATCACAGAAAAAAATTGGGGCTATTTTTGTGGGGAATTTTCGAAATTGGGACAAAATCAACAAAACAAGGCTAGAAACACAAGGTAGAGGCTCCAAGTTCGTGATCAACCAAGGCTCATGATACCAAGATGATGTAGGGTGGAACCCTAGGGCCGATCTTTCACGAAATGGAGGGGATCCCACGAAGAACATGATGAACACGGGGAGAAATCACAAGAGGAAACACTCAAGAACGACGAGAACACTCACACATATGCTAGATCGATGAACAACACGAGTATCACGAGGATCCAAACATAATAACGGATGATACAAAAGGTAGTCATCTCTGTGAGGTCTTGATGGTCTTCTCCAAGAGGAGGTCTTGAATCCGGTGTTGATCTTTTCCGTAGAGGGGCCATAGTCTCTCGAAGGAGTAGAACCACTAGATGATCAAAGCTCTAGGTCTAAGATGAGCTATCACAATGCTAACCCTAACTAGGAGGAAGGTATAGAGTATATATAGGGAAAGGGGGTGAAAGGGTACTTGGGCTTCGGCCCAACACATTTTGGATGCGCAGGTGTCGGACGTCCGACAGGTACCGGACGTCCAGTCGCCGGTCATCCAGAAGGCTCGAACTTCCGTTAATAACCTTCTGTGATGTGACACCGGTCATCCGGAGGGGCTCGGTCGTCCGGTCACAGGTCATCTGGTGGATCTCGGTCGTCCTGTGCCTGGAAGTCATCGGACGTCCGATACTTGTCGGTCGTCCAGCCGCTGTAGCTTGCGCATGCCTGGTTTCTTCTGGCTATTGAGGTCGTCAGGTGTCGGATGTCCGGTCCCGACCGGTCGTCCGGTGGCTGGGGATTTTCTGGCAGCATCTTCTCTTGGCCCTCGCACTTGTCCTCCTCGTCGTCTTGTCCGTTGTACGTAGTTGATCCACGACTATCCTCCAAGTACCTGATCATGCATAGGGTTTCCGCCTTAGGCAGTAGCCATGTCTCATGTGACAAAAGTAGTATTTCGGAGAGGAGATAGTTCACCTTATCTTTGATAGACTTTGCCCAGGCTCTTGTCATAGGACCAAGTGGTGTCGTAGGAGATGTAGATACGTCCATGTGGATGCTCGCAGGATGCTCCACATCACTTGGCTTGACTACTATTGAATCTTTGTTTGATAATATAGATCCTGAAAAATAAGGGACTGGAGATAAGTCAACTTTAGATAAAAGGCGTCCCGATAATCGGGAGAATAATGATCTTAGTGAAAAAAGTGAAAAAATGGGTTTAGAGAGGTCAAAACTTTAGCTAGCAATGAACCCACTACTTTGGATTTCAAGGAATTTAATTATGATAGTTTCTTTTTGATATATTTTCCTTGTTGCAATCCATGCTAAATTCTCCTCATGCTTACAGTCAAAATAAGGCTTTTACGAAACATATTGTTGATGCTATGATGAATTCTTTTGAGGAAAAACTTGAGTTGGAAGTTTCAATCCCTAGAAAACTTTATGATGATTGGGAACCTACTATTGAAATTAAGACCAAAGATTATGAGTGTAAAGATTATGAGTGTAAAGCTCCATGTGATGTGTTAGGTTTCCATAAACTTGATGATGGCTCTTTAAATTTGCATCTAGTGGATTCCACTATTAAAAAACCTATGGGGCGGATCAATGATGTTTTTATTGTTGCAAATAGGAATTATGTGCCCGTAGATTTTATTGTTCTTCATATAGATTGCAATCCAACATGCCCTATTATTCTTGGTAGACCTTTCCTTAGAACGATTAGTGCAATCATTGATATGAAAGAAGCGAACATTAGATTCAATTTCCATTAAGGAAAGGCATGGATCACTTTCCTAGAAAGAAAATAAGGTTACCATATGAGTCTATTATGAGGGACACTTATGGTTTGAGTACGAAAGATGAAAATACCTAGATTATTGCTTTATGCCTAGCTAAGGGCGTTAAACAATATCGCTTGTTGGGAGGCAACCCAACTTTATTTTGCTTTTTACCTTTTATTTCTGTTCTTGAATAAATCAATCATCTCGCCTCTTGTTAGATATGTTTTCATGTTTTGTTTTAGTGTTTGTGCCAAGTAAGACCTTTGGGATGATTTGGAAGATAGTAGATTGGTTTTTGCTGGAAAACAGAAACTTTTGTGTCAAGTATCAGAATTTTTTATGGTTGCTGGAGCGTGGAAAAATTCTAAATTATTTACACGTTTCTGATCTACAAATTTCCCACGTTGTCCTAATTTTTCAGAATTTTTAGAGATGCAGAAGTTTTACATAAATTCACATCTTTACAGACTATTGTGTTTTTGACAGATTATGTTTTCTTTGTGTTGTTTGTTTATTTTGATGCATCTATGGCTAGTATCGGGGGGTATGAACCATGGAGAAGTTGTAAAACAGTAGATATTACCCCAATATAAAATTAGAATGAGTTCACAACCGTACCTACAAGTAAGGATTGAATTTGTTTTACTAACGGATCTCACGAGTTTTCTGTTGAGTTTTGTGTTGTGAAGTTTTCAAGTTTTGGGTAAATATTGGATAAACTATGGAATAAGGAGTGACAAGAGCCTAATCTTGGTGATGCCCAAGGCAGCCCAAGGTTATATTTAAGGACAACCAAGCATCTAAGCTTGGGGATGCCCCAGATGGCATCCCCTCTTTTGTCTTCAATCCATCGGTATTTACTTGAGGCTATATTTTTATTCACCACATGATATGTGTTTTGCTTGGAGCGTCTTGTATGATTTGAGTCTTTGCCTTTTAGTTTTCCACAATCATCCTTGATGTACACACCTTTTGAGAGGGACACGCATTAATCGTGAATTCATTAGAATACTCTTTGTGCTTCATTTATACCTTTTGAGCTAGGTAGTTGCTCTAGTGCTTCACTTATATCATTTTGAGCACGGCGGTGATGTTTATTTAGAAGAAATTGATGAACTCTCATGCTTCACTTATATTATTTTGAGAGTCTCTAAACATCATGGTAATTTTCTTGGGTTATGAATTTAGTCCTAATATAATAGGCAACCAATTGGAATACAACAAAAACTTTCATATAAAGAGCATTGATACTATGAGAAGTTTGATTCCTTATGATTGTTTTAAGATATAAAGATGGTGATATTAGAGTCGTGCTAGTGAATACTTGTGGATTGGTAGAAATACTTGTGTTAAAGTTTGTGATTCCCGTAGTATGCATGTATGATGAACCGGTATGTGATGAAGTCGGAGCATGATGTATTTATTGATTGTCATCCTCTGTGTGGAGGTCGGGAGAGCGAGATGGTTAACCCCTACCAACCTTCCCCCTAGGAGCATGCGTCTAATACTTTGTTTCGATAGCTAACAAGTTTTTTCAATAGGTATGTGAGTTCTTTATGAATAATGTTGAGTCCATGGATTATATGCACTCTCACCCTTCCACCATTGCTAGCCACTCTAGTACCGCACAATTCTCGCCGGTACAATAAACCCACCATTTACCCTTCCTCAAAACAACCACCATACCTACCTATTATGACATTTCCGTAGCCATTCTGAGATATATTCCCATGCAACTTCAACCGTTCCGTCATATGTTCTAGTATCAAGTTGTAATTGTTGAGTTGTAAGTAAATAAAAGTGTGATGATCATTATTAGAGCATTATCCCATGTGAGGAAAGGATGATGGAAGCTATGATTCCCTCACAAGTTGGGATGAGTCTCCGGACTTTACAAAATAATAAAAGAGGCCAAAGAATCCCAAAAAAAAGAGGCCACAAAAGCCCACAAAAAAGAGAAAAAATTTAGAGAAAAGAGAGAAGGGGCAATGCAATCTTCTCTCTCTTTTATCTTCAATACAATGTTCTACTTGATGTTCTTGGAGATCTATTTGATGTAATCTTCTTTTGCGGTGTGTTTGTCAAGATCTGATGAATTGTGGATTTATGATCAGATTATCTATGAATATTATTTAAATCTTCTCTGAATTCTTATATGCATGATTTGATATCTTTGTATTTCTCTTTGAATTATTGGTTTGGTTTGTCCAACTAGATTGGTAGTTCTTGCAATGGGAGAGGTGCTTAGTTTTGGGTTCAATCTTGCGGTGTCCTCACCCAGTGGCAGACGGGGTAGCGAGGCACGTCTTGCATTGTTGCCATCAAGGATAAAAGGTGGGGTTTATATCATATTGCATGAGTTTATCCCTCTACATCATGTCATCTTGCTTAAGGCGTTACTCTGTTCTAATAAACTTAATACTCTAGATGCATGTTGGATAGCGGTCGACATGTGGAGTAATAATAGTAGATGCAGGTAGGAGGCGGTCTACTTGTCATGGACGTGATGCCTATATTCATGATCATTACCTTAGATATCGTGATAACTTTGCGCTTTTCTATCAATTGCTCAATAGTAATTTGTTGACCCACCGTATACTTTATTCAGGAGAGAAGCCCCTAGTGAAACCTATGGCCCCCGGTCTATTTTACATCTATTATTTTCAGATCTATAAAACCAAAAAACCAAAAATACCTTGCTGCAATTATTTTGTGTTTACTTTATTTTGCTTTTTTTACTTTAGTTTTAAATCTATCTCTATCAGATCTCACTCTTATTCGTGACGTTGAAGGGATTGACAACCCCTTTTCTGTGTTGTGTGCAAGTGTTTGTTAGTTTGTGCAGGTGCATATATTGGGGACTTGCTTGTACCTCCTACTGGATTGATACCTGGTTCTCAAACTTAGGGAAATACTTATCTCTACTTTGCTACACCACCCTTTCCTCTTCAAGGAAAAAATCAATGCAAGCTCAAGAAGTAGCAGCCTCCTGGCGTGCCCTGGTGCCTGGTGGCCCCCACGGGCCTCCCCTCGTGTGGACTCTTGGCTCCCTGGGTGTCTTATGTCTATAAAAAAAATCTCCAATAAGTTTCGTGGCATTTGGACTTTGTTTGATATTTATATTCTGCAAAGTAAAAAACAAGCAGAAAACAACAACTGGCATTGGGCACTATGTCAATAGGTTAGTCCCAAAAAATGATATAAAGTTGCTAGAAAATGTATATAAAACATCCAAGATTGATAATATAATAGCGTGGAACAATAAAAAATTATAGATACGTTGGAGACGTATCAATTTCTCTCTCAACTTCATAGGATGGGTTTAGCATGAGAGAACCAAAGTTTTGAACACTACACCCTCTGAGTAGTACGCTGGTCCTATCACTCAATAAAGAGAAAGAACAACAAAATAAGTTCTATGTCTTCACTTCGGCTTTGTCTTCTCGGCAATAGTCAATTCCTTAGGACGCCACTAAAACAATTGCCTCATGATAGCAATTATTAGGAGTCACTCGATAGCATAATCTTCATTGATAATACTTATTGCCACGTAGGATATTATCTTCGGAGTTTATATCAAACTCCTCATGACTTCAGGCACCAGTTACTCTGTATGCACTAGCAAACATATTAGTCTCTTTCTGTCTATGTCAACATGTAATGCCCAGGATGCGACTATATCTCCTACGTGTCGAGGAACGACTTAGAGACATAAGCGCATTCTGGAATGATCGCAAGCGTGGTATCTTTGCACAACTCATGTAAAAGTTTAGGGATGAAAGAGTAAAATAGTTGGCTTACACTCGCCACGTCACACAATGAATTCAATAGCACACATTCTTCCAAATAACACAGGGTCCGACTACGGACGAAATCCAAACGAGAAAAGAAACCAAAAACACAAGTCCTGATCGCCCCTAGTAGGAACCACTACTGATCGTCGGGATACGTAACATAGAAACGACCACGCTCTTCATCGAACTCCCAGTGAAATTCTAATCCATCTCCTGCATTGTTCTTGTCTGTACCTGCATCTGGTGTGTGTAGTAAACTATGAGCCACAAGGTCTCAGCAATTCCATTCCTGTGTATCAAAACTAACAAAGCGTTTAGGTGTGGAGAGGTAATAAAGTGTTTGCAGCAAGCACTAAGCAACTAGCTTACGAGTTCAGAGCGAGAGGAGAAATATGTGCCAACGGTCGCCAAAGTTGATCAAGAAGTGATCCTAGCTACTCACGTTCATGCATAACCCCACCGTGTTCACTTTCTGAAAACCCCTTCGAAAAGAGACCATCACGGTACTCACACAGGTAGTGTCGTGGTTTTGTCACGACAGATGTCCTAGCATAAGGACTTAGTCGTGGAGCCATCGCTACGGGTTAGCTTAAAGGGGTTAAAGCGGACAAAGACACAAGGGATTTTATACTAGTCCAGCCCCTTCGA
Source organism: Secale cereale (assembly GCA_902687465.1). Lineage (NCBI taxonomy): Eukaryota > Viridiplantae > Streptophyta > Magnoliopsida > Poales > Poaceae > Secale > Secale cereale. Next base: position 285,302,906 of record LR738713.1, read on the forward strand.
TGTAGGTAAAAGCCTACGTCTAATTTGTTGTGGTATTGCTAGGGTTTCGATGACCAGGGTGCGAATCCGCTTTGCCTGTGTCTCGAGTCGTTGTTGTCTGTCCCTGAAACGCCGCTGGGTCATCCCTATATATACATAGGATGATGCCCGGTCCGGTTTATAGAATCCCGAGGCCGGCTCATAAACGTGCCCGGCTCGGTCTCTATCTTTCCTATCTTATAATACAAGCTACACACCATATGGCGGTTTACATTTACGTGCCGTAACACCTTTTGGGCCCTGGATCTTTAGTCTTCTATAATAAAGCGTCATACTCTATGTCTTACTAAGCTTCAGTAGAAGTAATTCTTTATGGGCATAAACCGGCCCCTCCTGGGTGGTTTATACCTAATAGTTATATCCCTGACATTAGGCCCCAGATTGATTTGAACCTGTTCATGTCAATCTTCAACACTTCGGAAAAGTTTGGTCCTTCGTGGCTTCAAATGATCTTGTAAACCTCCATGACATCATCTTCCTGGATTATGTTAAGCCGTCATGACATCACCTGTTCATTTAATGCTTGTACCTGCTTTAATCTTTATTTATTGAACCTCCGAAAATCGAGGCTACAGTGCCGTCCCATATCCATTTTTTGGGCTCCTTGATTCCCGTGCCTACCGTTTATCCTTTCGGCCTATAAATGAGGCGAGGGGGCTTTTCTTTTTTCTTCCCCTCGTCTCTTCGCCCTTTCTTCTTCCTTGCGCCTGTCAGTGCCTAAGCACCGCCGCCGCCATCGACTTTCACTTCTGCTTCAGCCCAGGCCGCTGCATCACCTTGTTCGGACCAGAGCTTCACCGGCGCGCCTCCGCATCCGACAACTCCGGTAAATCCTTTCCTTACTTTCCATATAGGTCTCATTAGGGTTTCTCCCGCGAGTTCATCAGGGCTGCTATGCTGTTCTTCCCTGTTCTTCGTCATAGCTTTCAATGGCTAGTGTAGATCTGATGCTTTTGCCCGCGACTGTAGTGATAATCCCGATCAGTTAACGTGCTTATCCTTCTTTAAAGTAATTCCCAATCTAGGTTCATTTGAACTGCTGCAGTATCCGTTCAGTTTTGATCCTGAATATTTCTGAACTTATTTGACATGCTGTAGATCTGTAATTCTGTTGTTGATTTGCAAAACTTGTTTTTCCATAACTTTAGCTCTGCACCTTTCATATCCTCACCGGCGGTTTAACTTTAGAGAAATCATAATCCGGTAGGTATCATTAGGCCCCATTTAAACCGCTGTTGCAGTTGCCCTCGTAATACTTCCGATAATTAATTCTGGTTTATCATTGCATATTTCTTAATAACTGCCAGTCATAGATCATAAACCGGCCCTTCACTGTAATTTGAGCTTTCTCCTCTGAAATTGCACAACAAGCCAAGCAATTTACTTCCTACAACTGGGTACCGTCTCAGGTTACTGAAGAGGAACTGAATGGTTGGGTTGAAGTTAGCGCTTTAGGCAGGAAGGATGTCATCCATTGGAGAGTCCCTGGACGGGAATGTCCTCCGGAGCCCAAAGATGGAGAAGTGATTGTATTTGTTGATCATTTGTCCCGAGGGTTCAGCACTCCTGGATCAAAATTCTTTTGTGACGTACTGACTAGCTTCCAACTCCACCCTCAAGACATTGGTCCAAACTCTGTGTCTAATATTTGCAATTTTCAAGTATTTTGTGAGGCTTACTTTCAAGAGGAACCTTCAGTTGAACTGTTTAGGGATTTCTTCCACTTGAACCGCCGCACAGAGTTTACGGATGGGCCTAACACGGAACTTGGCGGAACGTCCATCCAAAAAAGGAAGGATGTCAGTTTTCCTCACGCCAAGCATCACAATCATCCTAAAGATTGGAATAAAACTTGGTTTCATTGCCAAGACACATCTCCAGCTGATGAGAATCCTCTGCCGGGTTATCGTCCTCATCGGCTCTCCAATCATCATCCATTCCCTCAACAACTAAGTGCTCAGGAGCGATCTCAATACGCACCGCAGCTTTCAAAGCTCCGGGCCTTTACCAAGACACCCCTTGTTCGTCATCCGACGAATCAACATCCACACATCTTCCTCCTCTCAAAACTGTTCCTGGGTGTGTTTTTTATTCTTTCTGTTAATCCCTCTCTTTTAATCCACTGACTAACTTTACCTTTATCTTTCTCAGTAAGCCAAAACCTAGCAAGAAGGCTAAGTTGAGCAAACCGATAGGTGATGACGTAAACCCTGAACCGGAAAAGACTCCAGAGCCAGCAGAAGATGTTGATGCCTTGCGTGATGATCCCCCTCCACCGGATCACGAAATTCTTACTAAACAAGAAGCTGCTCCAACGGAGCTAGATGATAACCAAAATAGCCCAGTCCGGGCCAATACTAATCCGGCAAGCCCTGCTAGACCCGCTGCTGCTACAATAGAGGATGTTACAATTACCGGCTTTGGCCGGTCCACTCCTGATGAACCCGTTGCCTTGTCGAAGCATAATACTAAGGAATAAATTGCTGGAATGGACAAAGGCAAATGGAGCGCCGATTTATCAAACTATGCTCATCTCAGCGTTCAGGACCTTCACTCCAGCTATCTGAACCGGTTGTATATAAACCGTGACTATGAAGCCGGTTTGGTGAACCTGATGAAGGAACGATATGAAGTAACCACTACTTATTGTCTGCAATATTATTTCTGTCCAAGTCCAATAGCTTGTCTCAACCCTACTGTAGCCCCCAAGGGTCGGTTTATCTCTTCAGGATGAACCGGGACTTCAGAACACCAAATGAATAGCTTTTCGCCTTTGTAGCCCCCAAGGGCTGGTTTATCTTTTTAAGATGAACCGGGACTTTAGTTTGTAACCTGCTTTTGAACAATAATGCATTAGCCCCCAAGTGCCAAGTGTATAACTTGTTATGTGCTTGGGACTTTGATAAAGATGCCTGATAACTGCAAATATGCATTAGCCCCCAAGTGCCAAGTGTATAACTTGTTATGTGCTTGGGACTTCCAATATGTTGTACCAATGTATGATGTGTATATCTCTTTGCAGGTTGATCTCAACCAAAAAGAATCTCAAGTGGCTGATCTTCAAGAAAACCTGAAATTCCAGCAAACAGCCACTTCCAAAGCCAAGGATGAGCTGACCAGCGCTTTAGCAGGCATGGAAAAATTGAAGAAAGACTTCCAGAAGGAATGGGCGGATTGGGAGACAGAGAGATCCGCTTTAGAGAAAAGAGCATTTGACGCAGAGGCCGCCCTTAAACCGGTGTCAGAAGAGCTATCTGACCTAAAGCGTCAAATAAACGCTATGACCACTACTGTCTTTGTTAAGCATCCTTATCATAATTCTGAACATGACATCCCCACAATTTCTGGTTTAACAACGATTCTATTAACGCAGGAAAACGTACTGCTCATCTTGGCGCTGATATGCAGAAGAAGCTAAAGGCTGCCTATACACTTATAGAGCAGCTTTACACCGGCGCACAAAGGATTATTTGTACCGCCTCTCATAACAAACCGGCCCCAACCTTGATCAAGTAAACATCGGAGAAACTGTCAGTGCTACCCGCCCGGTTTGAAGAACTGAAGAAATTGGCTGTGAGGGCGGGTGCTTTAACTGCATTAACTCGGGCAAAGGCGTGGGTGCCTGATCTTGATCCGGCTGACGTAGTAAATGGCTATCCAAGCATGAAAGAGGACGGATCAGAGTTCACCAATGAGGATCTGTGAGCCTTAACAAAAGAAATGCGGCCCTTGGCCAGCAAACTAGCCGACGAAGCTGATCTATCCTGCTATCAGGCGGTTTATGATGCTGACAATCGATGGGTTAATGCGCCGATCCATGATGCATAGGATCTCATCCCGCACGTTCGTAAGCACACTTACGCCCCTGATGTTGAACAGTCTGAGCTTATAAACGATGAAGCTATTTTCCAGGCCCTGACTAGGATCAATTGGGCAACCACTGACTTCTAGTTGCTGGATGGAAGCGAAGACGAGAAGGTGCAGGATGATCCACAACCGTCTGGCCGGGCCGGCGAGGAGTCATGAACCAATGTCGGTTTAACTTTCAATACGCCGCAATATTTAACGAGGAACTGATATTCTTTTGGCTGCAAAACGCCTTGTAATAGGCTAGGTAAAAACATTTCGTCTGTTATGCCATCGTGCATATTTCCTCTGTAGAATATTGCTCAGCCCGACAGCTTTATAGTATTCCTGCTTATCGTCTGAACAACTTTATTCAATCTGTTTCTGCATAAGATAAATTTTAAAGTGCCCTGGCGGTTTATCGCCGGACGGGTCATAATGCCCAAATACATGACTTAGGTTGATAACCCAAGCTGTCCTTTGAAATAAATACAAAAATACATATCATACCTGTGATATCAAACCGTATCGTTGGCCTTACCAACCATTGTAGTAGGGGTGATGATCCCGAATTGTGAGTATTGATGACTCCTGCAATATTTTGCCGGTTCATGATGGAACCATACCGGGTTGTGATAAACACCGGCTTAGCTGTAGATAATACTGGTGATTTATAATCAAACCAGACCGGGTTTAGTAAACGCTAGTTTATTAACGGTGGTGACATGTAGTCAACCACTAGGCCGAATCAATAGATATCGGATGAATACCAACAATCTCATGAGAAATAAAAACTTGGCAAACAAAAACAAATAAAAACGTGTAGTCGAGGCTTTTTACGAGCTGCCAGGCTCCAAATTCGAGGCTTTTCATGGGCTACCAGGCCACTGAGTTAAACCATTTCACAAAGCCTGTTAAGATGGACCTCACATTACCCAATCATCGTTTTAACGTTGACAAGTTCAGGGTCTGCATAAGATTGACTTGTCAATCATTCGACGGGTCATACCAGGTTTACCTGGACGGAGTGACTTACTTGATGCAGGCAGGTTAACCCGGGGTTTTAGGTGTATACACTAGGCTTCCAAGACATGGTTTGATAGCCTATTACAAAGGCCTTAAGAGCTCTTTGCCGCTGTGGAACAAGAGCCCCCAAGTAACATTGTGAGCTGTGCTCAATGGGTGCCTATGTTTGAGTTGTGCTATGCATCAAACTCTCTTTTGCCCCTTACCATCATGTTGGCTTGATAGCCGGATTACCGAAGTAACCAGAGCTGTGCTCTTATGATGATATTGGCTTGATAACCGGTCTAAGAGGGCCATAGGAACTCCGTTTTGTACACAGAAGCCCCCATGTGATAAACTCTTATGGAAAAAACAGCAGATGCCCCGCTTTAATAGGGATGCTGGTTTATTATATTTATTATAATATATACATTGTAAATATATGTACATAAAGTGGAGCCTATGGCTCAGGTGTAATAAGGCCGGAGATGAGCAATGTTCCACGGCCGTTGGGTCTCCTCCTCCGCCGGGCGTGAGTCCTTGTGCTCTCGAACGTCGATGAGGTAGTATGACCCGTTGTGTAGATTCTTGCTGACCACAAAGGGTCCTTCCCAAGGCGGGGATAGCTTGTGCATATCTGTCTGGTCTTGGATGAGCCGGAGCACTAGATCGCCTTCTTGAAACATTCTGGTTTTAACTCGGTGACTGTGGTATCGACGCAGGTCTTGCTGGTAAATCGCCAATCAAGCCGCTGCAATGTCACACTCCTCATCCAACCGGTCCAATGCTTCTTGCCGCCACACGAGGCGAATGATGACGGATGTCACTAGGGAGAACCGCTTCAGCTCCATATACCATGAAAAAAGGCGTGTAACCCGTAGACATGTTGGGCGTGGTATAGATGCTCCATAACACAGAGGGTAGTTCATCCACCCAACAACCCGGCGTCCTTTGCAAAGGAACCATAAGCCGGGGCTTGATGCCTCTCAAGATCTCTTGATTGGCTCTCTCAGCTTTGACCATTAGATTGGGGGCGAGCCACTGAAGACATGTCAAGCCAGATGTGCTCTCGTTGACAAAACTGTGTGGATAAATTAGTGCCATATAATACTGTGTGGAAAGACAAACCGGAAAATCACCTTCTTGATGAATTGAACCGCAGTTGCTGCATAACACTTGCTAACTGGCTCTACCTCGACCCACTTGGTAAACTTATCAACTGCCACCAGAAGGTGGGTCTTCTTATCTGGAGATCTCTTAAAGGTGAAAGTGCTGTATATCGACTAGAGGGGGGGGGTGAATAGGCGATTTTTATGAAAGACTTCAAAACATGAGAGTTTCGAAGACAAATAATAGAACCGATCCTATTTATATGCAGCGGAAGTTAGACTACACTAGACAAGCCATAGTCAAGTATTCAATAAAGTGAAAGCACAAAGACTAATAGCAGCTAGGCAGTATGGATCAGGATGTAAGATTGTATGAAGCCAATCAGAACAAGTAGTCACACAGTGAAGTCAAACAGATAAGGCAAGCAGGCAATGACTTCACAAAGAGAGATAGTAAGTAAAGAGAAGGAAAGGATAGAACCAGTAGCTTGGGGAAGACAGTGATTTGTTAGACCAGTTCCAGTTGTTGTGACAACTGTACGTCTGGTTAGGGAGGCAAGATTTAACTCAGAAGACCGCGTCTTCACCTTATTCCCCTTGAGCTAAGGACACCTAGTCCTCGCCCAATCACTCTGGTAAGTCTTCAAGGTAGACTTCCAAACCTTCACAGACTTCGTTCGCCGGCGATCCACAATGACTCTTGGATGCTCAGAACGCGACGCCTAACCGGCTGGAGGAAACACAGTCCTCAAGTGTAACAAGTCTTCAGGTCACACAGACAAAAAGACTTCAGTGATGCCTAACACTCTTTGGCTCTGGGTGTTTGGGCTTTTTCCTCGCAAGGAACTCTCTCTCAAATGCTTCGGAGGTGGGTTGCTCTCAAACGACAAAAGCCGTGTGATAACTCTGAGCAGCCACCAATTTATGGTGTAGGGGGTGGGCTATTTATAACCACTGGGCAACCCGACCTGATTTTTCCGAAGTGACCCTGGGTCACTAAGGAACTGAAACGTGTTCCAACGGTCAGATTTCAAACACACGCGGCAACTTTACATGGGATACAAGTAAAGCTGACTCATCCAGCTCTGGATAAGATTTGCTCGCATTGTCTTCGCTCGAAGACATAGGATTTGGTTGAGCATCACTTCAGTCACTCTGACTTTGTTCACTTGGACCCCACTTAACAGTACGGTGGTTCCTATGACTCAACAAAGAAGAAAAAGGAAACAACGAAACATCTAAGTCTTTGCGCTCCATAGTCTTCACACAATGTCTTCTCTTGTCATAGTCTTCAATATGATTATCTTCATATGCCACCATTGTCGTCAATGTCTTCATACATTTTTAGGGGTCATCTCCGGTAGGGAAACCGAATCAATGAGGGACTACTACCTGTGTTATCCTGCAATTCTCACAAACACATTAGTCCCTCAACCAGGTTTGTCGTCAATACTCCAAAACCAACTAGGGGTGGCACTAGATGCACTTAAAATCTCCCACTTTTTGGTGATTGATGACAAACTGGTTGAAGTTTTCAACGGGGATAAAAGTATGTGAAATTGTAAAGGATAAAGGTATTGTCATCATAAGTAGCAAAATGCTCCCCCTGAAGATGTGCATATAATTGATTTGCTTTTGAATGCAAATGCACATGGCAGGTTGTACTTGTGGAGATCCTCTTCAACTTATGAAGACAATTCATCATGCACAATTGATATTTCGAATATAATGATATGCATAATGAGAAATGGACGTCTGCAAAATGACTAAGGGCGGAATATATCATAGCACATGCGGAATTTAGCATCGCATTACAGAGTACCAGAAAACGTAGCAGACGACCATCAAGTTTAAGTGTTACAACTCAAAGAACCAAATGTAGCAAAAGCAAGAGTTGTAAACACTAGGCAAAATATAAAGCAACCGCCCATATGGACCCGCTTGAAGACTATCAACTCATATGCTTATCCCCCTTTTGTCAGTAAGGACCAAAAAGGTTTGAAGACATAGAGCCTCTACTCGTTCCCGGTTGGAGCAGGAGAAGATGCAGGGTCGGCGTTGGTGTTTGGCGGTGCAGAAGTAGTTGGTGCAGTGTCGACACGCGCTAAAGGAGGAGGTGGTGAGGTAGCATCATCTTGATCATCTATCACCCTGGCATCCACCGTTGCAGCGGAGGAGGAATAGTTAGACTCTTGAAGAGACGGAGTTCGACGCAAAACAACATTCCTTGGGAGAGTGTGGTCAAACTTGAATCTTTTAGTGAAGCCATCGTCTTGAAGATCTGCTTCAGCACTCAGCAATGTCAAACTCTTCCATGACCTCCGACAGGTTTCATGAGCAACAAAGGCATTCTTGGCGGCAAGGTTGCGAATGCGATTGACGTCCACCAAAAGGCTTTGCATCTGCCGCTTCAGCCAGTAGTGATGCTTATCCTGTTTCTAGTGTAAGGCAACGAGAAGCTCATGGTCATTGAGAACACGAGATCACTTTCGAGGACTTTGGGCAATGGTGCTCTCAGTAGCTTCAGTCTCTGCATGGTGAGGTACGCGAGTACATCCAGCCAGAGGATAAAAACGAGTGACTGCTGGAACTCCTTCGATGGGCTGAGTGAAGCTTTGGTGATCAGCGTTGTGAAGACAAACATGCTCTTTGGCAGGTGCTTGGTATATGGCTTCAACTGACATATCAACCTCTGATAAGAATATGTGATGGTTGCGAGCAGAAGGCTGATAGTTGATGGCAGAATGAAGCTTGATGAGGCGCATGATCCATGGAGCGTAGAACTTAAGTCCAAAGAGATCAGAGCCTGATACAGCCAACTACGTGATAAAGAAGTCTTGAGCATTGAAGATGATGCCATTGAATATATAGAAGACCAATGTCTTCATTGTTCCTTCAAGCTTGGCTGATGAAGAGTGTCCTTTAACAGGCCATAGAGTTTGCCTGATGATATGATATATGGTGCGTCACAGATACTCAAGGTCTTCAACAAAGAACTCCTTTGGGTACTCATCATCTAATGGCAAAGGCTTCATCATGCTCAACATTTGGCTCATGTTGGGCTTTGGCTTCTGGAAGATACTCTTCAAAGCTTCGCAGTGTCGCTGACAACCAGGTTCATATAGTTCTCCTGGAGTGGGCAGGCCAGTTAGCTCAATGAGGTCAAAGGCTTTGGCTTCATGATAGACAGTTCCTGTCATCCACTCAAGGACCCATGTCTTCGGATCCCTGTTGTAGCCACGAATGTGGAGGGTTGCATAGAATTGCAGAAGCAGCTCTTCATTCCAGTGCTCTTTATCAGTCACAAAGTTCAGCAGGCCAGCATCATGGAAGCAATCAAGAGATTCTTCAAGACAGGGTAATCCAGTAATGGCTTTAGTGTCAATGCACATATGTGGGAAGATGCGTCCTTGATCATAGAGAACTCGTGAATAATAACTGCGCTGTTGATGGCTCCAGAACCTATCTAATGAAATCCTTGGTTTGGAGTAGGGGTTCTTGGTGCTATCAAAGAAAGTGTTGTGCGCAATGAAGCCATTAGCATTGAAGGACCCTGGAGAAGTGGCAGTACCTGGGAACCTTGGCAGTCTTGGCTTGGGCTTCTGAACCTGAGGCCTGTGCTCGACGTGGTAATAAAATTGAGGACCAGCAGCAGGCGGAGGAACCAGAATAGGCCATTTGACAGAGATGAGCTGGTCATCTTTGTCGGATGCTTGCTCGATAGTATGGGGCCTTGGAGGCGGAACAGGAGCAGTGGCATTGGCTTCAGGCTGTTGAGTGGCATCAGGTGCAGCACTGGCTTCAGGTGCCATCACTTCAGGCACCACATTGACTTCAGGTGCCACATTAGCTTCAGCCATGACAATGTCTTTGGCTTCAGTGTTGGTGTTGGTGGCAGCCTCAGAATGAGTAACCTCCACTTCAGGAGCTGGAGGGTCGGACACGTTCTCCTCGAGAATAGGGGGTGTGGCAACACGTGATTCTTCTTCTCTTGGTTGTTCTTCATCGGCTGATTCAGCCGGAATGTCTTCAGCCGCTTTGGCTTCAAACTCAGGGAGGTTCACAGTAGGAGAGGCTTCAGGAACAGATTGTTGCTCATCTCCTTCTGGAACACTGGAGGGATCAACTTGAGGCCTTGGTCCTTTGCGAAGCCTGCGGAATGCTGGCGACGCTTGTGGAGATGGAGTTAGTTGGGCCTCAAAGTCTTCGTCTTCAAGCACCAAACTGGTGACTTGAGTTGAGGGAGTTACTGGTGATTCTTGTGGGTGATCAGCCCATGAGTCATCCTGAGCAATTGGCGTCAATGGACGACCAATGCTGATGCGTTCGTTGTTCGTTAGAACAGGCGATGATACCACATTGTATTCGATCTGAGGAAGGACTTCATCATCTTCAACATTGTCCTGAGGACCAATGTCTTCAGCTGCGGTGGGGTCAATAGCTGGAATGTCTTCAGGAGCCCCTGTGGTAGCAGGCTCATGAACAATCATGCGACGTTCTTGGTGTGCAGATGTAGGACGAGCAACAGAGATTGGCTCGACGACAAGGGGATCTGAGGGAGCAGCCCGTACATTCTTGATCTTGCGCTTCTTGGTGGGTGGAGCTTCATCAGTGGTGTTCTTGGTTTTGCGCTTGCTTGCTTCAGCTTCAGCCACCTTTGTCTTCTTAAGCTCTGAAGAAACTATGGTGACCTTAGGCTTCGTGCGTGTCATGCTGGCAGGGAAGACAATGCGAGGTTCTTCTTGCCTTGATTCGTCAGCGGGGGCTACAGTTGGCTTCTTCTTCTTTGCAGCCATACTGGGGTCGATGCCAGGACGCCCAAGGGCCTTGCACTTTTCAGCTTCATAGTAAGCTTGAACACACTTGGCAGCCAAGGCCTTGATGCGCTCACGAGAACCTTTAGCTTCTTCACGCCTCTTGTGAAAGGCTCCCTTGAGCTCATGCATCATGACTTGAAATTTTGGATATCTTCGACCCTGAGCTTGGCCATGTGCTTCTTGAACTGAGCCTTTTCATAGTCAATCTTTTGCTTCAGCTCAACAATTCTCTGATCAAGAGCTAGCTCAGAAGCAATGGCGCCATTGAAGGAGACGCTTAGGCCAACTGGAAGTTGCAGATCGTCAAAGCTGAGATTGGGGGTGTCAAACCACTCATCAATGAAGTCGTTCAATACTTCCACGTCAAAGAGGGGCAAATCATTGAAGATTTCTGCATCTTGCTTGCTCTTGATCAATTGCTCAAGAGCGTCATCAGCTAGATCTTCATCACTTGATAGATCAATGGCTTCATTTGCGTTCTTCAGAACAACATCAGGAGTCAGAGCTGGACCGGGGTTGTGCAAGGGCTTCTTCTTTAGCTTCTTTCTCTTGGAGATGCAAGAGTGCTCTTCAGATTGCACACTTGGTGCAGGTGGAGCAGTGGCCAAAGGCTTCACTTTGAAGCTGTTGGTGGAGTGGTCTTCGAAGCCTTGGATTTCTTATTCTTCTTTGGCTTCGGAGATGCAGGCACTTCATCAGAGTCAGCGTCGTCTGCAGGTTGATGCACATCCGCCCCTTGAACCCTTATGTG
>LR738713.1:285320878-285361486 GCA_902687465.1 Secale cereale
AGTGGACCTGTGGGTTATGGGCCCACCATGTGGCTTGAGAGTAGGAGGGGCGATGACATCTTGCACAGAACGCAAGGCATGTCAGAGGATAGTCTGTCAGCTAAGTTGGCAACAATGTCGGAACCAAGGACGGGGGACGAAGAGAACCATTTTCTTGCTCGTTGAAAGGAGGCAGACCGGTAGGCAAGGTTTTCTTCCATCGTGGTTACGGGAATGTTACCAACCATAGTAACAGGGTCTTACCGACAGAGTTGTACAACAAGGTGTTTACATAAGCAGAGAATTATTACTGCTTAGGTTATATGTAGATCAAGGAAAGGTTAAACAAACAAATGGAAAGGAAAATTGTGATTACACACAATTATTAGGAGTATATCCTTCCCATTGGCAAGAACAACAAGTCATACAGGGTAGGAGAGCAAGTACCCAACCATTCAGATAAAGGGGCAAGGATTAATCAAGATGTTACCCATACAACGATGTTTGGATAACTGACCAAGAATCATTTATCATTGGGCTTCAAAGGCTCTTGTTGAAAATTGGAGTACCACAGACATGCTTTGAGATAGCATTGGCATGGTCTTGAAGCAAAGGTCGGACTTGGATACACAAAGGATTCATCAGGAACAACTTATAGAATAAGTCTTATAATTTCCTCCTGGAAGAAGGGTTATCCTTGCAAAAGAGAATATAATAATAGGTCCTCCAGCAGGGTTGCTAGGCATGACATCATATTACCGAGTCATCAAAGGACCAATATTATAAGTACTGGAAAGTTGTCCCAACCATCATATCTGACCGAGATTCAGATCCGATTGGTGTCATTTTACCTCAGACTCGGGATGTTCGACAAGAAATGGTGCAACATTAATCAACAAAATGACATTGCAAGATTCTCGGGAATGAACTATGAGAGCGGGTTCCCGAAACAATTGTTCATCATTAAACCAAGGAGAGGATGAGGCGATGGCTGATGGGCTCAGCGACAATTCATCGAGAGTTCCAAACGGAGGGATTTCCACATTAATGTGAACAAGAGGATGACAATTGTCAATTCAAATGATATAATGTTGTATGCTCGAGGAAAACATACACCATTAATCATTAGTTGAAAGGTGTGCCCGAAATATGACCTTAGGCAGCAAGATCAATGTTAGAACGACGATTCAATAACCAACAGTCTAAGAACGAACCGTCGATCGTTAACTTCAAAGCAATAGGGTTGCTAGGAGTGCAGAACTCAAGCAGCGTCTTTTGCATATTGGTATCCCGGTTGAAAACAACACGGGGACCAAGGAAGAATGGTGATGATGAGAAGTATCTTCATACCGAGAATTTCTAAGAGGTGGGGCAATCCCCACAACAATCTCGACATAAAAGAGAGTAACACTTCAATGCAGAACACAACACTAGTTGGAGAGCAAGTTGTATTCATAATGTGGACAAGTTCGCGATGAAAGGAAGTCAAGGGTGTTGTCGATGATAATAAAATCATCGAGGGAATGGAGGGTATTTCTCATCATGAACACAGTTGACATCTCGGAGGAAGTCAAAGTGTTGAAGGTGATCCGACACATTTTCCGGGAGGTTTCAAGAGGATGCAATCAACAACAACGGCAACAAGCAAGGGAATGACAAGGTGGCAAGTTATATGATCAACATATAAGATTCAAGCTCAGAACCAAAATTGCCTTTCGAGACAAGCAACATGATGTTGAAAGCCCGACGTAAGTCGTGCTCACACACTGAAGAATTTGTGCACCAGAGAAGGACAAGGTAGCACAGTCAAAGATAGCAAGACCAGGATGCAGCCGATAGTCCAGGAATAACCGGATTGAGTTCAGAATTTCCCAGTAAAAACACTAGGGGTATTTGATTTGTAGTGCGAAATAATTCCACTAGTCGGTGTCCTCGGTTGACAACAACCCAGAGCCCGTAGAGTTATTACGACAAGGAAAGACATTACTTCAACAAAGTTAGTAATATGGTGCAATGGCAAGACATCTTCGAGATACCAGGGGGTAATACTCGAAGCTAAACCATGATAGAAGTAGAACTGGGTCATTGACTTATGACAGAAGATACTTCAACTCTGCCAAAAATGGACGAGGCACTGGAATGAATTCCCATCAGATATACCAGATCAAGACAGCATGGTCGGAACCATAATTGTAAGGAATCAATTTAAGAATACCGAAAGATTCATACAGCTGGATAATCATTTTGCAAAAAGCTTTCGAGACGGTCTACATCATTTTCATGGGCATGAACACAAAGTTCAAGGTCGACTCCCACTTCTTTAATGCATAACATTTCATTCACCTCTCGATTTGATAAAACTGTAGTGTTGGAATTTTATTTGGTAGAACACCGGAAAAGTATGACTTGTGAAAACTTTTTGGTTCTCACGGATTAGGGGAAGGCATAGGTTCAACCCATTGGGCATCTTAGTAACATATACCCCAAGTTTTGAAAGTAAATACACAAGCTCAAAAGCAGAGCATGGTTGGCCAAACAAAGGATACAATTTACCAAAGGCATTATGTATCAGGGGAAGAACTCACAAGGTGATTGAATATGAAGGGCACTGTCGGATAACAATCCAACAATGGATCGGGCGATCCACAACGGAGCTGATGTGAGTATCGGTACTCACTCAGAGGAAGAAAGATTGCAGAGGCATCAAATTCAAGAATCACCTGATTAGCCTGATGCTTAAATAGAAGGAAATTATGGTTTCCAAAATGAAGGATCAGAAGCATACACTCTGATCAAGGGTGGATAAGTTGAAAACACTTAGTTGGACAATCAATAAAGGTTTGAATTGCCGAGAACCAACTCATGTCCGAAATGACGTCCGAGCCGGAAAGATAACTTTAGAAAGGATAACCTGATGACTTCGTGCATACGCACACATTGAATCAATAGGCTCAAAACGGCTAAGACAAAGGGTGTTGACGAAGACTACTACTGGTCATATGGAATTATCCATAATGCAAGCAGGCAAGAATTTCAAGAGTAACCGGCTGCAGAGGATTTTCGAACGATCGAAAAGTATTCAGAAGATTTTTGTGAGACACATGATCAATTGAGAACAACTGATCCTCCATAAATGTGAGGAAATAACCGTAAGGGTTTTCATGCGAAATAAAACTGCAAGACAATAAACTCAAAGGATTCTCGGGACAACAGAGAATATTTCGAGGCATCTTGTAACGACAAGAGCGACGAGGAATGATCATGAGAATGACGAGTACAAGCAGATATCCATAGGGATATATCATTGGCAGTGAATTGCAAAGGCGATGAGCACAAGGGTCTCGGGAAAATATCGAGAGATATGCTTAGAATCTTCTAACGAAGCAGGCGACCTTCCGTAATGAGGGCTCTCCGGGAGAAATAGTTGCGAGAACCTAGAGTCAGAGTTAGTAAAATCTTTTTACCCGAATAGAAGAGAGATTAGAGTCCCAAAGTTATAGACGAGGAGTAAAAGATCCTAATACCACCCAATGGCGACGTGGGCCTATTGGCCACACAGCCATGTTAGTAAAGTTTTGTAATGACTAGACTCAACTTCGACCAAGGAGTTGGACAGTGGATTCCTACAGGCAGTCGGCTCTGATACCAACTTGTGACACCCCCGATTTGACCGTACACTAATCATGCACGCAAATGTGTAAGACCAAGATCAGGGACTCACTTGAAGATATCACAACACAACTCTAGACACAAATTAAAATAATACAAGCTTTATATTACAAGCCAGGGGCCTCGAGGGCTCGAATACATAAGCTCGACCACACAAGAGTTAGCGGAAGCAAAAATATCTGAGTACATACATAAGTTAAACAAGTTTGCCTTAAGAAGGCTAGCACTAATATAGCAACGATCGAAAAGGCAAGGCCTCCTGCCTGGGGCCTCCTAACTACTCCTCGAAACCGAACTTCACGTAGAAACATCCTCGGGATCTTCTGGGTCCGGGACTCCACCATCTGGTTGCTTCATCCGAGAAGAAGGGACAAAAGGGGAAAAGAGGGACAAAAGCAACCGTGAGTACTCATCCAAAGTACTCGCAAGCAAGGATCTACACTACATATGCAATGGTATCAGTGTAAAGGGGTAATATATGTGGGTTAAACTGCAAAATGCAAGAATAAGAGGGTGGGGGGTAGCTAATCCAATCGAAGACTACGCTTCTGGCCACCTCCATCTTGCAGCAGTAGAATAGAATATATGGAAGTAACAAGTATCCTCGCATCTCGCAGCCTCCGTCTTGAAGCAGTAGAAGGGAAATAGATGGTAAGTTCACGAAGTAACATCGAATAGCATAATCCTACTCGGCGATCCTCCCGCACATCACCCTGTGAGAGAGCAACCACCGAGTTATATCTGGAACTTATCTGGGTGTGTTTTATTAAATATCCGGTTCTAGTTGTCACGAGGTCAGAGTACAACTCCGGGTCGTCCTTTTACCGAGGGACACGGCTATTCGAATAGATTACCATCCCTGCAGGGGTGCACCACATAACCCAGCACGCTTGATCCCATTTGGCCGGACACACTTTCCAGGATCAAGCCCGGCCTCGGAAGATCAACACATCGCAGCCCTACCTAAGCACAACAGAGAGGTCAACACACCGGTCTAAACCCTAAGCGCACGGGGGTCTGGGCCCATCGCCCAATGCACACCTGCACGTTGCGAGGGCGGCCGGTAAGCAGACCTAGCCTCTCCTAATACCAGAGTAGGCTTTCCAGTCCAATCCGGTGTGCGCCGCCAAGACGCTGACGTCAAGAAGGCTTCGGCTGATACCACGACGTCGAGTACCCATAACTATTCCCACGTAGCTGGTTAGTGCGTATAGACCAAATGGCCAGACTCAGGTCAAATACCAAGATCCCGTTAAACGTGTTATTATGAAATAACCGCGGACAACGACAAGGGCCAGGCCCACCTGTCTCCTAGGTGGTCGCAACCCACCCTATCGCTCCGCCACAAAGTAACCATCAGGGGGCTGTCGGGAACCCAGGCCCACCACTACCTGGGTGGAACCACCTGCCCCTTCAGCCCCCATCTCCGAATCATCATCATGTGTATGTGAAGTATGTAAATAGTATATACCCGTGATCACCACCCGAGTGATCAAGGCCTGATTGTATAGCATGGCAGACGGACAAGAATGAAGGGCCACTGATGGAATACTAGCATCCTATACTAAGCATTAGGATGGCGGGTACAGGTATCAACAATTGTAGCAGCAATGACAGGCTATGCAACAGAATAGGAGTAACCGAACAGTAACATGCTAGACTACTCTAATGCAAGCAGTAGAGAGAAGAGTAGGCGATATCTGGTGATCAAAGGGGGGGCTTGCCTGGAAGCTCTGCAGACGAAAGGAATCTTCGGAAGCGTAGCCGTAGTCGAACACCGAAGCATCAATGGTCTCGGGGTCTATCACAGTATTGGAGTCTACCGAAAATAAGCAACGAAGGGGAAACAAATAAATAACAGAGCAAACAATAGCATCACAAATCATAACATGGCAAAAGGCGGTGCTACGTGTGACCTAACGCGGTGCTCAGTGATACAGGCGAAGAGGAATAACATCCGAGAAAATATTCCCGGTGTTAGGCATTTTCGGGCAGATGAAACAAAGGGGACTGTTGCATGTTCGGTATGATAGAGATGTGTGGTGGACAAACGGACCGCATATTCGTATTCGTCTCGTCGTTCTGAGCAATTTTCATATATAAATTATTTTCATCCGAGTTATGGTTTAAAAGATATGATTTTTTTAAAGTTTTTATTAATTTCTGGAATTTAATATTTATTAAATTAATTCGAAAAAGGATTTATGACATTAGCATGACATCATGCTGACGTCATCATGGTTGACTGGTCAACCTAACCAGTGGGTCCCACCTGTCATTGCTTGTTTATATAATTAACAGTTAATTAAGTTAATTAGTGTTTAGGTTATTCTAAACAGAATTAATTAAGTTAATTAAGTAATTAATTAACTAATTAATTAACACTTTATTATTTATTTATGTTTATTTATTTATTTATTTATTTTAATCCTTTTTTAAATCTTTTTTTTAAACAGGGGCTCGGCCCGCAAGTCAGTGGCCCAGAGGGCCTTAGTGGGTTCGGGCGAACGGATGAAGTGGGCACTGGCCGCCCAACTGGCGATCGGGGCGGGCGTGTTAACGGGCGGGCATCCGCATCGTCCACGCCCCATGCCCGGGCGCGACGGAGATGGCCGTGGGGCACCGGCGGCCATCAGCTGTGGTGCGGGGCGGCCCCAGGCGGTGGCGGGCGGCCGACGCGCTGGTCGGGGCGGCCCCGGCGGTGCACCAGCCCCAGGCGCTGGCCGGGGCGGTCGAGGGGGTGGTGCGGGGCAGCGCCGCGGCCGATGGGGTGGAGCGGGAGGCGCGCAGGAGAGCAGGCCAGCGCACGCGCGACGAGGAGAGCAGGGTGCGGGGTGGTCGCCGGCGGGTGCGGCCCGGAGCTAGAGCTCCGGCACTCGGGGCGGTGATGCGGCACTGCGGGCTGGGAGCGAGCGCGAGCGTGGGCGCGCGGACGAGGCCATACACAGGCGAGCGCGCACGGGGGCCGAGCTCCGGCCGCCATGGCAAGCAACGGGACTGATGGCATACAGTGACGAATCAAGGCGGGAAGAAGGGGGTTCAGGGGAGGTTCACATAGGAGGGTGATGGCGAGCTCGTCGAGGCGTGGAGTGGTCCGAGCTCACGGCAACCGGCGGCGAGATGCAGCAGCCGTGGGCGGAGGCGGAGGCGATGGCGAGGGCGAGGGCGAGGGCGATGGCGTATCAGCTCGATTTACGGCAGGGCAAGACGAGGTCGACCGCGCCAGCCCTCCTAGTCAACTTGCAACAGCTCGGGGAGTTCCCGGAGCGCGGCAACATCGACGCGGCGGTGACAGCTCCGTTCGATGGAGCTCGAGGGAAGAGAACGAGGGACAGGGAAGAGGAATGAGAGGCGGCTAGGGTTCGGGGGAAGGCACGGGCGACGTCTTAAAGGGGTCGGGGAGGTCGGGGATGGTCGACACGGTGTGGCTACGGCGGCCATGGCCGGTTGGATGTCATCCACGATGCCCTTTCTCCTGTAGATGGAAGGAGAGGTGGATGTGGGCTGGGTTGCTACTATTCCTGATGGGCTTAAGTGTAGGGTGGCCTTCCTAGTTTTTTTTATACAATAAGTAGCTACTGCCCCATTAACTCTTGGGCAACTGAATAGTTAGTTTATTTTTTTTATTACAAAGGCAACATTTAATTGGTTTATCTACTGTTTAATTATTGAAATGCATTTAAACTTTTTATAAGAATGTGGTTTTTCCATGATAATTACTATTGATTTATTTGACCCATTAAGAACAATTTAGTTTTAAAGTTCGAGGAATCTTATCGTTTGGCTTTACTTCAATTTTGAATTCCCAATCGGTTTGAATCAACGCGAGATTAACAACAGTAATCGGGGTTACATGGCATCGTTAACGTGGGATTACTGTAGCTTGATTACCCGGACGTCACACTAGGGTTGGTCGAGGTGGAGAGGTGGTAGAAAAGTTTTTGACCATGATGGGATGGGCATTTATAAGGATGGGAGACGGCACAACGCAATTACGCAGGTGCCCCTGGCGGTTCACATCTGAGGGACACGTGGCAGACATGTAACACATTGGGAGTTGTCCCACGATCCTACGCACACCTGGACTGTCGGGGTGGTCGTTTCGGCTTCTCTGGGTTTCATGCATAAAGGATTGACCATTAAAAACAGATTTAAAGTTTGTCTGTGTATCTTCTGCGGACAAGGACGCAGAGAAGACATTCGACGATTCCAACAGAATGCATATGATTTGGATAGATAGAGTTTGAGGTGAGAAAGCATAGAGAGGTTAGGGTCCGATCACATTCACTTAGTTCAAAAGATTGAAATAAGAAGACATAGCTATAAGTGAATGATGTAGAGGACAGAACACAAGTCTATATATATGTCCTATATGAAGATAAATCAAATGCGAAGATTTTGCAAATGTAACGCCAAGAGAAACACTTCAAAAAAAGATTTGGTGGTGGCATTACCCACCGTATAGGAAGTATTAGACCCAGACACGGCGCACAATTATCATGGCGCTCCGAAGTCAAATTCCGCGTTATTGTATTCACACTCACAATGTAATTCTTCATTGATTGAAGACATACTTTACTTCGTGTGTTGCACATCTAAGTCATCAACATGCATAAGTGTTAGAATGTTTGCCTGATTACATGACATTTGAGGATTCTAAGATAGTTAGCTCACACCGCAACTTGCAAAACCTTTTCTCATCTAAGGGCTTTGTGAAGATATTTACCAGTTTCTCTTCAGTGTTGACGTGTATGATATCAATATCTTCCTTCATGACATGATCTCTGAGAAAGTGATGACGAATTTCAATGTGCTTTGTCTTCGAGTGCTGAACTGGGTTGTTGGCAATCTTGATGGAGCTTTCATTATCGCAATAGAGTGGCACATGCTTCAGATGGACACCATAGTCCTTGAGAGTTTGCTTCATCCAGAGAAGCTGAGCGCGGCAAGATCCAGCAGCAATGTATTCAGATTTAGCAGTGGAGAGTGATACACAGATCTGCTTCTTTGAAGACCAACAGACAAGTGATCGTCCCAGAAAGTGACATGTGCCTGATGTAGACTTGCGATCAACTTTGTCACCAGCATAATCAGCATATGAGAATCCAACTAGATCAAACTCTGAGCCCTATGGATACCATAATCCTAGTGTTGGGGTGTAAGCCAAATATCGAAGAATTCGCTTCACAGCTAAGTGATGCAATTCCATTGGTGCCGCTTGGAATTGAGCACACATGCAAACACTAAGCATAATATCTGGCCTAGATGCACATAAATAAAGTAAATAGCCAATCATGGAGCGGTATACCTTTTGATCGAAATCTTTACCATTGGCGTCGGGACTCAGATGACTTTTAGTTGGCCTAGGCATCGTGTATCCTTTGTAGTCTTGCATACCAAACTTCTTCAGGCAATCTTTGAGGTATTTCTCTTGAGATATGAAGATGTCGTTGATTTGCTTACGAATTTGAAGACCAAGGAAGAACTTCAGCTCACCCATCATTGACATCTGATATTGCTCTTGCATCATGTGACCGAACTCATCACTTTATCTTTTGTCAGTGCAGCCGAAGATAATGTCGTCCACATAGATTTGGCAAACAAACAGTTCACCATCATATGTCTTCGTGAAGAGTGTGGGATCCTAGGAACCAGGTTTGAAGCCTTTGCTCTTCAAGAAGTCTTTGAGTGTGTCGTACCAAGCACGAGGGGCTTGTTTGAGGCCATACAGTGCCTTGTTGAGCTTGTATACCATATCAGGATGTTTTGGATCTTCAAAGCCAGGTGGTTGTGCAACATACACTTCTTCTTCAATCTTGCCATTGAGAAAAGCACTCTTCACATCCATTTGATACAGAAGGATGTTGTGATGGTTTGCATAGGCTAGCAGTATGCGAATAGCTTCAAGCCTAGCCACAGGAGCAAATGTTTCATCGAAGTCAATCCCTTCTATCTGAGTGTATCCTTGAGCAACGAGACGAGCTTTGTTTCTGACAACTTGACCATGCTCATCTTGCTTGTTGCGATATATCCATTTTGTGCCTATTATGATGTGCTTGCGGGGGTCTGGACGCTTGACAAGTTCCCATACGTTGTTCAGCTCAAACTGTTGAAGCTCTTCTTGCATAGCTTGAATCCATTCAGGTTCCATGAAGGCTTCAGCAACTTTCTTGGGTTCAGATATTGAAACAAATGCAAAGTGCCCACAGAAATTTGCTAGTTGTGTTGCTCTTGAACGAGTGAGTAGACCAGGAGCATTTATGCTGTCAATTATCTTCTCAACTGGTACTTCATTTGCAACACGAGGATGAGCTGGACGAAGATTTTTCTCGTGCTGGTCATTGTCATCATCATGAGGATTGTCTTCAGGCTGAGCATTGTATTCAGGTTGATTGGGAGCAGAAATGATGAGCTCCTCGTAAGGCTGTGCTTCAGAAGGCATTATTTCACATGTTCCCCTTAGCATGATAGATTCACTAGGTGGAACTTCATCCAACACATTTGGCAGGAACTCTCTTTGTGAGCCATTTGTTTCATCAAACCGCACATCCACAGTTTCAACCACTTCATAGAGAAAGATGTTGAAGACTCTGTAGGAGTGCGAGTCCTTTCCATAGCCGAACATGAAACCTTCATGTGCTTTTGGTGCAAACTTTGATTTGTGATGTGGATCCTTGATCTAGTACTTAGCTCCAAATACCTTGAAGTAACTGACATTTGGCTTCTTGCCAGTAAGGAGTTCATAGGACATTTTCTTCAGAAGCTTGTGAAGATAAACACGGTTGATGATATGCCATGCAGTATCAATAGCTTCGGGCCAGAACTTTCTTGGTGTCTTGTATTCGTCGAGCATCGTTCAAGCCATCTCAATTAGGGTTCTGTTCTTACGCTCTATGATGCCATTCTACTGAGGTGTGTACGGAGCTGAGAACTCATGAGTGATTCCCATTGTATCCAGATAAAGATCAAGGCCGGTATTCTTGAACTCAATTCCATTGTCACTTCTGATATGCTTGATCTTGATGCCATAGTTGTTCATGGCACGGTTGGCGAAGCGTCTGAAGACATCTTGCACTTCAGTCTTGTAGAGAATTATATGCACCCATGTGTATCTTGAATAATCATCAACAATGACGAAGCCATAGAGACAAGCTGTGGTGGTGAACGTGGAGTAGTGAGTAGGGCCAAATAAGTCCATTTGAAGCAGCTCGAAGGGTTTGGATGTCGTCATGATTGTCTTCGAGGGATGCTTGGCCCTAGTCATCTTCCCAGCTTCGCAGGCACCACACAGATGATCTTTCTTGAACTTGATGCCCTCGATGCCTACGACGTGCTTCTTCTTCTCGAGAGTGTGCAAGTTCCTCATGCCGGCATGTCCTAGCCTCTGATGCCAGAGCCAGCACTCTGAAGCTTTTGCTAGAAGACATACGGCCATCTACGGTCCTGCCGAGAAATCTACCATATACAGGTCACCTTTCCGATATCCTTCAAAGACTAGAGACTTGTCAGATTCCATTAGTACAAGGCATCGACATTTTCCAAATATCACAATCATGTTTAAGTCACAAAGCATTGAGACAGACATTAAGTTGAAACCAAGGGATTCAACCAGCATGACTTTATCCATGTGCTGATCCCTTGAGATTACAACTCTACCTAGACCCAATACCTTGCTTTTACCAGTGTCAGCAAATGTGATGTGACTCTTGTCAGATGGACGTAAGGTTGAGTCCATAAGAAGACTTTGATCTCCAGTCATATGATTTGTGCATACGCTGTCCATAATTCATTCTGAAGTCTTTGGTGTCATACCCTACAGTACAGTTAGGGGGATAGGCTTCACCAATAGTCATTGTGAAGCATAAACATTTGACGTACAAGCGGATTATGAAAGTTTAGATCCAAGTTAGGACTGATAGGATGATTGGCAAGCGATTCGGGAACAAAATACATAGTAAGACCATTTGGGCATTTCATCTTGCGCCCTACAAGTTGCTTTAGGTCCCTAGTAATAGCATCAAACGCCTTTGATTTTCGGCTGGAGACCTTTCCCGGCAAGAGAAAGTTAATTTTTCTTAACCACCCACATCTTCAGGTGTGGCTTAGAAGCAATGAGTCTAAGAGTAGCATCTGAGAATTTTGGCTTTGGAGCCCTAGCAAATAGTCTTGCAGTAGGAGAATAATACTCATAAGAATAAGCAGAAAAGTTCTTTGTTTTGTGAATATAGCGGTTTGAGGAAACACGCTCATATTCATGGGTCTGAGTATAATTTCCCTGCAAAACATTGGCGTTAGGGTGAATCAGGTGAGTCCTCTGTCTGTATGAAGCCTTAGGACCGTATGAAGCCTTTGGTCTGGGGTTTGTCTTCTTCCCAGGTGGTGTCATGATGATGTTTACTAGAAGCTTTTCAAGACAACCTTTGGGAACCCAGATCTTCTTCATAGGTGGCCTGTTCCTGCAGTTAGTACCAATATACCTGGCACACACTTCACCATTCTGATTCTTAAACAGTTTATAGTTTGCATCAAAGGATTCATCAATGATAATAGGATTAGCACAACTGAAGCCAGATAAGGTAGATGGATCCACTGAAGGTTCCTTTGGAGCAACCCATGTGGTTTTGGGGTACTGCTCAGGCTTCCAGTATGAACCATCAACATTCATTTTCCTCTCGAACCCTACACCCTCTTTCCTAGGGTTTCGGTTCAGAATCTTCTTTTTGAGGACATCACATAAAGTCTGATGCCCTTTGAGGCTTTTGTACATCCCTGTTTCAAGCAAAGTCTTCAACCTAGCATTTTCATCAGCAATAGTAGTGGTATCTTCAGCAGAGGGGTTAGTTACCACATCAGCAGTTGAAGATATTGCGACAGTGGCAGAAGTAGAACATTCAGCAACCGATGTAGCGTTAGCACGCTCAATGCATTTTAGACATGGTGGTTCAAATCCTTCCTGAGCGGAGCTGATCTGTTGAGCGCGGAGTGAATCATTTTCTTTTTGAAGATCTTCATGAGCCGCTTTCAATTTCTCAAGATCTCGCTTCCTTTGAAGATAATCGTGGGAAAGCTTTTCATGAGTTTTTGAGAGCGATTCATGAAGACTCTCAAGTTCTTCGTACTTAACATGAAGATTTTTTATATCTTCAATTAAGGACAGAGAACGGGTCATTTCCACGTCCAACAGGTCATCTCTTTTGTCTAACAGTTTTTGAATATGTTCCATAGCTTTCTGTTGTTCAGTGGCAATTTTAGCAATTGTTTTGTAGCTAGGTTTGGATTCACAATCTGAGTCATTTTCACTGGATGTTTGAAAGTAAGCATCGCGTGATTTTACCTTGGCACCGCGTGCCATGAAGCAGTAGGTGGGCGTAGAGTCGTCGTTCTCATTATCATCAGTGTTGGTGACGGAGCCATTGTCTTCAGTGTTGAAGATGGACTTGGCAACGTAGGCTATGGCTAGAGCCAGACTTGCAGCACCAGAATCAGACTCCTCCTCAGACTCCACCTCCGCATCTTCTGAAGCAGACTCCTCCTCTGAATCCATCTCCTTGCCAACAAATGCACGAGCCTTGCCAGATGAATTCTTCTTGTGTGATAAAGACTTCGATGAAGACTTGGAAGAAAACTTTGAGGACTTCTTCTTTTTTCTTGTCATCAGAATCATATTCCTTGCTCTTCTTCTTCTTCTTCTAATTGTCCCATTGAGGACATTCAGAGATGTAATGACCAGGTTTCTTGCACTTATGACATGTTCTCTTCTTGTAGTCATGGGTAGAAGCTTCATCATTTCTTGAGCTGGATCGTGAAGACTTTTTGAAGCCTTTCTTCCTAGTGAATTTCTGGAACTTCTTCACAAGCATGGCAAGCTCCTTTCCAATGTCTTCAAGATCATCAGAACTGCAGTCAGATTCTTCTTCAGATGAGGAAGCAGCCTTTGCCTTCAAAGCGCGAGATCGGCCATAGTTGGGACCATAGATGTCATGTTTCTCAGATAGCTGGAACTCATGTGTGTTGAGCCTCTCAAGTATGTCAGACGGATCGAGAGTCTTGAAGTCAGGGCATTGTTGAATCATCAGGGCAAGGATGTCAATTGAGTTGTCAAGTGATCTCAGTAGCATCGACGATTTCATGCTTGGTGATCTCAGTGGCGCCAAGTGCCTGAAGCTCATTTGTGATGTCAGTAAGGCGATCAAATGTGTGCTGAACATTCTCATTGTCGTGTCTCTTGAAGCGATTAAAGAGGTTGCAAAGGACACTGATTCTTTGATCTCTCTAGGTTCAGACGCCTTCGTTGACCTTAGAGATCCAGTCCCAGACTTCCTTCGATGTTTCCTGAGCACTCACACGACCATACTGTCCTTTGTTCAGATGACCACAGATGATATTCTTGGCAGTGGAATCCAGTTGGACGAGCTTCTTGACATCAGCAGGGATGAGACCTTCACCAGTCTTGGGAACACCGTTCTTGATGACAAACCAGAGGTCCACGTCAATGGCTTCAAGATGCATTCGCATCTTGTTCTTCCAATAGGGGTATTCAGTGCCATCGAAGACAGGGCATGCAGCGGAGACTTTGATTATTCCTACAGTTGATAGAGCTAAAACTCCAGGTGGTTAAACCGAATCACACATAACAAGGGAGTACCTTGTTCTGATACCAATTGAAAGTGTTGTATATCGACTAGAGGGGGGTGAATAGGCGATTGTTATGAAAGACTTCAAAACATGAGAGTTTCGAAGACAAACAATAGAACCGATCCTATTTATATGCAGCGGAAGTTGGGCTAGACTAGACAAGCCATAGTCAAGTATTCAATAAAGTGAAAGCACGAAGACTAATAGCAGCTAGGCAGTATGGATCAAGATGGAAGATTGTATGAAGCCAATCAGAACAAGTAGTCACACAGTGAAGTCAAACATATAAGGCAAGCAGGCAATGACTTCACAAAGAGAGACAGTAAGTAAAGAAAAGGAAATGATAGAACCAGTAGCTTGGGGAAGACAGTGATTTTTTAGACCAGTTCCAGTTGCTATGACAACTGTACGTCTGGTTAGGGAGGCTGAGATTTAACTCAGAAGACCGCGTCTTCATCTTATTACCCTTGAGCTAAGGACACCTAGTCCTCGCCCAATCACTCTGGTAAGTCTTCAAGGTAGACTTCCAAACATTCATAGACTTCGTTCACTGGCGATCCACAATGACTCTTGGATGCTCAGAACGCGACACCTAACCGGCTGGAGGAAACACAGTCCTCAAGTGTAACAAGTCTTCAGGTCACACAGACAGAAAGACTTCAGTGATGCCTAACACTCTTTGGCTCTGGGTGTTTGGGCTTTGTCCTCGCAAGGATCTCTCTCTCTCAAATGCTTCGGAGGTGGGTTGCTCTCAAACGACAAAAGCCGTGTAATAACTCTGAGCAGCCACCAATTTATGGTGTAGGGGGTGGGCTATTTATAGCCACTGGGCAACCCGACCTGATTTGTCCGAAGTGACCCTGGGTCACTAAGGAACTGACACATGTTCCAACGCTCAGATTTCAAACACATGCGGCAACTTTACTTGGGCTACAAGTAAAGCTGACTCATCCATCTCTGGATAAGATTTGCTCTCATTGTCTCCGCTCGAAGACATAGGATTTGGTTGAGCATCACTTCAGTCACTCTGACTTTGTTCACTTGGACCCCACTTAACAGTACAGTGGTTCCTATGACTCAACAAAGAAGACAAAGGAAACAACGAAACATCTAAGTCTTCGCGCTCCACAGTCTTCACACAATGTCTTCTCTTGTCATAGTCTTCAATATGATTATCTTCATATGCCACCATTGTCATCAATGTGTTCATACATTTTTAGGGGTCATCTCCAGTTGGTAAACCGAATCAATGAGGGACTACTACCTGTGTTATCCTGCAATTCTCACAAACACATTAGTCCCTCAACCAGGTTTGTCGTCAATACTCCAAAACCAACTAGGGGTGGCACTAGATGCACTTACAAAAGGGCCCAACCATATCTAGCCCCCAAGTTGCGAACGGCCAAGTAATCTGAATCATCCTCAATTCTTGAGCCGGTATATGAGCACGCCATGAGAATTTCTCACAAGCATCACACTTTTTGACTAAGTCATCCACATCAGCATGAGCCATCAGCCAACAGAACCTATGACGAAAAGCTTTAGCTACCAAAGACTTTGAACCAGCGTGGTGACCGCAATCTCCTTCGTGTATCTCTCGAAGGATCTCACAGCTTTCCTCCGGCGATACGCAACGTTGAAACGCCTCGGATACACTGCAATGATGCAGTTCCCCATTGACAATAGTCATCGACTTGGACCACCAGATTATCTACCTGGCCAAGACTTCATCCTCCGATAATTCGCCTCGGTTCATATACGCTAGATACTGGATTGTCCAATTCGGAATAGCATGAAGAGCCGCTACCAATTGAGCCCCTGGATCAGGAACAACTAGGTCCTCTTCTGAAGGTAATTTCACCGACGGATTATGCAATACGTTCAGAAAGACATTAGGTGGAACCGGTTTACGTTGGGAACCCAGACGGCTTAATGCATTCACCGCTTCATTCTTTCGCCGGTCCACATGGTCCACCTGATAACCCTTGAAGTGTCCAGCGACAGTATCCACCTCTCGACGGTATGCTGCCATGAGCGGGTCCTTGGAATCCCAAGTACCAGATACTTGCTGGGCCACCAAGTCCGAGTAACCGAAGCATTTAACCCGGCTTAAATTCATCTCCTTAGCCATTCGAAGAACATGGAGGAGAGCCTCATATTCAGCTGCATTGTTAGTGCAAGGGAACATTAAACGGAGGACATAACAAAATTTATCACCTCGTGGGGAAGTTAATACGACTCTAGCCCCCGAGCCCTCCAATTGCCTAGATCCATCGAAGTGAATAGTCCAGTTTGTGTGATCTAGCTTTTCCTCCGGTGCTTGCAACTCTGTCCAATCGTTGATGAAATCTACCAGTGCTTGAGACTTGATTGCAGTACGAGGCACATATTTTAGCCCATGAGGACCCAGTTCAATGGCCCACTTGGCAACCCGGCCAGTTGCTTCTCTATTTTGGATTATATCTCCCAAAGGGGCAGAACTGACCACAGTGATGGGATGACCTTGAAAATACTTCTTAAGCTTCCGCCATGAAGACTCCATATACCAGTTTTTGCCAATGTGGGTATCTGTGCTTCGACTCAATGAGCACCTCGCTGATGTAGTAAACCGGCCTTTGAACCGGATATTCCTTCCCCGCCTCCTTGCGCTCCACTACAATGGCTACACTTACGGCTCGGGCATTAGCGGCCATGTATAGTAACAACGGCTCATTATCAACCGGAGTAGCAAGGATAGGTGGCTCTGCCAGCTGTTTCTTTAAGTCCTCGAACGTAGCATCAGCAGCATCACTCCAGACAAAGCGGTCTGTCTTTTTCATCATCTGGTAAAGCGGGATGGCCTTCTCTCCCAACCGGCTTAGTGCCGTGATGCGGCCTGCTAGGCGTTGAACATCGTTGATACACGCCGGTTTAGCCAGGGACGTAATAGCTTTGATCTTCTCCGGATTAGCTTCAATTACTCTGTTTGACACTAGGAACCCCAGGGGCTTGCCTGCCGGTACACCGAAAATGCACTTGGCCGGATTAAGCATCATCTTATAGACCCGAAAATTATCAAAAGTTTCCTTCAAGTCAGCTATCAACGTCTCTTCCTGCCTAGGTTTTACCACAATATTGTCCACATATGCATGAACGTTTCGCCCAATCTTCTTATAAAGGCAATTATGTACGCAACGTTGATAGGTCGCCTGGGCACTCTTGAGCCCAAAGGGCATAGATACATAGCAAAAGGCTCCAAAGGGAGTTATAAAAGCTGTCTTCTCCTGGTCCTTAACCGCCATCTTGATCTGATGATAACCGGAATATGCGTCCAAAAAACTTAAGCGATCACAACCCTCCTAGCATCAATGATTTGATCAATATGGGGGAGAGCAAAAGGATCAGCCGGGCAAGCCTTGTTCAGATCTGTGTAGTCAACACACATTCGCCAAGTGCCATTATTTTTTAGCACTAGCACCGGATTAGCCAACCATTCAGGATGAAATACTTCAACGATAAAACCTACCGCCAAGAGCCTGGCTACCTCTTCACCAATAGCCTTGCGGCTTTCTTCATTGAAGCGGCGGAGAAACTGTTTAACCGGTTTGACCTTGGGATCAACATTAAGAGTGTGCTCAGCGAGTTCTCTCGGTACACCTAGCATGTCAGAAGGTTTCCATGTAAAGATGTCCCGATTTTAACGGATGAACTCGATGAGCATGCTTTCCTATTTCGGATCCAGGTTAGCGCTGATGGTAAACTGCGAGGATGAATCACCAGGAACAAAATCAACCGACTTGGTCTCATCGGCTGACTTAAACTTCAAGGCCGGATCATGCTCTGTAGTCGGCTTGTTCAACGGATACATATCCGCCGGATCAACAATCTCCTTGTAACATTTCAACTCCTTGGTTGCACAAACCGCCTCGGCATAGGCCGCATCACCTTCCTCGCATTCCAAAGCAATTTTACGGCTCCCATGTACCGTGATAGTTCCTTTATGACCCGGCATCTTGAGCTGCAGATAAACGTAACAGGGCCTTGCCATGAACTTAGCATAAACCGGCCGCCCGAACAAGGCATGATACGGGCTCTTGATTTTTACCACCTCAAAGGTCAAAGTCTCCGACCTCCAGTCATGCTCATCTCCAAAGGTAATCTCCAGGTCTATCTTACCGACCGGATACTTTACCAGGTACCACGCCATGGAAAACAGTGTTGGATGGTCTAAGCTTCTTGTCTGTCAGTCCCATGCGACGAAAGGTCTCATAATACAGGATGTTGATGCTGCTGCCCCCGTCCATGAGCACCTTAGTGAACTTATGCCCCCCAACCTGAGGCACCACTACTAGTGCCAGCTGACCCGGATTATCAATCCGGGGCGGATAATCCTCATGACTCCACACTATGGGCTGCTCCGACCAGCGTAAGTAACGAGGTACTGCCGGTTCAATAGAGTGCACCGCCCTCTTATAGACCTTTTGATCACACTTGCACAAGCTAGTGGTGAAAACATGGTATTGCCCGCAACTCAGTTGTTTCGTGTTACTCTGATAGCCTGATTGCTCTTGCTAATGATTGCCCTGATGATTATAACCACCTTGGCCGTTTTGCTGGTTGTGCACGTTCTGATTATCGTGGCCGCCCTAATTGCCTTGGAATCCTGGACCAGAGCCTCCACCTTGATAACCCGACCCATGGAAACCCGGGCCTGGACCGCCGGACGATCCATGATCGTATTGGAACCGATCCGAATTTTTAAACTCTCTCATAATAAAATAGTCCTTCTAAAGGTGTGTAGCTGGCTTTTCCTTCGTGCCATGCCTAGGGTAAGGAAAGTTCATCTGGCAGTCCAGATTGATGTTTGACCCTTCGCCTTGTGGGGGCGGTCTACCCTTGCGACGCTGGCCATCATTCTGTGTACTAGCGTTAGCCATAAAATCTGAATTATTATCCGCTTTACGCTTACCGCTGTATCTGTGATTCGCCGAATTAGACTACGGCGCTTTACCGTTCTTCTTTCCCTTTCCTGAATTTTCATCATCAGACTCTGGGTATTTGGCACTATCTGAATCGGCATACTTCACCAGAGCGGCAATAAGCGTTCCCATGTCATCGTAGTTACGTTTGAGCCGTCCCAAATTCAGCTTCAGAGGCTCGAACCGGCAATTGCCTTCCAATGTTAAAACTGATGTGTCCGGATTGATGCGGTGTGAGGAATGCATGATCTCTGACACCCAGCGCACACAATGACTTGTCAATTCATTCTCCCCTTGAACACAGGCAGCCAAGTCTACAATGGACATGGGCTGCTTGCATGTATCTTTGAAATTATTGATAAACCGGTGCCGTAACTCAGCCCATGATCCGATGGAATTTGCCGGTAAACTTTTTAACCAAGTACGAGTTGTTCCCTCCAACATCATGGTGAAGTATTTAGCACACGCCACATCGTCGACATCCAGCATTTCCATTGCCATTTCGTAGCTTTCAACCCATGCTTCAGGGGATAGATCAGCAGTATAATTGGGCACCTTGCACGGTCCTTCGAAGTCCTTAGGCAGTAGCACATTGCATAAAGCGGGGGTGAGACATGGTACTCCCAAGGAGCTGGAAGAAACTCCTGACTCCACTGTGGTAGTTGGATGAACTGGGGTAAGCTGACGGGCTGCATACTGCGCCGTTAATTCGGCCTCTCGATGATGTCTGCCTTGATCCACCACATCCTGAGCATTTGCATCTCCACCTGTCGGGTTATCCCTCCGAGGCGGGTTACGGTTCCGCGCACTACTAGACACAGCCGGTTCATCGAGATGTCTTCTATAACTCCGGCTCGGGTGTGGGGGGGTGTGGGGGGTGGTGGGGGGGAATGAATCCTCTCGCGACTGTGGAAATAAGCCTGCTGCTGAGTTAAAGACGTCTCTAGGAACTCCCTAGCTCGTCGCGCCTCCATTGCTATAGGGGATTCTCCTTCAATGGGGAGAGCCGCCAGGCGTGAAGCGGCTGCAACTATGTTATCCAAGGGGCTGGAATAGTGATCGGGAGGTGTCGGCGCGCGCTGTGACGAAATAATCTGACGTGATGGGTCCATTGCGTGAGGCTTAACCGACGCCCCCGTTCTCGGTACTTCCATCCAGTTTACCGCTGGCTGATTGCTGGTTCCCGCCCCTGGCGTACTAAAGAGATTCCTTGCATCGTAAACCAGGGGCAGGCGAGACTGGCGCCTTCTCCTCATCACATCGTTTGACGCGTTTTGATCTAACATAAGCTGGTAAGCCCGAGCATCTAATTCGGCCTGTCTTACGGCCATCCTGGTATTCTCAGCCGCCAGGTCCACTTTGCCTTGATCTATCTGACCCCTTATTTTTAGCAACTTCTGCGTCGTGTTGCTCCTTATCGGCATGGCTGACTTCCGTGGTCAACAGCGTTGTCAGGGTGTCAAATAAACCGGACAGAACTTGAGCCGGTGGCTGCACAGCCCCCCCTGCCCCAGCTGCTGCTGCTGTCGCCAGACCAAACGTTAATGCCGCTGCAGTCGAAGATTGTTGCACAGATTGTGATCCGGCCATAAAAACCGCAACCCGGCTTGGCAGATCAAGGGTGTGCGGAATACTGTCGCCATTGGAACATCCCCCAGATCGGCCGTCCTGTAGTAAATATAAAGACTCAGTTTCTCCGGTAGATGACTCGTCGCCGGAATAAACAACGGTCTCCCCACCAGATTCCGATCCATCCCCAGCTTCCGCTCCATGAACAGCTCCCACAAAGACACGCTTCATGGCGGGCCGAATCCGGGCAGGTCTCGCATGCTGAGCCGACTCGACTATGTTGGAGCAGATGTCCGGCTCAGGGCCCGGTTTGCCGATCTTGCCGATGAAAACGTGGATGCCACCAAAGGGGACCCGGTACCCGTACTCGGTTGAATCGGCCTCGGGGCCCCAGCCTGCATCGTCGACGTAGATCTTGCCGCGACGACTCTTAGTCATCCGGCCCACTGCATAGCTCTTGAGTCCTTCAAAGCCGCCCTTTAAGAACTCAAAACCATCGTGCGATAGACCCACGGTGGGCGAGATTTGTCGTGGTTTTGTCACGGCAGAGGTCTTAGCATGAGGACTTAGTCGTGGAGCCATTGCTACGGCTTAGCTTAAAGGGGTTAAAGCGGACAAATACACAAGGGATTCTATACTAGTTCGGCCCCTTCGATGAAGGTAAAAGCCTACGTGTAGCTTGTTGTGGTATTGCTAGGGTTTCGATGACCAAGGAGCGAATCCGTTTTGCCTGTGTCTCGAGTCGTTGTTGTCTGTCCCTGAACCGCCGCCGGGTCATCCCTTTATATACACAGGATGACGCCCGGTCCGGTTTACAGAATCCTGAGGCCGGCTCATAAACGTGCCCGGCTCGGTCTCTATCTTTCCTATCTTATAATACAAGCTACACGCCGTAGGGCGGTTTACATTTACGGGCCGTAACATCTTTTGGGCCCTGGATCTTTAGTCTTCTATTATAAAGCGCCATACTCTATGTCTTGCTGAGCTTCAGTAGAAGTAATTCTTTATGGGCATAAACCAGCCCCTCCTGGGCGGTTTATACCTAATAGTTATATCCCTTACAGGTAGTGTATTCTTAAAGATATGGTGTCAAGTTATCTACAACCGGATGTTAACAAATTCCCATCTGCCACATAACTGCGGGCACGGCTTTCGAAAGTTCATAACCCTGCAGGGGTGTGCCAACTTAGCCCATAACAAGCTCACGATCTACGGAGTCCCAACTCCAAATTGCGAAGACCCGAGTATTCTCGGAATCCCGTGCTCAAGATATTTCGACAAAGGTAAAACTAATCTAGCAAGACCTCCCGGCGTGCCGACACCCTGATAGTAGCCGCGTGTATCTCGTTTGAGGCCACGGCCGGATGGGACATCCTACAGGTAATACCAGATACCTCGAGTTTCCCCAAGGCGGCCCTGCAGTCTGCCCAGTTTGGACCAACACTCATGAGGAGCACTGGCCCGGGTTGTTGATTAAGAACTCGGGTTTATAACTCCGTATGCAAGTTTTAGTTGTTAAGCAAATGTAGTACCAATGTTGGGCCTTGCTGGAAAAGCTTTAAGCAGAGCGAATTATCAAGGGGGCCCATAAACCCCAACCGTGTTAGGAACGCAAAAAATCAAGGAACATAACACCGGTTTATCGGGTCCTAAGGTGGCATGAGTGGAACGAAACACCAAACAGAAGGGCAAGCCTTCAACCCACTACCAATATATATGTGCATTAATTTAATTAAGATATATATTGTGTTATCCCAATAACAAGTCCGAACGTGAAGCAATCTTCAAAACATCACCTGCAACTAACAACACTATAAGAGGGGATGAGCAAAAGCGTAATTAGCTAATCAACGGTTTGCTAGGAAGGCGGTTAGAGTGTTTCATGGCAACATAGGAGGCTGACAAAATAGGAATAGGCATTGAGGCATAGCTAAAGAGCAAGACAACTCGCAAGGCAAAGATAGAGGTGATACCGGGGAAAGGTCATCTTGCCTGTTAAGTCCACAGAGGGATCGTAACCTTGCTCCTCAAACTCAGTCTCGATAAGAACCTCGAACTCTGAATCGTCACTGGGCTCTAACCAACACAACAATAAAACAACGAGACAACAATCAATCATTACGCAATGCTCAAACACATGATGCATATGTGCATGGACAGGTTATGATGCATCTCAAAGGAACATGATGAGTGCACATGTGGCATGGCATTATGCAAGAACACAATTCATGTGAGGGAACACATCATGCAAAAGAATGCAAGAACAACCATAGACACATATGTGGATATCTAGGTGAACTATCCAAGCACCCAACAAGTTTCAAAAGTTTCATAGCATGGCAAGGGGTGCAACTAAGAACAACAACATCATGCAAGCATTTTAAATGGGCCGAAAGGAACAAACAACAATTCCGGAAACTCCCATGTGCAAAATAATACTTTGTGGATCAGATCTGTGATAACCATATTTTATAGTTGTTAAACATGTAAAGAAACAACACCATGTTATTCTACACATTTTCCACCCCGTTTACATATAAAGTTTGTCAAACTTGGAGCTACGGTTATTTAGATATGAATTAAACCAATTTGAACATATTATTTACAAATATATATACAAACATCATTTAAATGTTTTTTAGCATGGCAACAAAATACATATTATGAATCTACACTAAAAACTAAGTAGGTTTGGTTTTTTTGCTTTAATTAAAAAGGATGCCTAGATTAAAAGATATGAGCATATCAAAATTGCAAACAAAACTGAAATAAAACAAAACACTGCAAAAAAAATCAAAAGGACACGGCCTTGGCCAGCCACTATCAATGACAGGTAGGCCCAGGAGGTGCTGAGGTGGCAGAGAAAGGGTGTGGAGAAGGGTGTGTGTGAGCAGTGTATGACGGGTGGGTCTGGGCGTCAGTGTCACATGGGAAAAAAATAAAAGGCAACAACAAAATATTATGTGGAGCCTGGGACTCGAACCCAAGTCTCCTGGGTAGCACACAAGGGCGCTGACAACTGCGATAGAGGGAGATATCTGATAAGTGAAGGGCGCCTGGCACCTTTTGAAACCATGCCAGAAGGCCCAGCCCTGTTCTTCACTTCGCACAGGAAGATGGCGATGGTGCCGGCAAGCAACGGCGGCGACCACCAGAGCAGTGAAGCACCGGCGGGGGTGCGTTATGATACCAAGAGTGGTGCTGCTGCACGCGGCATGCGTGTGCGCACGTGTGGGTGTGTGCGGGCGGAAGCTCGCCGAGCTTGCGGCCATGGCGACGAGCACGGCGAGGCTAGGAGGCAGGGTGTGTGGGCTGCTGCATGCGGCGTGCGTGTGCGCGTGAGCTGGGGCATGGGTGAGCGTAGCTAGGCTTGCTAGGAGCGGGGGTGCACGGACATGCTACAGCAGGTTCAACAACTACACAACTACAACCACAAAATGTAGACTATGCCGAAGCACCGAGAACACGACGAAGGCACGACTCTAGTAACGCCTACGGTGATCGAATTGCGACGGAAAAGAGCAGGCTAGTAGTTGGGTATACCTAGCATACCTAAGACATGAAGAAGAGGATGGGGACCAAGTAGAACGACGGCAACGAGGCAAGGAACTCCAGAGTATTTGTTGTCCGAGAAGAAGAGGAAGAAGACGGTCGGGGTAGTTGATCCAGAGGCTGTAGAGGTACGTGTGTGATGGCAGAGGACTCAGAAGAACTTGGCCGTCTTCTCCCCGAAGGCCGAGGTGGTCGGACGCGCGGTGAGGGGCCTAGCCCGAGCTCAAGCTGAAGCTCTCTCGGTTCATGGCGAGCAGGGCGACGGCGTGTGCGTGGAGGCTTACCTAGGCGGCGGCGAGGGAAGGAGAGGAGGGCGATCGGTCGAGGAGGAACCCTAGGGCACCGGGGACATGATATATAGGGGCTAGGGACGCCGGAGGGCCGTCAAATCACGCCCATGTCCGACGTGGACACGCTGGATGCACTGCCGTACAGGAGGTTGAAGATACCTCTCTGTACGTGGAGGGTGATGGGCTGCGCTAGGAAGGCTGCTACTGGGCCGGCTAGGGAAAAGGGAGGCCCAGGTGGCTGCGCTGGGAAGGCTCTTCCTTTGTTTCTTTCTTCCTAATCCCTGTTTGTTTTTATTTGACAAACAGTTCAAGGAAGAAAAGAAAGGGGGGTTAGGATAAGAATTAGGCACGTATAACAAAATACCCTCATGCTACTGGAATTATGGGCTAATTCATAAAATTGCATTGGCTATTTTTAGTGGCAGAAAAATAAAACAAGTTTGAATAAAATTCAAACTTGACGCATTTTTGAACCTAACCAAAACAACTCCAAATATGATGAAATTTGGCAGAGAGGTAAGCGACATGAAGCTTGAATTATGAGGCAAAGATGGACATTAATGAAGCTAGTAAGATAGCTTGCCACAAAAGAAGAAATGGATGGATTAGGAAAAAAAAAAGGAAGAGTGGTGATAGTGCATGGATTACACATGAAGCATGCAACAATAAAACAAGCATGACATCCCACACAATGCACATGATCATCATGATATGAACACCACATAATGCATCATGATATGGCAATAGAATGCAAAATGACAATAGGCAAGAATGCAATATGATATGGCATTGATGCAATAATGAAACAAGCAAAAGGAAAAAAACACAAGGAGAAGGATAAGGACCAAATGGTAAATGTATATATTGCCATATAAGGAAGTTTTACATCTGGGGTGTTACAACTCTCCTCCACTATAAAAAGATCTCGTCCCGAGATCTAGGACTGAAAGAAAGCGGGATACTCAGAACGGAGATGATCTTCTCGTTCCCATGTAGCTTCTCGGTCGGTATGGTGTGACCACTTCACTTTCAAGAATTCGATGGACTTGTTGAGGGTCTTGCGCTCAGCTTCTTCAAGGATAGCAACGGGGTGCTCACGATAAGACAAGTCTTGCTGAAGATCAATCTCTTCGAAAGGAATGGTGCGTTTAGGCGTCTTGAAGCACTTGCGGAGTTGTGACACGTGAAACACATCGTGCACATTTGCAAAGTTGGAGGGAAGCTCGAGTTGGTAGGCTAGATCGCCTCTCTTGCCAATTATCTTGAAAGGGCCCATGTATCTTGAGCAAGCTTGCCCTTGATACCGAACCTCTGAGTGCCCTTCATGGGAGAAACACGAAGATAGACATGATCTCCAATGTCGAAAGCCAAGTCATGATGCTTGCCATCATAGTAGCTCTTTTGACGCGATTGCGTCTCTTTGAGATTCTGACATATGACTTTGCACATTTCTTCGGCCTCTGAGATCAAATCATTTCCAAGGAGTTGACGTTCACCAGTCTCGGACCAGTTGAGAGGGGTACGACACTTTCTGCCATAGAGAATTTCAAACGGTGCTTTGCCTGCAGTTGCTTGGAAGCTGTTGTTGTAGGAGAATTCGGCAAATGGAAGGCAATCTTCCCAATTCATACCGAAGGAGATTACACATGCCCTGGGCATATCTTCAAGAATTTGGTTCACTCTTTCGACTTGACCACTAGTCTGAGGGTGAAAAGTTGTGCTAAAGTGAATCTTGGTACCCATAGCTGACTGGAAGGAATCCCAGAATTTGGAAGTGAACAAGCTTCCACGATCTGAGGAGATTACTTGAGGGATACCATGCAACGAGATAATTCTGGAGGTATACAACTCTGCCAATTTGTGGGGACCCCGACTTGGAAGTCGAGATCACCGAATGCACGTGTACAGTGATCCCAGAGATCAATGCTCACTGAACACACAGAAGCTGAAATAACAAGAGTCTTACATCCATACAAATAGTCTTACACGAATTAAGGCCATTATGGCCAAGTCTTACATAGATAGAGCCTCACGGGCTGAATAGCAAATAACTCAGGTAGCGGAAGTCTTCGATAAAACGGGTAGAACCCATGCCATCTGCCTTAACCCTACAGGCATTCTGACTGGGATAGCGTCCTAGTTCGCATGATCGTCTCCAAAGAACTCTTCCTTATAATCCTGCTCTTCCATGCCTGGCCAATTAAATAACCAGTGGCAAGCCAATGAGTACTTTGAATGTACTCGCAAGCAACCCATGATGTGGTTCAAGTAACAATGCAATTTGAATAATAATGAACAATCTAGCAGGAGGCTAGGACAATATGCCATCATCAAGTTTATGCATCAATAACCTCGCGTAACCTCGAAGACAGGTTACCGATATCAACATGAATATAATTCATCTCACCGAGTCAAGTCACCATCTTGACTCATCACACACAATGTATCACCAAAGAAGTAAAATTCTGGACATAGTTTAAGTAGCACCACCCAACTGTCCATGACCGTGGACACGGCTATTCGAATAGTTTTACACTCTGCAGAGGTTGCGCACTTTACCCACAAGATCCGGGGAACTTCCGTGTCATCCACGACCCGCGGTACCTCAAGTACCCGGGGTAAGCACCCGGTCATTACCTTTCCTTAGACGACACTAACATAGAGTCCACTCGTTGGCACACGGCCCTCGGGTACAAACAATAGATCACGGGACTTGCCCTAATTTCAATGTTCACGCGTACCCGAAGGGACCAACGGTGTGTCCGGTGCCCTGTGAAAACAGTCATGGCCGCCTATCCAAGCACGACCCCGTCCCGGGAAAGACCTCAAGTCTTCCCGTCACTAGTAATGCGGGCATCATGCTAGTATCGACCTAAGTAATCAATAAAGCCCCGTCCCATAAGGGGTAGTGTGGTTGCACATGTTTGGTTGGGACGGTAGTCACACATAAATCTAATCCATCATTCCACCATGCACATGATATTACCGGCACATCACTTCTTTCTCAAGTGATGACCTAACACTTCATCACCCTCGGGCATTAGGGGCACCCGATGGGTTCATGCAAAGTTTTCAACTACGGGGGTTCATATCACACATGCATCATATAAGCATCAAGACCAACTATTTGCATGACATCTAGCACATAGCAAGATCAACAATAAGCCATGCATCATGTGGTGGTTCATCTAGGTTACCATCGTAACCCTATCATCATGTATCGGAAACAAACGGGTTCCGAGGAACAAGTGTATCATGGTCAAAGGGCTGCTTGCCTGGATTGGCTTGGTCTTCAAAGTCTTCTAGTCCTTCTCCTTCTTCTTCCACAACAACTTCTTCAAATACAGGATCTATACGTCGCATAATAACCACGGAAAAATAAGAATACAAACAAAACAGAAAAACCAAAGTGCTCAGAAAAATGTCAACTCATTTTTGTAAAATACTAGAGGGTTTTCTAAGATGGGGAAAAATCTTAGTTGGAGTTTTGGAGTTACAGAATAGGATATATTGATTTTTGAACAGGAGTTATACTGCTCAAATTTGAATTTAAATTTGAAAAGTACAGAAAAGTTTCATGGATTTGAGTGAAAGTGGTACCATTAAATAGGTTGGAATATTGCAAGTTTTTAGGAGTTGGAAATATTTAATTTGGATCAATATTCTTTTCTGCATAAATGTTTGAATCATTTATAGAAAAGAAAAAGGGAAAAGGGGTCCGGTGCACTAGGCCAGAAGAGGCCACAGTGCACGGCCCAAACGGGCTGGCCCAGCCGCACGGTGCCAGCGCGCGCGCACGTCAGGTTTCAAACCTGACGGGCGGGGCCCGTGGGTCAGCGGCACAGAGGAGGGGAGAGAGGTGGGGGGATGACAGGCGGGGCCCGCATGTCATCTCTAACCCCTCGGTCACGGCGGCGGCGAGCTCACCGGCGACGATACCGGCCACGGCGACGGCAACGGAGGCCAGGGACGGACTCAGTGTCGTGTCGCGGTTGCAGCGGTGGTAGCGCGGCACGGCAGGGAGCCCTGGTTCGTCGGCGACGAGGTGCGCGGCGGAGGCTCGTCGGAGGACGGTGGTCGGGGTCGTTTCCGACTGCAAATGGAGGGGGAAAGAGAGGGGAAAGGGTCAGTGAGGTGCGGCGGTTCCGAAATGAGCGGAAGGAGAGGCAGGGGAGGCCTGTACCTCGAGATCGCCGGCGGCCCGACGCAGCGGAGCTCCGGTCGATCCCGAGCACTAGGGCGCTCCGGGGTCGAACTGAGGGTGCAGGAGGGATCAGTGGAGTGGTGTGAGGCTTGTGGTGGTGTTGGAGAAGCTCGGGGAGGCCTATATATAGGGGCTCGACGAGGACCCGTGGTCCAGTGCGCCGGCGAGCTCATCGGCGAGGCTACAGCGCACGGGAGGCTTGGGGAATGGGTCTGTGGAGCTCCTGGACGAGCTCCACATCCAGCTGAGGTAAGAGGAGGAGCGGGGGAG
This sequence comes from Secale cereale, assembly GCA_902687465.1. Lineage (NCBI taxonomy): Eukaryota > Viridiplantae > Streptophyta > Magnoliopsida > Poales > Poaceae > Secale > Secale cereale. Next base: position 285,350,005 of record LR738713.1, read on the forward strand.
CGACAGGGAGGCGCGCGCGTGCGAGGCAGAGGAGTGGCTGCCACGGGCGGCCAGCGCGCGTGCGACGGCGGCTACTGGAGGGCGCAGGAGGAGGGGGGACAGCGCCGGGGAGGTTGCAGACGTCGAGGCGCCTTGACTGGCGCGAGGGGAGGCCCGAGGCTGTCGGGGAGCGGCGATTGGCCCGAGCCAGCGTGCGAGGCGCACTGTTCACGCGCTCTGGAGCGTGCATATGACCGGCATCAGCGTGCTCTCGCCGGTTTGGCCCGTCCCAGCGTGTCCAACAGTGTTTGGGGCGATGAGGGGGGAGTAAAGAATTGCCCTGAGGCCTTGGATGCTCTGGGGTGCAGAGAGAGGGTGAGAGTGTTGGTAAAAATGGTGAAAGTTGGCTATACAGCAAGGTAAAGCTGAGGTTTCACCCTCCAATCATGGAGCTGAGGTGCTGGGGGAGTTACTGGAGGTGGCTGGTAACTCAATGAGCCTGTGGTAAGAAGTTGAGGCTATGGAGAAAAGTGAAAGTGGTCAAGTTGGAGGTTTTAGAATTTCTGCAGAAGGTGTTTGATCTGTGTTTGATCAAGTAAATGAGGTCCACTTGACATGGCACTTGACAGGGTTGAAAGATATGAGAAAATAGGGTGCTTCACCAAATTTGGGCTCATTTGAAGAAACTAGCCAATGTAACTTTGGTGAACCCTAGAAATCAACAAAAATAGTTTCATCTTGATTGAGTCAAGCTAATCATCTCCCCTTGATGCACCACTTGGTGTAGCATCATCATTTGGGGTATTGATCATGCCCACAAAGTTTGAGGCTCCAGATAAAAAGTTGGTAATGTAAAGTTGTTCAAATTTGCATTTGAACATAAAGGGTTTTGAGGTGATCTGATCAAGTTGCTCTATTCCAAATCTTGTGCCATTTGGTCTAGGTGCCTTATTAGGCCATTCTAGCATGTGCACCAAGTTTGAGAGCATTTGGACAAGTTTGGCAATGTAAAGTTGCTCAAACTCCAAATATGGACAGAATGGTTATGAAGGGGTTTGAGGAGGTTTTCTTGCTTCCCAAGGTATGGGACTTGGCAAGATCATCAAATATGTCATATATGACATGACATAATTTCCCTGGAATTTTTGGAGAAAGTTTCCTTTGTAAATATTTCAAAAGCTTGAAATATCCAGAAAGGGTTTTAGAGGGTTTAGCCCATTATTTTGAACATGACCAAGTGTTGAAACTCTCATATATGGACAATATATGTCCTATGAGTCTCTCTGAATTTTGGCAAATATTTTTGAAATAGTTAAATAATTTTCCCCTATTAAAGACCATTTCTGGCCTTAAGAAAAAGCTTTTAAATAAAATAGGAAAATAACTTTTAAAATTATACCTTTGTGGTTTCTGGGAGTCCTATGACTAATAGGTCTCAAATAAACCTTTTGAAATAATTTTCACACCCTTAATCAAGTACTTGCAGTGTAAATCTCAATTCAGGGGTTTTTGGAAAAACTAAATTTATAAAATACTTTTTGGCCAAATTAATTTTGTAAGAAAATACTATACTGATATATATCACTTGGCATGATCATTGGGCAGAAGTTTTGGATAAGGAGATGAAATCTACAAGAGATCATAGTTGACTTTAATGAGCACATGAAAAAGCAAATGAAGAAAACTCAATTCCAAATAAAAGCCAAATGATGCTAAAAAAAATTTTGCTGGTCCAAATTTTCATGCTTCAAAGTTACAAACAACATGTTACAAAATGCAGGGTGTGACAGACCTACCCCCCTTACAAGAATCTCGTCCCCGAGATTCCTAAACTAGGGCTTGAAAGAGGTCGGGAAACTCGGATCTAAGATAGTCTTCTCGTTCCCAGGTGGCTTCTGCTTCGGTGTGGTTGCTCCACTGGACCTTGAAGTACTTGATGGTACGGCTCCGCGTACGTCGTTCTGCTTCGTCCAGAATACGAATGGGCTTCTCGCGGTAGGTCAGATCAGGCTGCAGATCAATGGCTTGGTGATCCACATCCTTGTAGAGACTGGGCTTGTCTGGAACCTGGAGACATTTCCGGAGTTGTGACACATGGAACACATTGTGCACATCGGATAGCTCAGGTGGTAGTTCCAACTGATAAGCCACTTCTCCTCGTCGTGCAGTGATCTCAAAGGGTCCAATGAACCTTGGTGCGAGCTTCCCCTTGACATGGAAACGCTTGGTTCCCTTCAGAGAAGTTACCCGCAGGTACACATGGTCCCCAACATGGAAACTCATGTCTCGGCGTCGAGTGTCAGCATAGCTCTTCTGCCTTGACTCGGCTGCCTTTAATCGCTCTCTGACTAGTTGGACTTGCTCTTCTGCTGCGCGGAGATTATCCGGTCCAAAGACTAGTCCTTCCCCAGTCTCTGACCAGTTGAGGGGTCTGCGACATCTGCGTCCGTACAACACCTCAAATGGTGCCATCTGAAGGCTTGACTGGTAACTGTTGTTATAGGAGAACTCGACAAACGAGAGACAATCTTCCCACTTGGCTCCATACGCCAGGACACAGGCTCGGAGCATGTCTTCGAGAATCTGATTGACTCGCTCTGTTTGACCTCCGGTCTGTGGGTGGAAAGCCGTGCTGAAAGACAACTTGGTTCCCAAGGCTTCTTGGAACTTCTTCCAGAACCTTGAGGTTAACTGGGTTCCTCGATCTGACACAATCTCCTTGGGAACACCGTGAAGACTTACGATTCGGTCGATGTAGAGAGCTGCCAGCCGGTTTCCATCATAAGTGGTCTTGATAGGAATGAAATGAGCCACCTTGGTCAAATGATCGACTATGACCCAGATAGAGTCATGTCCTCGATTCGACCTTGGTAATCCAGTGATGAAGTCCATTCCGACTTTATCCCACTTCCACTCAGGAACCTTGAGTGGTTGAAGCAATCCAGCGGGTCGCTGATATTCAGCCTTGACCTTTTGGCACACATCACACTTTGCAACATAGGTTGCAATCTCTCTCTTCATACCGTGCCACCAGAATCGTGCCTTCAAGTCTTGGTACATCTTGGTTCCTCCGGGGTGGATGGAATACGGGGTGTCGTGGGCTTCTTGCAGAATCAGCGTCTTCAACTCGGTGTTGTTTGGTACGCAGAGACGACCTTTGTACCAAACAATCCCGTGCTCGTCTTCGGAGAATCCTGGGGCCTTGCCCATCTTTATCTTCCTCTTGATACCTTCAATGCTTGCGTGTCCATCTTGAGCCTTCTTGACGTCGTCCAGCAGAGTTGGTCTGACTTCCAAATGATCCAGAAATCCAGGGGTGACCAATTCCAAACTGAATTGTTCGATTTCCTTAAACAAGGTTGGCTGTCTTTCTTGAATAAGGACATTCAAAGAGCAAGCCTTCCTGCTTAAGGCATCGGCCACCACGTTGGCCTTCCCAGGGTGATACTGAACACTGAGGTCATAATCCTTGATGAGTTCCAACCATCTTCGCTGCCTCATGTTCAACTCTTTTTGGGTGAAAATATACTTCAGACTTTTGTGGTCTGTGTAAATCTCACACCGTTTCCCTAGGAGGTAATGCCGCCATGTCTTCAAGGCATGAACTACTGCTGCTAGCTCAAGATCGTGAGTAGCGTAGTTGTCCTCATGGGGTCGTAGCTGCCTGGAGAGGTATGCTATGACGCAACCTTCTTGCATCAGAACGCTTCCCAATCCAGTTCGAGAGGCATCACAATATATCACGAACTCCTTGTGAATATCAGGTGTTGCCAGAACTGGGGCTGTGGTCAATCTCTTCTTGAGCTCTTGGAAGCTCTCTTCGCATTTTGGCGTCCACTCAAACTTCTTGTCCTTCTTGAGGAGCTGAGTCATTGGTCGTGCAATGCTAGAGAATCCTTCCACGAACTTGCGGTAATAGCCCGCTAATCCGAGGAAGCTTCTGACTTCCTTGACGGTCGTTGGAGATTGCCATTGGGTCACAGCTTCGATTTTTGCAGGATCAACAGATAATCCTTCCCCGGTCAAGACATGACCTAAGAATCCAACTTTGTGCAACCAAAACTCACACTTGCTGAATTTGGCATACAGTTGGTGCTCACGAAGCTTGTCTAGGACCATCCTCAGATGCTGCTCATGCTCTTCCTCCGACTTCGAGAACACAAGAATGTCATCAATGAAGACAACAACGAACTTATCCAAATATTCCATGAAGACTTTATTCGTGAGATACATGAAGTAAGCTGGGGCATTGGTTAACCCAAAAGACATGACCGTGCACTCATACAGGCCATATCTGGTTACGAATGCCGTCTTCAGAATATCTTGGGGTCTGATCTTCAGCTGGTAATACCCAGATCTGAGGTCGATCTTGGAGAATACCTTGGCTCCGCTGAGCTGATCAAACAGATCTTCGATCTTGGGAAGTGGGTACTTGTTCTTGATTGTAACTTCATTGAGGGAACGATAGTCAATGCATAAGCGGATGGTACCGTCCCTCTTTGCCACAAACAGAACAGGAGATCCCCAAGGGGAGGCACTCGGGCGGATAAATCCCTTCCTTAGCTGCTTCTTCAACTCGGCTAATTCTTCTGTTCCCATTCTATAAGGCTTCTTATAGATGGGTCCCGCTCCAGGCACGAGCTCGATGATGAACTCAATGTCATGGTCAGGGGGCATTCCCGGTAGTTCATCCGGAAAGACATCAGGATACTCACATACCACCGGTACTTGATCTAGCCCAACTTCAGACAGACAGTTGACTTTAGCGGCTTGAGCGGAAGAGGAGTTGGGGGCAAACTTGACTTCTACTCCTTCATCATTGGTCACAGTGACTGTCCGATTGGCACAGTCTAACAAGCCTTGGTGCTTGCTGAGCCAATCCATCCCTAAGATCACATCCAAGCCTTGCGATCTCAGGATGATAAGGTCTGCTAGGAAGTCTACACCGTTAATGGTAATACCGACTCCTTTACAGCCTATCTTGGCTCTCATCTCGGCTCCGGGGGTTTGTACCACCATAGGGTTATTCAGGGGTGTAGGGGTCATGCCACTTTTTAATGCAAATCTTTGAGTGAGAAATGAATGTGTTGCTCCAGAATCAAACAAGACAGTTGCAGGTGCTGAGTTGACAAGGAACGTACCCAGCACGACGTCCGGGTCTTCCTGGGCTTCTTCAGCAGTGACGTGATTCACACGCCCCTTCCCATAGTTCGGTGGATTGCGAGGAGTTGGGTTCCTTGGTGGCATTCCACGGCCTTGTCCCTGGTTTTGCGCATTGGGGCGCGGGGCATCAGGCTTCTTGTTGGGGCACACCCTGGAGATGTGTCCGGGCTGACCACACCCAAAACAAGTGACTTGATTTGGAGTGTTGATCTTGTTGCCACCACTGGTATTGGGGTTGAAAGCTGGCCTGGGGTTGGCATACTGCTGAGGCTGAGGATTGGCACGAGGTGCAGGAGCTCTTGGCTGCTGATAGGTTGGCTTGGCCGGGGCTGACTGCCACGGACGAGGCTTCTGGTTGCTGGAACTTCCCTTACTGACCAACTTGCGCTTGCGAGTGTCTTCCAAAGCACGCCGCTTGTCTTCAAGCATAGGTGCCTTGTTCACCAGGTCAGGGAAAGACGGGCAGTCGCACACGACAAGCGAGTATTGCAGAGTCTGATTAAGGCCTTCCATGAAGCGCTCCCTTTTGGCAGCATCAGTGCTGACATCCTCAGGGGCATACCTTGACAGAATACTGAACTTCTGCATTTACTCCTTGACAGTGCCACTTCCTTGCTTCAGGGCTCGGAACTCGCGCTTTTTGATAGCCATGACTCCAGAAGGAATGTGGGCCTTGCGGAATTCTGCCTTGAAGTTAACCCAAGTGATGTCTTGTTCAGCATGCATGACCTTGAATCCATCCCACCAAGCTCTTGCGGTTCCCCCGAGGCAGTGGGCTGCATAAGCCACTTTCTCGCGGTCTTCGGTGCATCCGACTAGTTCCAGGATTTCCTCAATGGAACGGACCCAGTCATCTGCATCCAGGGGTTCAGCAGTCTCGATGAAGGTTGGCGGTGCATGCTTCTTGAACTCTGCCAACGTGGAACATCCATTGCCATTCCCCGCCGGCTGGCGGTTGTTGGCGACAGCTTGAGCAATCAGCTGAAGAGCTGCAGTGTTGGCTTGGCGTTCCTCTCGGAAAGCTTGGAGAAGCTGAGCCATGTCCATGCTTGGAGGAGCTGGTGGTGGAGCTTGGTCGTTGGTTTGGTCGTGGTCTGCCTCTGACTGAGAGGATGCTCCGGCTTCGGGCTGCTGGGTAGAGGTACCAGTACGAGTTACAACAGGCATCCTGTTGGAGCGGTAAAAGGTCTCATGACTCGGAAGAGGAAAAGCAAGATAGATGGGTGCCTAGTAAGGGGGTGGGTGTGACACTAAATCAAATCATGCAAGGGCCGAGAGGCCAAAACACATTCATTAAAAATCCAGATGGGTGATGTAGTCGTTTACACATTCCCGAAGGAAGAGTACGACTTACATCCAGACACGACAAAAGCTAGCACTAGATGGTTTCATATGAACCATACAAGGACTCGACTGCGCATAGGGGTTACACGACCTATCCTACCGTAGGGGTCACAACGGGCATATCCGAGTAGCGAATAATGCCTAAGCGGCGGAATGCTCGGTCGCGTATTCCGGCTCTTCTGGGTCTTCCTCCTTGTCTTCATCTGTCTGGGCTCCCTTGTCGCTGGAGGGAGTGGGGGAGTGGAGGAGTTGGATACGACGGTGCTTGGACGGTGGTGCAGGGAAAAGCTTGCGGTATTCCCTTGCTGTCATCCGGCGTCGCCGAGGTGGTTCTTCACCCTTGGAAAACACATCCTCGGAGGGCCTTCCACCTTGATATGCGATAGCGGATTGTCCAGAAGGTGCTCCTTCCTTCTTGATCCTGTTTGCCTTCTCTTGAGCTCGACAAAGAAGTGCCTTAGTCTTGTAAAGTTCTTCTCGAAGCTTCATTGATTCCGAGGCCAAGTCTTGTGCCAAGCTGTCGGCACATAGACTGAAGTAGGTCTGGAACCGAAGCGAGAGTCCATCCTTCAGTGGAGGGGCTAGTGCGCTGCTTTCTTCGTCACCTTCCTTCCGGTAAGGTAAGAAGCGAGTTGCCATCTTGGCTGCCATCTCCGGAAGAAGCTCGCGGAAACGGGTTAGTGCCTTGAGTGCAGCAGCCTCGGCAGTGAGTGGTAGTGTCGCCATCTGGGGTCCCTCGAAGAACCAACTTGTGGGAGGATCGTTTGCCTTCACGATCACTTCCACATGGTACTCCACCTCAGTATCGCTCACCCAATGCTCAAGGTAGGTGAGGATGGGTGCTCGGTGGAACTGACACTCCTGGAGGCTATCCTCGAGAAGTAGGGGAAACCCAGTGGTCAGGTGCTCTTCGGGAACAGCGGCCATCTACAAAGGTGGAATAGGAGGGGTTAATAAGCTGAGGAAATCTCAGGTTTAGAAAAGAAGAGAGGTTCAGAAGGTTTTGAAAAAGGGGTCTCAACTAACTAACGCCCATGCTAACTAAGGCTTCCTACAGTCAGGATGGCTCTGATACCAGCTCTGTGGGGACCCCGACTTGGAAGTCGAGATCACCGAATGCACGTGTACAGTGATCCCAGAGATCAATGCTCACTGAACACACAGAAGCTGAAATAACAAGAGTCTTACATCCATACAAATAGTCTTACACGAATTAAGGCCATTATGGCCAAGTCTTACATAGATAGAGCCTCACGGGCTAAATAGCAAATAACTCAGGTAGCGAAAGTCTTCGATAAAACGGGTAGAACCCATGCCATCTGCCTTAACCCTACAGGCATTCTGACTGGGATAGCGTCCTAGTTCGCATGATCGTCTCCAAAGAACTCTTCCTTATAATCCTGCTCTTCCATGCCTGGCCAATTAAATAACCAGTGGCAAGCCAATGAGTACTTTGAATGTACTCGCAAGCAACCCATGATGTGGTTCAAGTAACAATGCAATTTGAATAATAATGAACAATCTAGCAGGAGGCTAGGACAATATGCCATCATCAAGTTAATGCATCAATAACCTCGCGTAACCTCGAAGACAGGTTATCGATATCAACATGAATATAATTCATCTCACCGAGTCAAGTCACCATCTTGACTCATCACACACAATGTATCACCAAAGAAGTAAAATTCTGGACATAGTTTAAGTAGCACCACCCAACTGTCCATGACCGTGGACACGGCTATTCGAATAGTTTTACACTCTGCAGAGGTTGCGCACTTTACCCACAAGATCCGGGGAACTTCCGTGTCATCCACGACCCGCGGTACCTCAAGTACCCGGGGTAAGCACCCGGTCATTACCTTTCCTTAGACGACACTAACATAGAGTCCACTCGTTGGCACACGGCCCTCGGGTACAAACAATAGATCACGGGACTTGCCCTAATTTCAATGTTCACGCGTACCCGCAGGGACCAACGGTGTGTCCGGTGCCCTGTGAAAACAGTCATGGCCGCCTATCCAAGCACGACCCCGTCCCGGGAAAGACCTCAAGTCTTCCCGTCACTAGTAATGCGGGCACCATGCTAGTATCGACCTAAGTAATCAATAAAGCCCCGTCCCATAAGGGGTAGTGTGGTTGCACATGTTTGGTTGGGACGGTAGTCACACATAAATCTAATCCATCATTCCACCATGCACATGATATTACCGGCACATCACTTCTTTCTCAAGTGATGACCTAACACTTCATCACCCTCGGGCATTAGGGGCACCCGATGGGTTCATGCAAAGTTTTCAACTACGGGGGTTCATATCACACAAGCATCATATAAGCATCAATACCAACTATTTGCATGACATCTAGCACATAGCAAGATCAACAATAAGGCATGCATCATGTGGTGGTTCATCTAGGTTACCATCGTAACCCTATCATCATGTATCGGAAACAAACGGGTTCCGAGGTACAAGTGTATCATGGTCAAAGGGCTGCTTGCCTGGATTGGCTTGGTCTTCAAAGTCTTCTAGTCCTTCTCCTTCTTCTTCCACAGCAACTTCGTCAAATACGGGATCTATACGTCGCATAATAACCACGGAAAAATAAGAATACAAACAAAACAGAAAAACCAAAGTGCTCAGAAAAATGTCAACTCATTTTTGTAAAATACTAGAGGGTTTTCTAAGATGGGGAAAAATCTTAGTTGGAGTTTTGGAGTTACAGAATAGGATATATTGATTTTTGAACAGGAGTTATACTGCTCAAATTTGATTTAAATTTGAACAGTACAAAAAAGTTTCATGGATTTGAGTGAAAGTGGTACCATTAAATAGGTTGGAATATTGCAAGTTTTTAGGAGTTGGAAATATTTAATTTGGATCAATATTCTTTTCTGCATAAATGTTTGAATCATTTACAGAAAATAAAAAGGGAAAAGGGGTCCTGTGCACTGGGCCAAAAGAGGCCACAGTGCACGGCCCAAACGGGCTGGCCCAGCCACACGGTGCCAGCGAGCGCGCACGTCAGGTTTCAAACCTGGCGGGCGGGGCCCGTGGGTCAGTGGCACAGAGGAGGGGAGAGAGGTGGGGGGATGACAGGCGGGGCCCGCCTGTCATCTCTAACCCCTCGGTCACGGCGGCGGCGAGCTCACCGGCCACGGCGACGGCAACGGAGGCCAGGGACGGACTCAGTGTCGTGTCGCGGTTGCAGCGGTGGTAGCGCGGCACGGCGGGGAGCCCTGGTTCGTCGGCGACGAGGTGCGATGGTGGAGGCTCGTCGGAGGACGGTGGTCAGGGTCGTTTCCGACTGCAAATGGAGGGGGAAAGAGAGGGGAAAGGGTCAGTGAGGTGCGGCGGTTCCGAAATGAGCGGAAGGAGAGGCAGGGGAGGCCTGTACCTCGAGATCGCCGGCGGCCCGACGCGGCGAAGCTCCGGTCGATCCCGAGCACTGGGGCGCTCCGGGGTCGAACTGAGGGTGCAGGAGGGATCAGTGGAGTGGTGTGAGGCTTGTGGTGGTGTTGGAGAAGCTCGGGGAGGCCTATATACAGGGGCTCGACGAGGATGTGACACCCGAGACCGACGTCCCAGAAGATTCCAGAAGATGCCCGAAGATTCCAGACGTTCCGGGTTGCCCGTGTGTTCTTTTGTGCTTGTGTTATTTAATTTTTAGCATTGCATCATATCATCATGCCATCATGTCATTTTTATTTTGCATCTCAACTTAAATAAATCGTGTGGACCTTCGGTCCATTTAAATCGAGGGAAGATGTCTTCTCTTTATAACATATAAAAGCCTCCTAATAATTATGGAGCTATATTTATTAATTATTCCATTGCTTCGGAATCACCATAACACACTTGCAATTTCCCCATGTCTTTTTCACTTCAAGTTCATCGTCAAAAACCTTGCCAATAATTCTTTCCCTTGTTTCGAGGTTCCTCCAAAAATTTAAACATTTTTGGACACTTCAATAATCTCGTCTTAGTTCAAACCTATTTGAATTATATTCAAATATGTTTGAATTATTTTTCCGTTCATGCCTTTCTTATTTTTCTCCGGTCGTGCTTATTTTTATGTGCCCGAGAGAAATACTCCTTTGTCCTAATTCTTGCCCTAACCCCCTCCTTCTTCTTTTTCTTTTCTTCTTGTATGACTCTCTCTCTATTTCTTTTTCTGCAAAAGAATAGAGATTTATTAAGAGAGGCAGCCCAGTCAGCCGTCTGGGCCATCAGCCCCCTCTCCCTCCTATTACAGCCTGCAAGCCCAGCCAGCACATGCGGCCTCCCTCAGCCGGACCTCCTGCGCCTTGGCCCAACACCAAGGCCCACTCCAGCCTGAAACCCTAGCCGACCGAGCCAGCTTCGCTCCTCTCCCTTTTCTCCCGCAAGCCGCCGCCGCTGCACTCCTTCTCGATCCCCAAGTCCTGCATCGCCCGCACCCTCCTCCCTCCTTCGATCTCCTCTCTCTTTCTCGACCGACAGCGCCCCGCACCCCCGTTTCTTTCGACCCGATCCTCCTCTCGCCGCGCTCCTTCTCCAGAAGACCAGCGCCGGGCCGAGCCCTCGGGCCTCCCTCCTCCAGCGACGCGATACGAGCGCCCCGACCCCAGCGAGCGACGCCCAGGGCCGCGAGGTCCTCCAGCCGCGACCTCCGGCGCCCTTCCGCCAGTCCCGTCGCCCCGTCGACCTCCCCTTCGTTCCCGAGCCGCGCGCCCGTCGCCCGTCCCCGCGCGACCTCCCTTCGGTCTCCAGCAGCCGCGGCCAGGGGAGCTGCCCTCGCCAGCGACCCGAGCCCGAAGCCCCTCGTCCTCCCGTCGCCGCGGGAGTCCAGCTCCGACGCGCCCCCGTCTCCAGAAGCCAGGCCGGACGCGGCCATCCTCCTCTCGGCGCCCGTCCGCCATGGCCCCTGCGCAAGAGGCCCGTGGCCTCCCTTCCTCACCAGCACCGCAGCGCGAGCCGCCCCGTGCTGCTGCCAGGCCTCTACTTCGTCGCCGAGACCG
>LR738713.1:285361950-285432188 GCA_902687465.1 Secale cereale
TTCCGGAGTTGTGAGGTTTCTCTCGACTGTTGCTCCGTCTTCTTCGTGGATCCGTTCTTCTCCCTTGTGGAATCCCAGGCAAGATGACCGAACCCGGATACCATTACTATCTTTGCCTATTGCTAGTAGTCTCGATCTTTAGTTTTGCCTCGATGCCCATGTCTTCTTGTCAGCCTCCTACTTGTAACCAATTGCCATGTTTAACCACCCTTCCTACGCAAACCGTTGCTTGGCTAAGTACGCTTCGCTCAGCCCCTCTTATAGCATTGTTAGTTGCAGGTGAAGATCAAAGATGCTTGCTTCATGTTGAAGTTTGGTTGGGTTATATCACACTATATAAATGCTTAATTGAAATCATCTATATATTGGCAAGGGTGGAAGGCTAAGCCTTTTGCTTGGTGATTTGTTCCACTCATGCCGTTAGGAACCGTATAAACCGGTGTTATGTTCCTTGATTTTTGCGTTCCTAACACGGTTGGGGTGTATGGGACCCCCTTGATAAACCGCTAAGTGCTAAGTCTTTTCCAGCAAGTCCCAACATTTGGTACTATTTGCCTAATAACAAACTAATAAAACTTGCATAAGGGCCTTGCAAACCCTCTTTTATTTTAATTCCACCCCCCGGGCCAGTGCTCCTCATGAGTGTTGGTCCGAAACGAGCAGACTGCGGGGCCACCTCAAGGAAACTTGAGGTTTGGTAAAAACCTGTAGGATGACTCATCCGGTCGTGTCCTGAGACTTAGATACGCGCGGCTACTATCAGGGTGTCGACACGCCGGGAGGATTTGCTGGATTAGCCTTACCTTAGTTCGGTTTAACTCGAGCACGGGATTCCGAGAATACTCGGGTCTTCCCAACTATGGAGTTGCGACTCCGCGGATCGTGGGCTTGTGATGGGCCAAGTTGGAACACCCCTGCAGGGTTTGAACTTTCGAAAGCCGTGCCCGCGGTTATGTGGCAGATGGGAGCTTGTTAATTCCGGTTGTAGATAACTTGACACAATGTTACTAATACACTACCAGCGTGTGTACCGTGACTGTCAATTTCCGAATAGGGATTCGGGAGTTGAACACGGTGGGGTTATGTTTGACCGGCTTTAGCTAGGATCACTTTGTGATCATCTTTCGACCGATGCTCTTCTCTTCTCGCTCTCTTTTACGTAAGTTAGTGCTAGTTGCTGCTGCAGACTCTTGTTTGTTCCTTCACCTCTTATTCTTTCTTCAGCCTTGTCCTCACCCAAGGCTTAAATAGTCGTGTTACCCGGGAACGGGATTGCTGAGTCCTCTGTGGCTCACAGTTACTTCACCACACCAGTTGCAGGTCCAGCCGAGTTAGATGCAGGAGTTGGTTCAGTTCTTCACCAGGAGCTCGTTGAAGAGTTTGTCCGTTTGCTTGTGACGTTTCGATGTTCAGTAGTGGTTTCTACTAGGATTCGATCCTGACCTGTGGCTTTTGTTGTTTTGGTATCTTTCTTTGGATCTTCACCCGTAGTCGGGTTGTGATGTTCTGAATGATGATTGCTTATGTAATGTATTGTGTGAAGTGGCGAGTGTAAGCCAACTATCTCCTTTTGCATTTAATCCCTCTTTTACATGAGTCACGCAAAGATACCAAACTTGAGATCATTCTAGGATGGGCTTATACCTTTAAGTCGTGCCTCGACACGTAGGAGGTATAGTCCCATCCTGGGCATTACAAGTTGGTATTCAGAGCCTTCTCCGACCTAGAAGCCCCCACTGATTGATCGAATCGTTGACGGTTGAGTCTAGGCACACACTGAAAAATGTTTTGAGTCCTATATTATATCGGAGAGTAGGATTTCTTTGCTTCTCATCCCCTTTCTCTCTAGTGAGGACTCCTGACGTCTACTCTTACCTCTTCTACTTTCAAAATTGCACCAAATTTTTTTTTAGGATCCCGCGAGTATTCTGGGATTGTTTCGATGTTCTTGTGACAAGGATATTGTTCTCGATGCCTCCTGTTATCGAGGAGTTGAGCTTCGGGGTATCATTGACACAAGCATATCGCGACAGTACTAAATACTTAAGACGGCCGACATCGAAAATCTCTCCTATACGGCCAGTGGCAAGATAACCCCGACATCACCCAGTACTGGGGAGGTAGTTCGAGAGTATTGCCATAGCTTGTTATAGTGGATGCTTTTCGAAGGTCCGAGGTAAACAGTTTCCGAGAAAGACTGGTTATGTGTTGAAGGATGGATACACCTGGATGTAGGTTTAGAGTTGATTGCGCGGTGCTTCCCGTGTATCCCCAACACCTGATTGCATAACTGGAATCTTTCGGAAATTAATAGGTGGGTTCATCCAGTAGTTCTAGGCATTCTTCCAACGGATGCTCGATATGAAGTTCGGGGTTCTACATTGAGTGAAGTGGTTTTATGGACTTGTTCTGATCGGGAGTTGCATCTTAAAGGGTCCTTGGCTATGCTGATCCGGGGATTGCAAAACCCTTTTGTAACATGTTCCATGAGCTTTCAGCACGAAGATGTCGAACGAAACTTCTATCTTGTATTTTTTCTATCTGATCCTTGTTCCTTTTTATTTATCTTTTGTTCTCCAAGTGGCTTCTCGTCGAGTTGATGTACCTGTGGAATTCATTCGTTCATTCTTTGCTCGGATGTTTTTTGTGAAGATCATGTTGCATATCTATCCTTTGTTCTTGTTGATTCTGGTATTCGAGTTGCTTCGATGTCAAATGTTGATTCCATACCTTCCTAATCGGTATTCTCATATTTCTATGGGAGTGCTAATTCTTCTTGACCATCAAGATCTTCATGTTAATCCTTTCAACCGGTGTGCCTTCTCTTCAAGTTATTCCATACGGACGTCGTTGAGAAATCTGACGAATTGTCTGTTTCATTCATTCCAAGTTGTCTTTGTTTTCCCCACCCTCCCACCCTTCTTCTTCTTGGAGCAGAAATTCTCAGATGAAGTATCCATTTTATTCATGTGATATTTCTTCATTCTTTTCCTTCAATGTCCTTATCCGGTGCTTTATCGTGAAGATGCTCAAGAGCTTCAAGTTCATCATTCTTTTGTTCTCTAATTCTTCCGGTGGATGTAATTCAAGATTTTGGTGTTGATCTTATCCTTCTCCTCGTTTCACAATGCTTTCTTATTCCGGTGCACCAATTAATCATTCTCCTCTTGCTATTCATATCCGGAGTGCTGAAGATTCATAATTCCATTCTTAATCCGTTCAAACTATTTTGAGATTGATATCTCATCCAAGCCATTTAATTCAACCGGTGCAATATCTCTTAAGCAATCTTTTCCAACGGCGATTTTCTTTGAGTGGGCCCTAACCCACAGGGTTTTTCCCAGGATCTTACCTGACTCTTCTATTTTCCCGAGTTATACTCAAATTCTTTTCAAAGTGTGTCGTAAGAATGATTTCCATCAGTCACATGCCTTCTCCAAGATCGTTTTCAAATTCTTTTTCATCATTGGTTCAACCTTTTTAATTCTTCATTCCGGAGTGCTCAACAATTCTTCATGGCATTTCTCGTCTTCACTCTCAACATTTGAATACCGGAGAAGAGTTTCTCATAAATCTTGGCCCGTTCTCTTGATGAGTTGTGATTCTAGCTTCATGCCATCCTCATTATCGTTTTGATACCCGTCCGGAGCATTTCATAAATTCTTTCTTTGTGATCCTCTGAAGGCCATCATTTCAGAATATTTCTTCGTTCTCAGTTTTCAACTTCAACCTCCACATATTCTTCATTGATGTCTCTTCGTTCGTCTCCATATTCCTACGGTGGTTCTTTCAAGTTACCCTTCCGTTGTTATCGTTTTATTCACTCGTTCTCTCATAATCCTACCGGTGGTTCGTTGAATCCAAGCTTGTGCTAGATCTCTCTTTAATTCTTTGCAACGAGTATAAGTAGTATGCTAAATCCTTTGGTTGTCATCAATTTAAATTGGTGAAGGAGATGCATGACATAATTCTTGTTCTTATTCCTTCAAGGTTATTTAATTCTTTTGTCTGGAGCTTGTTCATCATATCATATTCTCGCTTCTAAATCCTTCATCTTGTTTTCCGGAGCTCCAAGTTATTTCAATTATATCATTTCAAGCTCCATCTAATTCATCACATGCCTTGAATCTTATTCTCTTCATATTTCACTTCTCATGCTTTCATTACCGGAGTTCTCATGGTGGTTCATCAAGATTTAATTCATACTCGAAGTCTTCATCAAGATTCTTGTTGGAGCTCAAGCATTCTTCATCATGCTTTCAATTGCAATTCTTTCTACCTTATCTTTTCAGATGGTGTTATGTCATTCTTGTCAATTCCTTCATGTTCATGATTCACGAGTTATCAAGAATGAGATATTTAAAACCATCATTTCTTCTCTTTAGGAGATCCTTTCAACCCCTCTTTTATCTCTTGGAGTAATCTTGGGTTGTATTTCACCTAAAGCTTTCCCCTAAGGATTGTTGCTAATTATGGTGCTCATAAATGACCCAAGTTCTTCATTTATCATTCCGGTGAAATAAGTTTTTCATCTCCTTGTTGATCTCAATCCAATCAATTTGTTTTCCATTAGTGGCGGGTTGTCACCTCATAATTTTGAGATGTTTTCCATAAGCCCACATGAAGCTTATTCCTTTCGTTGTTGAATTCCCAACAACTCTGTTCAACACTTCTTCGTAAGGATGCTCTTTCAAATTCAATTTTGAGAGAAGTTGTCTTTTTCTTCTCCGTTCAATTCTGTCTTTCATTTATATGCTATTCTTTCATTCCGGAGGCTTTGTGATATTACTCTCTTTAACCATCATCTCGTTTTTATCGAGATCATGTTCTTTCCCTTGCTTATCATTTAACCGGAGTGTTGTATTCTCCATTCAAGTTCCATCATCTTATCTAGTTTTGCCTATCTTTTAACTGGAGTGCTGTCTGAATCTTTCTTACCCTTGTGCCATTCTTTTAATTGTTTCGGAGGCAATATGTTGTTCTTTTCATCAAGTATCACTTCATCTTCTCTAATTCTTGTTAATTCCTTCCATTTTCAGACGGAGTGCTGCCCAAATTCTGTCATTCTTATTCCTTGGCTATACCATTGCAGTTTCATAGTCTTTTGGTCCGTGAACTCTTGTTTCATGTCTTTCAACCTACAAGGTTCTCTTTGTGTTCCTTGTTCCTCCTGCTTATCGGAGTGCTCCTAACTTCGTTCATCTCCGTGGCATTCTTTCTTTCGACTTGTTCAACCTCTCAAGGTTCTTTGGTTTCACTCGTCTGTCAAAGAAGCAACTTTGTTTTACCTCTTCCTCTTCCGTTTTTACCCGGTGATATCTCTAGGATCTCGGGTCGAGATCCTCTGTTAGTGTGGGAGAGTTGTGACGCCCGAGACCGACGTCCCAGAAGATTCCAGAAGATGCCCGAAGATTCCAGACGTTCCGGGTTGCCCGTGTGTTCTTTTGTGCTTGTGTTATTTAATTTTTAGCATTGCATCATATCATCATGCCATCATGTCATTTTTATTTTGCATCTCAACTTAAATAAATCGTGTGGACCTTCGGTCCATTTAAATCGAGGGAAGATGTCTTCTCTTTATAACATATAAAAGCCTCCTAATAATTATGGAGCTATATTTATTAATTATTCCATTGCTTCGGAATCACCATAACACACTTGCAATTTCCCCATGTCTTTTTCACTTCAAGTTCATCGTCAAAAACCTTGCCAATAATTCTTTCCCTTGTTTCGAGGTTCCTCCAAAAATTTGAACATTTTTGGACACTTCAATAATCTCGTCTTAGTTCAAACCTATTTGAATTATATTCAAATATGTTTGAATTATTTTTCCGTTCATGCCTTTCTTATTTTTCTCCGGTCGTGCTTATTTTTATGTGCCCGAGAGAAATACTCCTTTGTCCTAATTCTTGCCCTAACCCCCTCCTTCTTCTTTTTCTTTTCTTCTTGTATGACTCTCTCTCTCTATTTCTTTTTCTGCAAAAGAATAGAGATTTATTAAGAGAGGCAGCCCAGTCAGCCGTCTGGGCCATCAGCCCCCTCTCCCTCCTATTCCAGCCTGCAAGCCCAGCCAGCACATGCGGCCTCCCTCAGCCGGACCTCCTGCGCCTTGGCCCAACACCAAGGCCCACTCCAGCCTGAAACCCTAGCCGACCGAGCCAGCTTCGCTCCTCTCCCTTTTCTCCCGCAAGCCGCCACCGCTGCACTCCTTCTCGATCCCCAAGTCCTGCATCGCCCGCACCCTCCTCCCTCCTTCGATCTCCTCTCTCTTTCTCGACCGACAGCGCCCCGCACCCCCGTTTCTTTCGACCCGATCCTCCTCTCGCCGCGCTCCTTCTCCAGAAGACCAGCGCCGGGCCGAGCCCTCGGGCCTCCCTCCTCCAGCGACGCGATACGAGCGCCCCGACCCCAGCGAGCGACGCCCAGGGCCGCGAGGTCCTCCAGCCGCGACCTCCGGCGCCCTTCCGCCAGTCCCGTCGCCCCGTCGACCTCCCCTTCGTTCCCGAGCCGCGCGCCCGTCGCCCGTCCCCGCGCGACCTCCCTTCGGTCTCCAGCAGCCGCGGCCAGGGGAGCTGCCCTCGCCAGCGACCCGAGCCCGAAGCCCCTCGTCCTCCCGTCGCCGCGGGAGTCCAGCTCCGACGCGCCCCCGTCTCCAGAAGCCAGGCCGGACGCGGCCATCCTCCTCTCGGCGCCCGTCCGCCATGGCCCCTGCGCAAGAGGCCCGTGGCCTCCCTTCCTCACCAGCACCGCAGCGCGAGCCGCCCCGTGCTGCTGCCAGGCCTCTACTTCGTCGCCGAGACCGCAGTTTTCCCTTGGTTTTTGTAGTATTGTTGCTGTAATGTTAATCTCAGATAATCTTGGAGCTGCAAGTATTACTACTTTTGGGCCCGAACGTCTACCGTCGCCAAGACCCGACGCAACAAGTTCCACGACACGTGACTTGACCGCTACGAGCCTCGAGTACGACTACACAGTGGCGTGTCAAGTACCCCTACGACCGCGAAGTAACAAGTACCGCGACGACCGAGTACATCTACGGCCCGAACGTCTACCGTCGCCACGAGTACAACTACCGTCGCCGAGTACCACTACTTCGTCTACCGTCGCCACGAGTACAACTACCGTCGCCGAGTACCACTACTTCCTCTACCGTCGCCCGAGTACAACTACCGCCACGTGAACGACTTCTTCCTCTTCGGCCGTGTACCACTACTTCCACTACTACGGCTACTTCCACTACGACCTCGAACCCCTCCGAGAACGATGGTTCCGAAGGTATAACCCCGTCGATGACCCGTGTGATGCTTGCTTGTTGTGTTGTATGAAATGTCTCCCGTGTGTGCTTCGTGTCCGTTTCGTCCCTTTTGTCATGTTCCTCGGTTGCTTGTCATCCGACTCGTGGGAACCCGGCAACGGGATCACCCCATCTTCTTGTTCAACTCGTTCACTCCACCTTTTGTTTTGCACCGGTCCCTCACCGAGTTACCGGTACCGATATGATGCCATTACCTCATTTCGGATCGTTGCCGTGGCACCCTTTCCATCCACCACGGTGACAATACTTCTTATCTCTTAAGTCAACCTTTTAATAAAAAAACTTGCATAAACTTAATCATGTCATCCGCATCATGGTAACAACATTGACATGTTAAATTGTTGTTTGTTTATAATTATTAAACATGGTCATGGGGATTTACCGGATATGTTGTTATCTTCCGGCCTCATTTAAAATGCCTAAATAGTGTAGTTTTATTATGCTTCACCTCTTGCCATGTTAAAAACATTTAACCTTGTCTTGTAAATAACAAGAGACAATTAAATAATTAATTGTGGTGTTTCGTCAATATGCAACTCGTTGCATATTGATCTCCACTTAACTTGTAGTTTTGTTTGTGCACTTTGCCATGCCTTGCATATTAAACCGGACATGCATCATACTTGGATGTGCATAGTATGCCATGTTTAAGCTTGTGTGTTTACCGTGTTGTTTCTTCTTTCCGGTTGCTTCTCTTGTTAGCTTCGGTTTCATTCCGGAGTTGTGAGGTTTCTCTCGACTGTTGCTCCGTCTTCTTCGTGGATCCGTTCTTCTCCCTTGTGGAATCCCAGGCAAGATGACCGAACCCGGATACCATTACTATCTTTGCCTATTGCTAGTAGTCTCGATCTTTAGTTTTGCCTCGATGCCCATGTCTTCTTGTCAGCCTCCTACTTGTAACCAATTGCCATGTTTAACCACCCTTCCTACGCAAACCGTTGCTTGGCTAAGTACGCTTCGCTCAGCCCCTCTTATAGCATTGTTAGTTGCAGGTGAAGATCAAAGATGCTTGCTTCATGTTGAAGTTTGGTTGGGTTATATCACACTATATAAATGCTTAATTGAAATCATCTATATATTGGCAAGGGTGGAAGGCTAAGCCTTTTGCTTGGTGATTTGTTCCACTCATGCCGTTAGGAACCGTATAAACCGGTGTTATGTTCCTTGATTTTTGCGTTCCTAACACGGTTGGGGTGTATGGGACCCCCTTGATAAACCGCTAAGTGCTAAGTCTTTTCCAGCAAGTCCCAACATTTGGTACTATTTGCCTAATAACAAACTAATAAAACTTGCATAAGGGCCTTGCAAACCCTCTTTTATTTTAATTCCACCCCCCGGGCCAGTGCTCCTCATGAGTGTTGGTCCGAAACGAGCAGACTGCGGGGCCACCTCAAGGAAACTTGAGGTTTGGTAAAAACCTGTAGGATGACTCATCCGGTCGTGTCCTGAGACTTAGATACGCGCGGCTACTATCAGGGTGTCGACTCGCCGGGAGTATTTGCTGGATTAGCCTTACCTTAGTTCGGTTTAACTCGAGCACGGGATTCCGAGAATACTCGGGTCTTCCCAACTATGGAGTTGCGACTCCGCGGATCGTGGGCTTGTGATGGGCCAAGTTGGAACACCCCTGCAGGGTTTCAACTTTCGAAAGCCGTGCCCGCGGTTATGTGGCAGATGGGAGCTTGTTAATTCCGGTTGTAGATAACTTGACACAATGTTACTAATACACTACCAGCGTGTGTACCGTGACTGTCAATTTCCGAATAGGGATTCGGGAGTTGAACACGGTGGGGTTATGTTTGACCGGCTTTAGCTAGGATCACTTCGTGATCATCTTTCGACCGATGCTCTTCTCTTCTCGCTCTCTTTTACGTAAGTTAGTGCTAGTTGCTGCTGCAGACTCTTGTTTGTTCCTTCACCTCTTATTCTTTCTTCAGCCTTGTCCTCACCCAAGGCTTAAATAGTCGTGTTACCCGGGAACGGGATTGCTGAGTCCTCTGTGGCTCACAGTTACTTCACCACACCAGTTGCAGGTCCAGCCGAGTTAGATGCAGGAGTTGGTTCAGTTCTTCACCAGGAGCTCGTTGAAGAGTTTGTCCGTTTGCTTGTGACGTTTCGATGTTCAGTAGTGGTTTCTACTAGGATTCGATCCTGACCTGTGGCTTTTGTTGTTTTGGTATCTTTCTTTGGATCTTCACCCGTAGTCGGGTTGTGATGTTCTGAATGATGATTGCTTATGTAATGTATTGTGTGAAGTGGCGAGTGTAAGCCAACTATCTCCTTTTGCATTTAATCCCTCTTTTACATGAGTCGCGCAAAGATACCAAACTTGAGATCATTCTAGGATGGGCTTATACCTTTAAGTCGTGCCTCGACACGTAGGAGGTATAGTCCCATCCTGGGCATTACAGAGGACCCGTGGTCCAATGCGCCGGCGAGCTCATCGGCGAGGCTACAACGCACGGGAGGCTTGGGGAATGGGTCTGTGGAGCTCCTGGACGAGCTCCACGTCCAGCTGAGGTAAGAGGAGGAGCGGGGGAGCGACAGGGAGGCGCGCGCGTGCGAGGCAGAGGAGTGGCTGCCGCGGGCGGCCAGCGCGCGTGCGACGGCGGCTACTGGAGGGCGCAGGTGGAGGGGGGACAGCGCCGGGGAGGTTGCGGACGTCGAGGCGCCTCGACTGGCGTGAGGAGGAGGCCCGAGGCTGTCGGGGAGCGGCGATTGGCCCGAGCCAGCGTGCGAGGCGCACTGTTCACGCGCTCTGGAGCGTGCGTATGATCGGCATCAGCGTGCTCTCGCCGGTTTGGCCCGTCCCAGCGTGTCCAACAGTGTTTGGGGCGATGAGGGGGGAGTAAAGAATTGCCCTGAGGCCTTGGATGCTCTGGGGTGCAGAGAGAGGATGAGAGTGTTGGTAAAAATGGTGAAAGTTGGATGTACAGCAAGGTAAAGCTGAGGTTTCACCCTCCAATCATGGAGCTGAGGTGCTGGGGGAGTTACTGGAGGTGGCTGGTAACTCAATGAGCCTGTGGTAAGAAGTTGAGGCTATGGAGAAAAGTGAAAGTGGTCAAGTTGGAGGTTTTAGAATTTCTGCAGAAGGTGTTTGATCTGTGTTTGATCAAGTAAATGAGGTCCACTTGACATGGCACTTGACAGGGTTGAAAGATATGAGAAAATAGGGCGCTTCACCAAATTTGGGCTCATTTGAGGAAACTAGCCAATGTAACTTTGGTGAACCCTAGAAATCAACAGAAACAGTTTCATCTTGATTGAGTCAAGCTAATCATCTCCCCTTGATGCACCACTTGGTGTAGCATCATCATTTGGGGTATTGATGATGCCCACAAAGTTTGACGCTCCAGATAAAAAGTTGGTAATGTAAAGTTGTTCAAATTTGCATTTGAACAGAAAGGGTTTTGAGGTGATCTGATCAAGTTGCTCTATTCCAAATCTTGTGCCATTTGGTCTAGGTGCCTTATTAGGCCATTCTAGCATGTGCACCAAGTTTGAGAGCATTTGGACAAGTTTGGCAATGTAAAGTTGCTCAAACTCCAAATATGGACAGAATGGTTATGAAGGGGTTTGAGGAGGTTTTCTTGCTTCCCAAGGCATGGGACTTGGCAAGATCATCAAATATGTCATATATGACATGACATAATTTCCCTGGAAGTTTTGGAGAAAGTTTCCTTTGTAAATATTTCAAAAGCTTGAAATATCCAGAAAGGGTTTTAGAGGGTTTAGCCCATTATTTTGAACATGACCAAGTGTTGAAACTCTCATATATGGACAATATATGTCCTATGAGTCTCTCTGAATTTTGGCAAATATTTTTGAAATAGTTAAATAATTTTCCCCTATTAAAGACCATTTCTGGCCTTAAGAAAAAGCGTTTAAATAAAATAGGAAAATAACTTTTAAAATTATACCTTTGTGGTTTCTGGGAGTCCTATGACTACTAGGTCTCAAATAAACCTTTTGAAATAATTTTCACACCCTTAATCAAGTACTTGGAGTGTAAATCTCAATTCAGGGGTTTTTGGAAAAACTAAATTTATAAAATACTTTTTGGCCAAATTAATTTTGTAAGAAAATACTATACTGATATATATCACTTGGCATGATCATTGGGCAGAAGTTTTGGATAAGGAGATGAAATCTACAAGAGATCATAGTTGACTTTAATGAGCACATGAAAAAGCAAATGAAGAAAACTCAATTCCAAATAAAAGCCAAATGATGCTAAAAAAATTTTGCTGGTCCAAATTTTCATGCTTCAAAGTTACAAACAACATGTTACAAAATGCAGGGTGTGACACAATTGTGCTGCGTTGATGGGTTCCTTGACTGGACGTAAATGAGCCACTTTTGTGAGCTTATCAATCACCACAAGGATAGCATCATTTCCCTGCTTTGACTTGGGGAAGCCGATGACGAAATCCATCTCAATGTGATCGAATTTCCACTCGGGAATAGGTAGAGGTTGAAGGAGTCCGGCTGGACGTTGATGCTCTGCCTTCACTCTTCTACAGAAATCACACTCGTTCACGAAATGAGCAATTTTTCTTTTCATATGAGTCCACCAATAGGATCGCTTGAGGTCATGGTTCATCTTGGAGCTTCCTGGATGTATCGAGAGGAGTGAGTCATGTGCCTCGTTCATTATGAGCTTCCTGAGATCACCTTTGGGAACCACAATTCTGTCCTCAAAGAACAAAGTGTCTCTGTCATCAATGTGATAACACTTGTACTTGGGAGTACCCTTAGCAATACCATGTTTCACCTTCTGCACCCTAGCATCACTGAGTTGGGCCTCACGGATTTGATCTTCCAAGGTAGGAGCGACTTGAAGGTTGGGAAGAAATCCTTGCGGAACAACTTGGAGGTTGAGCTTCGTGAATGACTCACAAAGTTCAGGTTGGAACGGTTTGAGGATGAGACTATTGCAGTAAGCCTTTCTGCTCAAGGCATTTGCAATGACATTGGCCTTGCCAGGAGTATACTCAATGGTTGGATCGTACTCTTGAATCATTTCAACCCAACGAGTCTGGCAGAGGTTAAGGTTTGGCTGGGTGAAGATGTACTTCATGCTCTTGTGATCGGTGAAGATGTCCACTTTTCTGCCCAACAAAAGGTGTCTCCACGTGATCAAGGCATGAACAACTGCTGCTAGCTCAAGATCATGCATGGGGTAATTCTTGTCATTTGGTTTAAGCTGACACGAAGTGTATGCAACGATCTAGATATCTTGCATGAGAACACCGCCGAGACCTTGCAACGAAGCATCACCGAACACTTCATAAGGCTTGGACTCATCCGGAGGAGTAAGTACCAGAGCAAAAGTGAGCTTCTCTTTGAGTGTTTTGAATGCCACATCACAATCAAGAGTCCACGAGTACTTGACATTCTTCTGCAACACGTTGGAAAGAGGGCTTGGCAATCTTGGAGAAGTTCTCATCGAACCTTCTGCAATAGCTTGCGAGACCGAGGAAACTTTAGAGTTGTTTGACATTCTGAGGAGGTTCCCACTTCACAATAGCTTCAACCTTCTCGGGGTTAACAGAAATGCCCTCGGCAGAGATAATATGGCCAAGATAGAGGACTTTATCAAGCCAGAATCCACATTTGGAGAACTTCGCATAGAAACAGTGCTCATGGAGCCTATCGAGGACCAAACGGAGGTGCTTGGCATGGTCTTCTTTATTCTTGGAGAATACCAAGATATCATCGAGGTAGACAAGTACGAATTCATTGGTGTAGGGGTTAAATATGAAATGCATCATCAGAGAGAAAGTTGGTGGAGCATTTGCAAGCCCGAAAGACATGACCCTGTACTTATAGGAGCCATAACTTGTTCCGAATGCAGTCTTGGGAATATCATCTTCATGGATACGAATCTGATGGTAGCCCATCTGGAGATCAAGCTTCGAGAAAACCTTGGCTCCTTTGAGCTGCTCGAACAATTCATTGATATTGGGGAGCGGGTACTTATTCTTAATTGTCTTCTTATTCAATGGCCGGTAATCAACGCACAAACGTTCCGTACCATCCTTCTTCTTGACAAAAAGAACACCGCAGCCTCAAGGAGAAGTACTTGGTCTGATCAGACCCATTCGTTCTTGCTCATCGAGTTGTTTCCACAAATCCTTCAAGTCTTTGGGAGAAAGCTTGTACGGACGCCGACAGGCTGGCTCGATACCAGGTTCATATTCAATGACGAATTCAACTGGACGGTTGGGAGGCATGCCTGGAAGCTCTTCAGGGAATACATCCTCATATTCACAAACCACCGGAATCTGGCAAATGGCATTAATCTCGCCCTTGTCATTGAGAGAAAATTGCCTGATTGTGTTATCTTGAGCTGCGAAGATAATCACGTCTTCGGAAGGATGAGTTAGATTGACTTCCTTATTTGCACAGTCAATAAGAGCATCATGCTTAGAGAGCCAATCCATACCAAGAATGAGATCAATGTCCGAGTTACCGAGGACAACTGGGGAAACCAGAAAACTATAATCACCCATATGAATAGAGATATCCGGAGCCACCATATTAGAAGTCATTTGTTTGTCCGGAGAAATAATTTGCAACTTCTCTGGTAAGGCCACTGTGCCCATGTTGTGCTTAGATGCAAATGTACATGACATGTGATGCACCAGAATCAAACAAGACTTTTGCAGGAATTGAGTTAACTGAGAGGTTACCCATTATCACATCGGAAGAATTTTCTGCTTGAGCTGCATTCATCATGTTCACTCTTGCATGCATGGGATTGTGCTTGACAATATCATTGCTGACAGGTGGAGGAGGCGGAAGGCGCCTTTGAGTACACTTGTTTGCATAGTGACCCTTCTGACCACACTTGTTGCACGTAACCTCTAAAAGTGGCCGATGATAAGGACCGCTTGGTCTTGGAGCTTGGAACTGAGACTTGGACTGGTTTCTTGGGTTGGGTGGGAGGGAGAATCCACGACCACCTGAGTGCTTGTTGTTACGTGGAGGACGAAGCACTGGAGGAGGCGGCAGCCAGAACTACTGCTGCTTGGCGACCGCTTGAGAGGAAGAGTAGGAGTGAACAACATCTCTTATCCTCTTTTTGGAAGCTTCACACTTGAGTTGAGTTGCCTCTTGCTTGAGAGCCTTGTTGTAGAATTGATCCAATTCATCTGGCTCGAACAGAGTGAGTGCAAGTTGGAGTTCATCTTTCAGACCACCCCGGAACTGGTAGATTTTGCTCTTGGCATCGGGGATGTCTTGCTTCGCATAACGGGCAAGATTCTAGAACTTGACATTGTATTGGTAGACAGACATGGTGCCTTGCTTCAAATTGCGGAATTGCTCACGCATGCCTTCAATGACACTGGTAGGGATGTGATGAGAAAGGAAATCACGGCAGAAGTCAGTCCACGAGATCTCACGACCTGCTCTGGAGTCTTTGTACTGTTGCCACGAATCTGCAGCTTGATCTTTGAGTTAGAAAGCGGCAAACTTGACATAATCCTCAGGTCTGACGTTACTGCACTTGAAATGCTTCTTGATGTATGTGATCCAATCTTCAGCATCCAGCGGATCAACACAGTAACTGAAAGACTTGGGCTGATTTGCCAGGAATTGGTTCAGAGTCGCAAAGTGAGGTTGATTGAACAGATTTCCTTGGCCTTGATTCCCTTGATTGGCTTGGAAACTCTGCATCATCTGCATGAGCATCTGAGTGTTTTGATTTGTTGCCTGCATAATCGCTCTCCATGCCTCAAACGGAGAAGGAGGTGAAGGAGGACACTCTTCTTCACCCTCTGGGTTCTGGCTGGGAACTTTCTTAGGTGCCATCGTGAAGATGATGACAACCGTTAGCCATTGAAGCAAATAATAGATAAGCTGAATCAACAACTAGATATTTGCAACATATAGTCTTCACAATGAACATTTGAACAAAATTGAACGAATGAATTCCATAGCTTAATGGTACATCAACTTGTCGAGAAGCCACTTGGGAGAACAAAATGATAGAATAAAACAACAAGGTACAGATGGAACAAATACATAATAGAGGTTTCGTCCCACATGTTCGTGCTGAATGCCCCATGGCACGTGTTACAAAGGGCATTGCAATCCCCGTATCAGCATAGCCAAGGATCCTTTAAGATGCAACCCCCTGGTGCAACAACGCCCATGATAGCCTCTCCACTAGATGTTGAACCCCAACCTCATATCATGCACCCATTGGAAGACTACCTAAGAGCTACTTGAAACCCACATATTAATTCCCGAAGCTTTCCGGTTAGGCAATTTGGTGTTGGGGATACAGGGGAACCACCGCATATCACTCAACTAATAAATCCTACATCCAGCTATATCCATCCGTCAACACATAACCAGGCACCTTCGGAAACTGTTTACCTCGGACCTTCAAAACACATCCTTATACTAGTTGTGGCAATGGAGACGAGGATGTGTTACCAAAGTTCCTTTCCTTTGAGAGGAAGTACATCTCCGTTAGAGCGGTGTGGAGGCACAATGCTCCCCAAGAAGCCACTAAGGCCACTGTATTCTCCTCACGCCCTCACACAATGTGAGATGCCGTGCACTATTGGTGCCCTTGACGGCGGCGACCAAACCTTTAGAAACAAGGTTGGGGCTATCTCCACAAATTAATTGGAGGCTCCCAACGACATCACGAAGCTTCACCACAATGGAATATGGCTTCAAGGTGACCTCAACCGTCTAGGGTGCTCAAACACCCAAGAGTAACAATATACGCAAGGGATTAGTGGGGGGATCAAATTTCTCTTGGTGGAAGTGTAGATCGGGGCCTTCTCAACCAATCCCTAGAGAATCAACAAGTTTGATTGGCTAGGGAGAGAGATCGGGCGAAAATGGAACTTTGAGCAACAATGGAGCTTAGGGAGAGAAGAGGTGGTCTTCTTGGGGAAGAAGACCCCCTTTATATAGTGGGGGAAAAGATGCAACCGTTGTCCACTTACTAAACCCGCGACAAGTGATACAACCGCAACTGGTCGCGGTACTACCGCGGGCCAGTGCGGTACTACCGCTAGTGCGGAAGTGACCAGGCAAGGCCCTGTTGCACAGGGTAGCGAACAGTAGAACTGCCAGAGCGGTGCTACCGCACGCCCTTGCGGTAGTACTACCGCAAGGCAGGGCTCAACTAGGCTCGAAAAAGCACGGACGAAATAAATTACATCTGTGACTACTTCCGCTGAGTTTAGGACCGCGCAAAAGTCCGGCGCGGTACTACCGCTCACAAGGAGCGGTACTACTGCATAGGGGCGGAAGTAAAAAATAACTTCCACACCTACTGCCTTGTGCCCCAGTGTCTGGGCTGGAGACAGCGGTACTACCACTGGCAAGGCGCGATACTACCGCATGCCCTTGCGGTACTACCGCTTGCCGGAGCAGTACTACCGCAGGCCACTACGGTACTACTGCTCCCTTGAGCAGTACTTCCGCATGCTCGAGACACTATAGCACATGACAACCTTCATTTTGCATAGACAAGGATAAACGGAAGGTGCTCCATCGAAGCGAAGGAAAGGTGGTGCAAAGGAACATATGTTTACATGTTGATTCCACCCTAACCTTTCCGAAGTGGACCCCCTCTTAATAGTACGACTTTCCTACGACTCAATTCCACCGAAAACAAACGTAGAGAACCAACGTCTTCAATAGGCTCCGAGGGGCACCGAATTGTCTTGTGCCTAGACATGAGATATCTGAAATGCTCAATGCACACGATTAGTTCGCAATAGTACCGTCATCAATCACAAAAAGCACATAGGGAGAAATATGCCCTTACACTTGCCTCATCACGAATGAGATTGTCGGCTTAGGAAGAAGAGATGACCAAAAAATTCATCATCAAGAAGATCCTTAGAGCCTTGGATGGAAAATATGATACCATGTGCACATTGATCCAAATGATGCCAAACTACAAAGATCTCATGCCTACGGAAGTCATTGGTAAAATTGTTTCTCATGAGATGTCACTCAAGGATAAGGAAGAGCTTCACAAAGAGTCTAGTGGTGCATACAAATCTTCGTGTGATGCTCCCGCAACATCAAGTGATAAACAAGTTTTCAATGAAAAATTGAGCTTAATGGTGAAGAACTTCAACAAATTCTACAAGAATCGAAGCAAAGATAGAAGCTCCAAGTCAAGATCCTCCAATGAAAAATGATCTCCTAGTCGTGATCGCAATTGCTATAATTGTGGAAGACCCAGACACTGCTCAAATGAGTGTAGGACTCCCGGAAAAAAAAAAGATTCACCCAAAAGGAGAAGTAAAAGAGACGAATCATCTCATAGAGCGAGAAGGAGTAGAGATGATTGCTATGAACGAAGATCCTCTTGGAGAAGCAAGGATTCAGAAAGGAAAGACAAGTCATCAAAGAGCTACACAATACGAAGACATCAAGCTCACGTTGGTGAATAGATTTCTGGCTCCGATTCCGATACTCACTCTGAGAGAAGTTATCACTCTGACTTTGACTATAGTCAAGATGAAGGTATTGCCGGAATTGATCTAGTATCACGAATGAAGGAATTGACGATGCTTGGCTAAAGGCCCCAAGGTATCACACATGGAGTATCTTGATTTCAATAGTGATGAAGATGATTTGCTAGGTGATGATGAGTTACTTGTTGACAAAACTAGTAATGAAAACTATGTTGAACTTGCTAGTAATCATGATAGTCACGATGAAACTAATGACAATGATAATAAGGAGATTGAGCGTCTAACTAAAGAACTAAACACTCTTAAGTTAGCTCATGAAACAACTCTGGAGGATCATAGAGAGCTCCTAAAAAACTCATGAGAATCTACGCTTCGAGAAGCTAAATTTAGAGCAATAGCATGAGTTTCTAAAAGATATCAATGATGATCTTTGAAAGAAGAGTTCTTCTTACATTGCCAAACATCTCCTCCTGTCTACTTATAGGCCACAAGTAAAATCTAGCAACAAGAGCAAGAAAGATTCTTCTTCTAGTAGTAACAATAACCATGCTAAATCCAATATTGTTGCTTCTAGTAATTCTCTTGATTCCACAAACGATTGTCTTAGCCAAGTTACACTTGAGCAATAAAATAGCTTATTGAAGGGAATTATAGAGAAAGGTGACTACAAGAGCCTTGCCGGGAGTAAGAAATTTGAGGAAATTGTACGCAAGCAAGGAATGCACCGTAAGAATCAAGGTGTTGGTTTTGAACGAAAGTTCAATGCCAATGGAGTTGAATGGTAAGAAGATCAATACCCCAAGACGAAGTTTGTTCCTCAATAAGAGAAGTATGGCCCCACTTTTTTTGAGGGAACACAAGCTCAAGATGATCTTCCACCACAAGACCACAAGCTAAAAGGCAAGGACAAGCTTCAAGAAGAGATTGAGTCATTTGAAGAAGCTTCTAAAGCCATGGTCAAGTGGGTTCCCAAGGCTACGTCATGCTCTACTTCATCAAGTTCAACTACGATTCCAAGGATTCCCATCAAGTTGATGTGGATCCCAATGAAGAAGAACTAGAGTGTTCTTGAGGGTGTCTCTGCCAACATACTTCACTCATATTCGTTTTGGCGAGGACTTGTGTAATCAACTTTCATATCTTGCACCAAGTTCATGGAGTCACGTATCCTCTTGTTGGTAAGACAAGGAACAAGGTAACCTAATGCCTTCATTGACATCATCATATGTGAAATTCACTCTATGTCTATAGATATCCTTGTATGTTCCTTATGGGTAACCCGTGAAGGTATTGAAAGTGCAACACTCCAAATGATTGCTCCAAATGATCTACATCAACATTGAGCATCCACATGTTCACTATCTACATGAAGTCATCATTGATAATACCCAAGGTTGGGGCTATCTCCACAACTTAATTGGAGGCTCCCAGCGACACCACGAAGCTTCACCACAATGGAATATGGCTTCGAGGTGACCTCAACCGTCTAGGGTGCTCAAACACACAAGAGGAACAAGATCCGCAAGGGATTAGTGGGGGAATCAAATTTCTCTTGGTGGAAGTGTACATCGCGGCCTTCTCAACCAATCCCTAGAGAATCAACAAGTTTGATTGGTTAGGGAGAGAGATCGGGCAAAAATGGAGCTTTCAGCAACAATGGAGCTTAGGGAGGGAAGAGGTGGTCTTATTGGGGAAGAAGACCCCCTTTATATAGTGGGGGAAAAGATCCAACCATTACCGACTTACTCAGCCCGCGACAAGCGGTACTACCGCACGGAGTCACGGTACTACCGCAACTGGTCGCGGTACTACCACAGGCCAGTGCGGTACTACCACTAGTGCGGCAGTGACCAGGCGAGGCCCTGTTGCATAGGGCAGCGAACGGTAGAACCGCCGGAGCAGTACTACCACGCTCCTTTGGGGTACTACCGCAAGGCAGGGCTCAACTAGACTGGAAAAGCACGGACGAAATAAATCACCTCCGTGATTACTTTTGCTGAGTTTGGGACTGCACAAAAGTACGACGCGGTAGTACCTCTCACACTAAGCGGTACTACCGCATAGGGGCGGTAGTCAAAAGTAACTTCCGCACCTACCGCCTTGTGCCCGAGTGTCTGGGCTGGATGCAGTGGTACTACTGCAGGCCCTGACGGTACTACCGCATGCCCCAGACGCTATAGCACACGAAAACCTTCATTTTGCATAGACAAGGATAAATGGAAGGTGCTCCACTGAAGCGAAGGGAAGGTGGTGCAAAGAAACATATGTGTACGTGTTGATTCCACCCTAACCTTTCCGAAGCGGACCCTCTCTTAATAGTATGGCTTTCCTAAGATTCAATTCCACCGAAAAGAAACGTAGAGAACCGTCGTCTTCGATAGGCTTCGAGGGGCACTGAATCGTCTTGTGCCTATACAGGAGATATCTGAAATGATCAATGCACACGATTAGTCCGCAACTGTACTGTCATCAATCACCAAAACAACATAGGTAGAAATATGCCCTTACAATCTGTCACACCCTGATTTTCAGGCCACCACATTTAAGCTAATAATCATGCTAAAATGTGGTTTAACAAAAAACTTTTGAGTGTTTTTGATCTTGCTTGATTGGCTTTATGTTTGCTGTTTGCTAGTGCTCTAAAAATCAAATAAATCATCCAACTCTTATACTTCATATCCTTGATCCAAAACCTTTTCCCAATGATCATGCCATGTGTATAGACCAGTATAGTATTTTCTTATAAAAATATTTTGGCCAAATAGTATTTTCTAAAATTAGTTTTCCAAAAACCCCTGAATTGAGGTTTGCACTGCAAGTACCTTATTTAGGGTGTGCAAAATCTTTCAAAAAGTATATTTGAATCCTATTAGGTATAGGACTCCCATAAACCACAAAATTATACTTTTAAAAGTTATTTTTATATTTTATTTAAAAGCTTTTACTTAAGGCCAGAAATGGTCTTTAATAGGGAAAAATTATTTTTTTATTTCAAAAATATTTGCCAAAATTCAGGGAAACTCATAGGACATATATTGTCCATATATAAGAGTTTCAACACATGGTCATGTTCAAAATATTGGACAAATCCTTCCAAAACCCTTTCTGGATATTTCAAGCTTTTGAAATATTTACAAAGGAAATGTTCTCCAAAAATTCCAGGGAAATTCCATCATGTCAAATATGACATATGTGATGATATTACAAGGCCTCATGCCTTGAAGATCAAGGAAACATCATCTAATCCCCTCAAAACCATTTCTGTCCATTTTGAAGTTTGAGCAACTTTACATTGCCAAACTTGTCCAAATGCTCTCAAACTTGGTGCACATGCTAAAATGATGTAATTATGCATCTATGCCAAATGGAACGAGTTTTGGAGAAGGAAAACTTGATCTAAGGGCCCCAAAACCCTTTCTGACCAGATCCAAATTTTAACAACTCTACATTGCCAACTTTTTACTTGGGGCCTCAAATTTTGTGGACATGTTCACAACCCCAAATGATGACACTACACCAAGTGGTGCATCAAGGAGAGATGATTTGCTTAACCTAATCTTGAGAAATCTATTTCTGTTGATTTCTAGGGTTCACCAAAGTTACATTGGAAACTTTGCCCAAATGAGCTCAAATTTGGTGGAAGGGCCTAAATGTATGTGCCATTTGACCCTGTTAAGTCTCATGTCAAGTGGAGTTATTTTGCTTGCCCAAACCTGCATCAAACACCTTCTGCCATTCTACCAAAACCACTGTTTTGCCCCCTTTTCCTATTCTACTTGAGCTCAACTTTTTACCACCACTTCTCCTAGTCATCTTCTACCTCCAGTAACTTCCCCATGGCCAGAGCTTAATGATTGAGGGGTGAAAACCCTCATTTTACCCCCTGGACAGCCCCTCTCTCCCTCTTCTGCTGCCTCTCCTTTCTCCTACTAGCTTCCCAAGGCATCCCAGGCCGTATGAGCTTTGTTTACTGCCCCCTCTACCTCCTAGACACTGGTGGCCACGCTCTGAGTGCCAAAAAGATGCCATGGCATGCAATGGCCGCGCTCTGGAGCGCGCTACAGTGCCCTGGTGCACTGTAGCCACCCCCAATCAGGAGCACCCGACCACCTCGGGCCTTCCCCTCGTGTCCCCCGAGGCTGCCTCGACGTCCGTGTCATGCAACGCTGTCGGCCCCTTCCTCCTTCTCCCTCCTGTTGCCCCTCTCGCACGCGCACCGGCCGACCGCGAGCTCTAGTGAGCGGCTTCGCACGCGTGAAGCCTCTGGCACCTCCCCGCTCCCCCTCTGCCTTTCCCTCGGCCAAGACCATGCCCACGAGCACCCTAGATATAACCCCAAGCGCAGATTTGGCCTCTGGCATCACCTATGCCGTGGCCATGGACGCCGTCCATGGTACTCCATCACCCCGCCTTAAACGACCATCCCGAGCACCTCCTCTAGGCACCATTCGCTCTCTCTCCTTCTCAGCTGTCCCCTCGACCAAACTTCTCTCTCTCACGTGCTCTCTACCCACCGCAATGGCCGGAGCTTCCCCGCCGGCCGCTGCCAAAATTCGGGCACCTCGGCCCCGGTCTGTCCCCCCTACCCACTCCAGTACTTCCTCACCACCACCCCGAGACCCCATGGGGCTTTGTCCCGCCTCCATTTGTCCCCTCCGCGCCTGCAACACCTCTGTCCAATGTCACCGACGCCGGTCTCCGCCATGGCCGTGGCTCTGCTCGCCTCCGTCCTCCCCTGGACGTGCAGGCAGTCGGGGCGGGTGCGGCGCCGTCCCCCGAGCACGCCCATGCTCCTGGCGCGTCCAACAGTGGCCGGTGGCACCGGCTGTCGACGCCGGCATCTCCCGTGCCTCCTCCTCTGCGTCGGGCGGGGGGAGGACGACGAACCCGCCAGGCGGGCCCCGCCTGTAAGTGCCACGAGGCCGCGGTGGGAGCATCTGACGGGTGGCCCCCCGATAAGTGGAAGCGCACCAGCCAGACTACGCCTCTCTGTAGTGGTGACGCCCGCCGTAAATACGCCTTCGGCGTCACCACCTCCTTCGCGCCGCTGAGCCGCTGGGCTGAGCCCAGTAGGCGATGTTTAGCTGGGCTCCGCCCAGAGCACATTATAAGGTTGACTTCTTTTCCCTTATTCTTTTTCTAGACAACTTGTAAAATCCATAAACAATTAATTTGGACTCCAAATTGGATGATTCAAATTTCTTCTGGCTCCATAAATCATGCTCTATCACATGGTGCAACATGCACATTTTTTTCCAGAGACTTTTCCTTCACAAATATTATCAAAATGTCATTATTCATTTTCTGTGATGAACTTTAGAAAATCAGAGAGAGCTCAAATTTGATCCAAATGCAGTGGTTCAAATTCCTAGGTGCTTGTCATATCCAAACTTAGTTTTGGAACATTTTTATTAATACTTTCTGTACCCCACCAAATAATGAGCCATTTCTTCATATTAATAAACTTTGCAAAATCCTAAGAAATTCATTTGAACTCCAAATCCAGTGAAACCAACTCCTAGCTACCTCTAAAATCATTCCTTGTTAGATAGGTGCCTCTAACCATTTTTCAAAATAATTTCTCTGTACACTTCTTACAAATCCACACATCCCCTGTTTACCTCATATTGGAATGTTCCAAATCATCATTGATCCAATACCTATGAAACCACCTTGGTCATTTCTCATATGACCAGAGGTATACTAGAAAAATCCAACTCCTATTTTTAGAGCACTTTTATATTTTGCTTTGTTGTGTTGCTTATTATGATTGTTTCCATCGTTAGTTGACAAAATAAACGGAGTACTCGGAGATGGACCAGATGGTTGGAAGACTCGGAAGGACAAGGCAATCAACCTTTGACCATGTTTGAGAAACCTTTTTATGCATGTCATATAGTACCATAATGTTGTTGCTACGGAAATCATGATGAGGTGGAACCACTTTGATCGTCTGCCACTGCACTTCCTCGTTGATGCTTGCATTGTGCATGACCCTACCTTCTTATGAGGGTTATGCTGGTGGGAGTAGATAGATGTATGCTATAGTAGTTGGCTACGCAAAATGGGTCAGGGTTATGCATTGAGTGAAACAAGTGTGGTAAGACATACTTGCAGATAACCCAGTGGGTGCCACTAATTCCCTAGGAGTTGATAAGGAACTAGGGCACTACTTGGTGAAGAAGTAGTGTACCGAGGCTTGATGAAAGTGTTGTTTACAGAGATGGATTAGATTTATGTGTGACTACCGTCCCAACCAAACATGCGCAACCACTCTACCCTTATATTTGAAAGGGCATTATTGATTACCTAGGTCGATACTAGCATGGTGCCCGCATTACTAGTGACGGTGGTGACATGAGGTCACTCTCGGGACGGGGTCGTGCTTGGATAGGCGGCCATTACTGTTTTCACAGGGCACCGAACACACCGTTGGTACCCCGTGTCGGTGGTATGTGATGAATATGGGAGCAAGGCTCCACGAATTTTAAGATGAGAAATGGTTGGCACGGGGCTATTACCAATCGAGTGGACTCTGTGTTAGTGTCGTCTAGGGATAGATAATGATCGGGTGCTTACCCCGGGTACTTGAGGTACCGCGGGTCGTGAATGACACGGAAGTTACACGGATCTTGTGGGTAAAGTGTGCAACCTCTGCAGAGTGTAAAACTATTCGAATAGCCATGTCGACGGTCAAGGACAGTTGGGTGGTGCTACTTAGACTATGTCCATAAGTTTCTGGAAAACAACACGGTTTGGGTAAATCCGTTGATGTGATTGTGAGAAAGTCACGATGAGCGTGAGCAAGAGTTGTTCATGACTCTTTCTCGATATTGATGTCTGAGACCTCCTGATACTTGTTGCTGACACATGCATGTCCATGTTATATGTTGATCATACTTGCATGTGAAAAACTGGCTTTCCGCAAAAATGCCAATTTAGCAGTAGAGCCTTGCATAATTATTCTGTCATCACACTTGGGTTGCTTGCGAGTACATTCAAAGTAGTCATTGGCTTGCCACTGGTTATTTTATTGGCCAGGCAGGAGAGAACATGGTATGATGAAGATTTCTTGGTGACGAGCATGCGAGCTAGGACGCTTCCCTGTCAGAAGGCCTGTAGGGTTAAGGCGGATGGCATGGGTCCAAGTTGTTATTGAAGATTTCCGCTGCAGTGATATACTCAAGACTTGACCATTATGGTCCTATTTGTGTAATACGGTATGTATGGATGTAAGACTCTTGTTATTCAGCTTCTGTGTGTTCAGTGAGCATTGATCTCTGGGATCACTGTACATGTGCATTCGGTGATCACGACTTATGAGTCGGGGTCCCCACAGAGCTGGTATCAGAGCCATCCTGACTGTAGGAAGCCTTAGTTAGCATGGTCGTTAGTTAGGGTAAAATTATTTTCAAAACTATTACTAGTTTTCAAAACTATATATATACTTCTCTCCCTTCTCAGTTTTTCAAAAACTAGGCTATACTTGATCTCTCCCCCTTCCAAAACTTTTGGTCGTTAGAACCACTATGCCCCTGACCACTGGATTTTCTGTAATCCTTGTGGAGTACACCTTGCCAAACACTCACCCACCTCTTCTGAAGGCAAGAGTGGCGACACCACGACAAGACAATACCAACAGAAAATCCATCCTCGAGGAATGAGGACATGAAGACCCAGAAGATGGTGACACCCTTGACAGAGCCGCAAGATGATGCAACATTGGCCTATGATGACCAGGGTATGGGTTATGCAAGACCATGATATACCTCGCTAATAGAGTAACCTTGTCACTACCGTTGTTGTGTCGGCAACCACCGGTGGATGAGAACCTCGCCATTTGGTCCGCCTCACTATAGTGAGCAGGAAAGCGGTTCTCTTTGTCCCCCGCTCTTGGTGTCGATGTTGTCACCAACGAAACCGACATGTTGGACCTCTATTATGCCTTGTTATTGTCATTGCATACAGATTGCCTACCTGGTACCCTCGACGCCCCAGAAGGCACAAGGGATCGTCATGATTAAAGAAACAAGAGAAGACCAAGTCAATGCCAGCTATAAGGAGACACCTTCATCACATCACCTCATCATGCGAGAAGTTGTTAAAGATTCTTCAGGCTCAACCCGGATCGTTCATCAAGAAACTACAAGGGACATAGCAACACCTGAGGAAAACTCAGAAGACTGCACGAGGCACAAGTCATGACACTGAGTCCGAGAACCCCTAGGGTAGGATGAGTCGTGTACCCCCTATGCGCAGTCGAGTCCGTATGATGGTTCGAATAGAACCATGATTGTGTGTTGCTTGATTTTAATTGTTTGTGTTTTGATATAAGTCGCACTATTGCCCTAGGCAACAAGTACACGACTATATCACCTTCCTTGCCTTGTTTCTTTTGTTTCGGCCTTTTTGCACCTGTTTGTTTGCACCTGCACTATGGAACCCCCTTTAGGCATTCCCCTCCTCTATGCTACTTTTTCCCTCTCTTATCTCTCCTCAACTGAAGACTTTTGCTACAACCTCCACGACCAAGTGCAACCCCGTAGAGTTATGTTTAACCCTCCAGGCTAGAGACCCATTCCTAGACCCTTTGAGACTTCACGAGACACTCCAGCACGAATCCTTAACCATGTGCTTAACCCATAGAATTGGAAGAGAACCAGTTAAGCCTCTGCAACCTTGCACAACACTGGGTTCGTAATGGAACTAGTGGACACAGTGAGTGAGCACATTTTCGTCCTAATATAGCACAAGAACTGACGATGCCATAGATAGACCATTTTGAGGATATTAGACAGATGACTTGGTGGCTTTATATCAGTGACTTCGAGGAATTATCTGAGACCTTGATGGATTGTGAGGTTTTCATGTTGGTGGGATCATGATTAATGGGGTGGCGTAACTTTCATCACCCCAGAATAACTTGGGTTTGCAGGGCAATTGTGGTTGCAAGATGAAATTCTTGGAGGTGTAAGGATTTGACTTGAAAAGATAATATTGATGGGAGATAGTTGACATTTTGAGGATGACTTGGGGAAAATGTAGGAATTCTCATTGGACATGAGATTTGGTTTAAGTAGGTGATTCTGGTTGGATATAGATGCTAGATATGTCTGCATGGTTCGGAGTAAATTGGATTTAGACCGATGATCCTGATCATGATACCATGCTTCTCGGTGGACAATAACCTAGGAGATTGGATTATTTGTCGGAGTTGATTTAGGGATCTATATAATCATGACCTTGGAGTTTACTGGACCCGGATGTTGGGAATTTGGTGGACTTATTATCGTAATGCATAGTCCTTCCAAGTATTTGGGTATTATAGGGACTTGAGATCTTGTGGAACACCGTAGACATCGGACTTGTAGAATTGTTGGATTATGTGGTGATTGATGGAAATTACTGGGCTATTGGAGTTGATCTATAGGAAGGAAACAAAATCTTGGAGTGGCATATGACGTGTTTCCATAGAATAGAGATGCATTATCGTGAGCCTTGCAAGAATAAATTGATTGATTGGATTGTGGAGTTTAATTTAAGCTTAGCAGCATGTATGATCTACCCATGGATTTTAGGGGTAGACATACATATGGATTTGGGGATCGTAGACAAGTACAATTTTGTTAGTCCGCCTCTTGAGAGTCATGAGGTTATGTATGGCATAAGTGGTGATTGAAGTTGGTCTATACGAGAGGATGCATTTAGTGGTATAAGGTTATTCGTTTGGGATACTAGATAGAGCTATTGGCATCTCAGAAACCATGCCTA
The DNA here is from genome assembly GCA_902687465.1 of Secale cereale. NCBI lineage: Eukaryota > Viridiplantae > Streptophyta > Magnoliopsida > Poales > Poaceae > Secale > Secale cereale. The sequence continues at coordinate 285,389,500 of LR738713.1, forward strand.
AGGATAAGATAATAAACGTTCACTCACACACTAGAGCCCTTGAAACCCTTAAGCCCCACCAAGCCACAACATGGTGAGATTCCGACCACGGGCCTTGGCTCTAAGTCAAGAAGACCTATGAAAATACTCAACGGAGACCACCACCAATACCCCCAGCCTACCTTGCGTACCCCGTAGACTTCATGGAGTACTTGGACGAGTTGGGTAACATCATTATTTGATGACCTACTTGTCTGCCCAAAGACAAAAGAAGAGACGGTCAACTGGATGGAAGACATTTGAAGACTGACATGTCAAGAAGGAAGAAATACATCGACCACCATCCTCGAGATGTAAACTTCCGCGTCAAAGACCGGGCGTATCTGCAAACCACTCCTCTCGAAGGAACCAAGCATTTCCAGGTCGAAGGGACGCTCCCACCGAGATTTATCGACCTTCTTCAAGACCACTGCAAGTCAAATAGTAAACGGCTACCAGCTAGATTTACCACCCGAGATACCCACCGTGCACCAAATATTCCACGGGTCACCACTCTGGAAGTACTTCTTACTTCCTAACTAGCCCAATCCCCGCAAGGACATCGATCACCGAGCCTTTGACATCTAGCTCAACCTAACACATACAAGAGACCCCTCAGCAACCTGCATCAAAGAGGGCAACAAGAAAGAAGCCACGCCACCAAGTACTTCAAGATTCCATGGAACACCACTCGAAAGCAGAACCAACAAGAAGAAGTGAAGACTACCCAGTATCCAAGACTCCGTATTCCTTTCCACGCCTAGCGTGGGAATCTCGGAGACGAGATTCTTGTAAGGGGGGTAGGTCTGTCACACCCTGATTTTCAGTCCACCACACTTAAGCTAATAATCATGCTAAAATGTGGTTTAACAAAAACTTTTGAGTGTTTTTTATCTTGCTTGATTGGCTTTATGTTTGCTGTTTGCTAGTGCTCTAAAAAACAAATAAATCATCCAACTCTTATACTTCATCTCCTTGATCCAAAACCTTTTCCCAATGATCATTCCATGTGTATAGACCAGTATAGTATCTTCTTATAAAAATATTTTGGCCAAATAGTATTTTCTAAAATTAGTTTTCCAAAAACCCTTGAATTGAGGTTTGCACTGGAAGTACCTTATTTAGGGTGTGAAAAATCTTTCAAAAAGTATATTTGAATCCTATTAGGTATAGGACTCCCATAAACCACAAAATTATAACTTTAAAAGTTATTTTTATATTTTATTTAAAAGCTTTTTCTTAAGGCCAGAAATGGTCTTTAATAGGGAAAAATTATTTATTTATTTCAAAAATATTTGCCAAAATTCAGGGAAACTCATAGGACATATATTGTCCATATATAAGAGTTTCAACACATGGTCATGTTCAAAATATTAGACGAATCCTTCCAAAACCCTTTCTGGATATTTCAAGCTTTTGAAATATTTACAAAGGAAATGTTCTCCAAAAATTCCAGGGAAATTCCATCATGTCAAATATGACATATGTGATGATATTACAAGGCCTCATGCCTTGAAGATCAAGGAAACATCATCTAATCCCGTCAAAACCATTTCTGTCCATTTTGAAGTTTGAGCAACTTTACATTGCCAAACTTTTCCAAATGCTCTCAAACTTGGTTCACATGCTAAAATGATGTAATTATGCATCTATGCCAAATGGAACGAGTTTTGGAGAAGGAAAACTTGATCTAAGGGCCCCAAAACCCTTTCTGACCAGATCCAAATTTGAACAACTCTACATTGCCAACTTTTTACTTGGGGGCTAAAATTTTGTGGACATGTTCACAACCCCAAATGATGACACTACACCAAGTGGTGCATCAAGGAGAGATGATTTGCTTAACCTAATCTTGAGAAATCCATTTATGTTGATTTCTAGGGTTCACCAAAGTTACATTGGAAACTTTGCCCAAATGAGCTCAAATTTGGTGGAAGGGCCTAAATGTATGTGCCATTTGATCCTGTTAAGTCTCATGTCAAGTGGAGTTATTTCTCTTGCCAAAACCTGCATCAAACACCTTTTGCCATTTTACCAAAACCACTGTTTTGCCCCCTTTTACTATTCTACTTGAGCTCAATTTTTTACCACAGCTTGTCCTAGTCATATTCTACCTCCAGTAACTTCCCTGTGGCCAGAGCTCAATGATTGAGGGGTGAAAACACTCATTTTACCCCCCTGTACAGCCCCTCTCTCACTCTTCTGCTGCCTCTCCCCTCTCCTACTGGCTTCCCAAGGCATCCCAGGCTGTCTGAGCTTTTTTTACTGCCCCCTCTACCTCCTAGACACTGGTGGCCACGCTCTGAGCGCCAAAAAGATGCCATGGCATGCAATGGCCATGCTCTGGAGCGCGCTACAGTGCCCTGGCGCACTGTAGCCACCCCCAATGAGGAGCACCCGACAACCTCGGGCCTTCCCCTCGTGTCCCCCGAGGCCGCCTCGACGTCCGTGTCACGCAACGCTGTCGGCCCCTTCCACCTTCTCCCTCCTGCTGCCCCTCTCGCACGCGCACCGGCCGACTGTGAGCTCCAGTGAGCGGCTTCGCACGCGTGAAGCCTCTGGCACCTCCCCGCTCCCCCTCTGCCTTTCCCTCGGCCAAGACCATGCCCACGAGCACCCTAGACACAACCCCAAGCGCAGATTTGGCCTCTGGCATCACCTATGCCGTGGCCATGTACGCCGTCCATGGTACTCTATCACCCCGCCTTAAACGACCATCCCGAGCCCCTCCTCTAGGCACCATTCGCTCTCTCTCCCTCTCAACTGTCCCCTCGACCAAACTTCTCTCTCTCACGTGCTCTCTACCCACCGCAATGGCCGGAGCTTCCCCGCCAGCCGCCGCCAAAATTCGGGCACCTCGGCCCCGGTCTCTCCCCCCTACCCACTCCAGTACTTCCTCACCACCACCACGAGACCCCATGGGGCTTTGTCCCGCCTCTATTTGTCCCCTCCGCGCTTGCAACACCTCTGTCCAATGTCATCGATGCCGGTCTCCGCCATGGCCATGGCTACGCTCGCCTCCGTCCTCCCCTGGACATGCAGGCAGTCGGGGCGGGTGCGGCACCGTCCCCCGAGCACGCCCATGCCCCTGGCGCGTCCAACAGTGGCCGGTGGCGCCGGCTGTCGACGCCGGCATCTCCCGTGCCTCCTCCTCTGCGTCGGGCGGGGGGAGGACGACGAACCCGCCAGGCGGGCCCCGCCTTTAAGCGCCACGAGGCCGCGGTGGGAGCATCTGACGGGTGGCCCCCCAATAAGTGGAAGCGCACCAGCCAGACTACGCCTCTCTGTAGAGGTGACGCCCGCCGTAAATACGCCTTCGGCGTCACCACCTCCTTCGCGCCGGTGAGCCACTGGGCTGAGCCCAGTAGGGGATGTTTAGCTAGGCTCCGCCTAGAGCACATTATAAGGTTGATTTCTTTTCCCTTATTCTTTTTCCAGACAACTTGTAAAATCCATAAACAATTAATTTGGACTCCAAATTGGATGATTCAAATTTCTTCTGGCTCCATAAATCATGCTCTATCACATGGTGTAACATGCACATTTTTTTCCAGAGACTTTTCCTTCACAAATATTATCAAATGTCATTATTCATTTTCTGTGATGAACTTTAGAAAATCACAGAGAGCTCAAATTTGATTCAAATGCAGTGGTTCAAATTCCTAGGTGCTTGTCATATCCAAACTTAGTTTTGGAACATTTTTATTAATACTTTCTGTACCCCACCAAATAATGAGCCATTTCTTCATATTAATCAACTTTGCAAAGTCCTAGGAAATTCATTTGAACTCCAAATCCAGTGAAACCAACTCCTAGCTACTTCTAAAATCATTCCTTGTTAGATAGGTGCCTCTAACCATTTTTCAAAATAATTTCTCTGTACACTTCTTACAAATCCACACATCCCCTGTTTACCTCATATTGGAATGTTCCAAATCATCCATTGATCCAATACCTATGAAACCACCTAGGTCATTTCTCATATGACCAGAGGTATCCTAGAAAAATCCAACTCCTATTTTTAGAGCACTTTTATATTTTGCTTTGTTGTGTTGCTTATTATGATTGTTTCCATCGTTAGTTGACGAAATAAACGGAGTACTCGGAGATGGACCAGAAGGTTGGAAGTCTCGGAAGGACAAGGCAAGCAGCCCTTTGACCATGTTTGAGAAACCTTTTTATGCATGTCATATAGTACCATAATGTTATTGCTATGGAAATCATGATGAGGTGGAACCACTTTGATGGTCTGCCACTGCACTTCCTCGTTGATGCTTGCATTGTGCATGACCCTACCTTCTTATGAGGGTTATGCCGGTGGGAGTAGATAGATGTATGCTATAGTAGCTGGCTACGCAAAATGGGTCAGGGTTATGCATTGAGTGAAACAAGTGTGGTAAGACATACTTGCAGATAACCCAGTGGGTGCCACTAATGCCCTGGGAGTTGATGAGGAACTAGGGCACTTCTTGGTGAAGAAGTAGTGTACCGAGGCTTGATGAAAGTGTTGTTTACAGAGATTGATTAGATTTATGTGTGACTACCGTCCCAACCAAACATGCGCAACCACTCTACCCTTATATGGGAAAGGGCATTATTGATTACCTAGGTCGATACTAGCATGGTGCCCGCATTACTAGTGACGGGGGTGACATGAGGTCGGGACGGGGTCGTGCTTGGATAGGCGGCCATGACTGTTTTCACAGGGCACCGAACACACCGTTGGTACCCCGTGTCGGTGGTATGTGATGAATATGGGAGCAAGGCTCCACGAATTTTAAGATGAGAAATGGTTGGCACGAGGCTGTTACCAATCGAGTGGACTCTATGTTAGTGTCGTCTAGGGAAAGATAATGATCGGGTGCTTACCCCGGGTACTTGAGGTACCGCGGGTCGTGAATGACACGGAAGTTCCCCGGATCTTTTGGGTAAAGTGTGCAACCTCTGTAGAGTGTAAAACTATTCGAGTAGCCGTGTCCACGGTCAAGGACAGTTGGGTGGTGCTACTTAGACTATGTCCATAAGTTTCTGGAAAACAACACGGTTTGGGTAAATCTGTTGATGTGATTGTGAGAAAGTCACGATGAGCGTGAGCAAGAGTTGTTCATGACTCTTTCTCGATATTGATGTCTGAAACCTCCTGATACTTGTTGCAGACACATGCATGTCCATGTTATATGTTGATCATACTTGCATATGAAAAACTAGCTTTCCTCAAAAATGCCAATTTAGGAGTAGAGCCTTGCATAATTATTCTGTCATCACACTTGGGTTGCTTGCGAGTACATTCAAAGTACTCATTGGCTTGCCACTGGTTATTTTATTGGCCAGGCAGGAGAGAACAGGGTATGATGACGATTTCTTGGTGACGAGCATGCGAGCTAGGACGCTTCCCAGTTAGAATGCCTGTAGGGTTAAGGCAGATGGCATGGGTCCAAGTTGTTATTGAAGATTTCCATTGCAGTGATATACTCAAGACTTGACCATTATGGTCCTATTTGTGTAATGCGGTATGTATGGATGTAAGACTCTTGTTATTTAGCTTCTGTGTGTTCAGTGAGCATTGATCTCTGGGATCACTGTACACGTGCATTCGATGATCACGACTTATGAGTCGGGGTCCCCACATAATCTCCCCCTTGTTGGTGGATTGTTGAAAATACGAGATTTGAATATATAGGGATAAGAATGATCAAAAGAAAACCCCACACTCTATAAAATGTAGACAGGCTCTCCCTAGATGTGTGCATTCTCTGAATATGCTTTGGACTGCACAGCACACACTAGGATCAATGCTCCCTCTATATTTTATAAACGAGGCACTCCTTGCAAGAATATAATGAGCACTAAGCATGGAAGCAAGGTATTGTAAGTGATCATGAAGTAAGAGGGCACAAGATAATATGAGCTCACAAACTACTAAACATACTAGACAATAAACGGTAAGCTTGAGTGCATATGTCTCACACCATATGATAGAGTCTCCATGTCTCACGCACACATAAACACAAATCAAAGCAATGAAGGTTCAAAAAAACAAAAGCAACGAAAGCAAAGACACACAAACGCAAATCCTACACTCTATCCCCCTTTGGCATCGAGACACCAAAAAGGCAGAGAGGACACCTAAGACACAGGTGGTGGCAGACCTCCAGTGCATCACCAGTCGTGTTCCTCCTCCTCAGACTCCTCAGCAGCACGAGATGAAGAAGGAGCTGTAGTATCCTCGTCAGACTCAGTCCACATGTAGTGATGTCTGGTCCATGACTCCTCATATGTGATCCTCTCCCCAGAGCCACTCCGAACCTCAAGACCAACATGCCTCATAATAGCCTTGTCGCGACAACGAGCCATCTTGGTGTTCACATGGGCCTTGTACTGTCCCTTGGACTGCATGCAGAACAGAGCCTTCATCTTGGCCTTGAGCTTCTTAGCCCATGATGGCTCAGCAGAGGGAGGGGCATACCCCTCAGAACTATCCTCCTCCTCCTCCTCAAACTCATCCTTATCCTCATCAACATCCATATGGGAAGCTTCCACCTCAGCCCGGGTGGTGGTGTTAGCCCACTTGTTCTTCTGGCGAAGTCTTATGGGCTCATGGCGGATCCAGTTAGGAGCATCAAAATCCTCCTACGGGAAGAGCTTCTCCCAAGTCGTCGAGATCAACAGGTACAAATAAGGGCCACAGATGGGCACCTTACGATGGAATACCGCAAACTGAAGCTCACACCACATGATATGAGAAACATCAAGTGGATCAGGTTGTTGAAGATGAGCTTCCCCACAGATAAGCATCATGTCCACTAGATAAGAATACACCTTGTCCTTGTCTCCTATGCTTGGGAAAAGAGTGTTGCGGAATATCCGGTGCATGATGTCAAGAAACTGGTTCAACCCATAAGTCTTCTTGCCATTGGGTAAAGACTTCTCAACAAGATAGGGTTGGAGCTTGTTCTTGTTAGCAGACTTGGGGTTGGCATGTGGGCGGACACCAACGGGCACATCCAACCTCTCATCACGAACATGCAACAAATCCATGAACTCGTTGCACTCAGCAGACATTCTATTGCCATTAGTCATCCATGTCATGGTCCGCTTCTCATCCGTGTGGAAATGAACGGAAGCAAAGAATTGAGCCACAATGTCCAGGTCAAAGTCAAGGTGGAATGTGAGGAACTCCTCACCAAACTGCTCCACCAATTCTAGGGGCTCACCAAAATATGCCCGGTTATTCTTTAGGTGCTCCATGTCAATCCACTGAACAGGTACATAGATGTTCTGCTTGGCCTTGATCACATCTAGATAGATAAGAAGGTGTTGCTTGGTCCAGAATAAGTCATTGCCCCTGCCGATTTCTCTAGGCTTGACATAGGGGTTGAGTTTCCTCCAAATCAGAAACTCTACTTGAGCCATCTCATCCATGCTGACAGCTGGCTCCTTGATCTTTGAAGCTGAGGTCTTGACGTTGCGTTGAGGGGCCTTGGACCCCTCGTGAACATCTGGATTGTGAAGAAGCTTGGACCCCGTATTGCTGGCGGGATTCGAGCGCCGAGCAGCGGAACCGGAGCCACCACCTATGACACAAAACGCAACAAAACGAGAAGAACAAGAAAGATTATTGCAAAGACCACGGCAAAGAACAAAAAAAAGTTCAAATGAGATTGGGTGTGACAAAACGACATAATTGTGAGTCAAACGGTAATACCATGATGAGATGCGAAAGTAAAAAAGTTCTTCCGCTCTGACCGCGGTAGTACCGCGCTCAGAGTGGAAGTAATTTTTTTTACTTCCATGCCCCGGGCGATAGTGCCGCTCCGTCGGAGGGGTAGTACCGTGCGTGGCCCACAACGGGCGGCAGTACTGCTCCTGCACAGTGGTAGTACCTCACGGGCCGGATCTGGCAACATCTCATCTAAGAACATCCATGTGGATGGATCGATACTACCGCTGATCAAAACTACATTATTGCATCACACCAAATAGCATATCTACTGCACTACCACTCTCCAACAATTTCCTCTTGCAAAGATTTAGACAAAAATCACTAGACCTACACATGTATCTCCCAAAACCTAGAAGCACAAGAATGGAACATAGAGAGAGGGACAAAGGGAGATACCGGGGTCCATGCCAAGAGGGTGAGGTAGGGAACGATCCCACCAGACGAAATGAGAGGAGAGTGGTCGGAGACGGAGATCCGGTGAGGTCCTCCGGCGCCGTTCTTGGGCAGGAGAGAGAGAGAGACGTGGTGGGGAAAAGAGATGAATGGGGCCCGCTCTTAACCCCCACGCGGCCTCGTCATCGCGGTAGTACCGCGGTTCATCGCGGTAGTACCGCCCGAGCGGAAGTACCGCACGTTGGGCGGTAGTACCGCTCTTCCACCGGCAGTAAAAAAATATTGTCGTGATGGAAGCGGTAGTACCGTGCTCTAGGTGCTACTGAGCAAGCGCAGAAGCAACCCACCTCCAATGGTAGTACTGTGGCTAGCCAAGAAAATGCACGTTTTGATAAAACAAAAAAACACGGCATTTGCAATACACACTACGAGCCACCAAACACGCAAAACGAGCACAAAAGGACCAACTAATGAAGAACAAGGTCACAAAGAAAGCAAAGAGACAACGAGGACCAAACTAAGAACCAAGACCTCTCAAGAAGAGAGGGCGGTGGCCGGAGCCACCTATGTTTGAGTCAATTGGTATGGCACCGCGAAGAATTATACTTGGGCCCATGACCAAAACTCTTAATTGAAGTACAAGTACCATAAACAATTGTGAATGTGAAAGAGTTGATCAATTTATGCATAATGGGGGGAGGGAGAGTTCATTGAGAGAACAACACTCCTCATATGTCCATGCCTACATCTACACAAGATAGCATGATGAGTGTGGTGGGGTGTGCAAAGTTTCAAACTACATTGCTCAAATCGATGCTCATGCCTTAACTCATGAAATCTTGCTTCATCCAAAGGCTTCATGAAAATATCTGCAAGGTTATCATGAGTGTTGACATAATGAAGATCAAATCCCCCTCGCCTAATGTGATCCCGGATGAAGTGATACCGAATCTCAATATGCTTTGTCTTGAAGTGTTGCACCGGGTTGAGAGAAATCTTGATGGCACTTTCATTGTCACACCAAAGAGGCACTTTTTCACAAATGACACCGCAATCCTTTAAAGTTTTCCTCATCCATAGAAGTTGAGCACAACAACTACCGGCGGCCACATACTCGGCTTCGGTGGAGGAGAGAGACACACAACTTTTATTCTTAGAAGACCAACTCACCAAAGAGCAACCGAGAAATTGTCATCCTCCGGAAGTTGACTTCCTATCCACTTTGTCTCCCACCCAATCCGAATCCAAAAAGCCCACGAGATTGAAGTTTGCTCCTCTAGGGTACCATAAGACAAAGTTTGGGGTATGAGCCAAATATCGAAAGATTCGCTTGACCGCAACAAAGTGGCTTTCCTTAGGTGAGGCTAGAAACCGTGCACAAATCCCTACACTCAACATGATATCCGGCCTAGATGCACAAAGGTAAAGAAATGAGCCAATAATAGAACGATGTACCTTTTGATCCACCGCTTTACCATTGGGATCAATGTCAAGTTGGCATTTGGTAGGCATTGGAGTAGATGCCGGCTTGACATCACTTAGATTGAATCTCTTGAGCATGTCTTGAGTATATTTGGCTTGGTTGATGAAGATTCCTTCTCTTATTTGTTTGACTTCGAACCCGAGAAAGAACTTCAACTCTCCCATCATGGACATCTCAAACTCCATGGTCATGAGTGCGTCAAACTCCTCATTGAAAGCTTTGTTAGGAGAACCAAAGATAATATCATCAACATATAGTTGGCATAAAAACAACTCCCCTTTGACCTTCTTAGTAAAAAGAGTGTGGTCAATTTTCCCAATTTCAAACCCACGATCTTGAAACAACTCGGTAAGGTGCTCATACCACGCACGTGGGGCTTGTTTAAGGCCATAGAGCGCCTTATCGTGTTGATAGACATGATTGGGGAACTTAGGATCCTCAAACCCCGAGGGTTGTTTGGCATACACCAACTCGTTAAGAGGACCCTTAATAAAAGCACCTTTCACATGCATTTGTTGCAACTTAAAGTTATGCTGAGAAGCATAGGCAAGCAACAAAGAAATAGATTCAAGGCGAGCATCGGGAGCAAAGGTTTCACTGTAGTCGATACCCTCGACTTGGGAGTAGCCTTGTGCCACCAAACGAGCCTTGTTGCGAATGACAATCCCGTGAGCATCTTGCTTGTTCTTGAAGTTCCATTTGGTCCCAATGACATTATGGTTCTCCTCTGGCCTTGGCACCAACCGCCACACTTTGTTGCATTCGAAGTTGTTGAGTTCTTCATGCATGGCATTGAGCCAATCCGGATCTTCAAGGACCTCATAGACCTTTTGGGGTTCAACACAAGAAACAAACACATGATTTGCACAATAGTTTGCTAATTGTCTACGAGTGCTTACCCCCTTTGTTATGCTTCCAAGTATATTCTCCATGTGATGCTCTCTAGAAGCGATCTTGGAAGAAACTTGGTGGCACGACGCTCCAATTGCTCCTCAAGAGGGAGTTGAGGGGTGGCAACTTGATCATCATGAGCGTCATCATGAGCTCGTTCTTGATCTTGAGCTTGCTCTTGATCTTGAACTTGCTCGATAGAAGGAACTTTGCCTTGTGTGTCACTTGGTGGATCATCACCATCTTGCTGTTGATCTTGCACTTGGCCTTGTTCATTGGGTTGAGGGCCTTCACTTTGATCTTCAGAAGCGTGTGGGTCTTGGGTTGGTGATGGTTCCACTTGAGTGGAACATTGTCCTTCTCCTTCGGCCACATGGAGTTCCTCAATGGTAGGATATGACCAACACACATTCTTCTTATGGCTTGGGGAGGAATTTCATCACCTACATCACAAGTACCGCTTTGCTCCACTTGGGAGCCATTATTCTCATCAAACTCCATGGTACATGTCTCCTCAAAAAGTTTGGTGGGCTTGTTGAGGACACGGTAAGCATGACTGTTTGTAGATAACCAACAAATATGCCCTCATGAGCACTAGGCTCAAATTTAGACAAACGAACACCTTTATTGAGTATCCAACACTTACAACCGAACACCCGTAAATACTCGAGGTTGGGCTTGTTGCCGGTAAGTATCTCATATGGAGTCTTGTTCAAGCCTTTGCGGAGATAGAACCGATTGGATGCATGAAAAGCGGTGTTGATGGCTTCGGACCAAAAGTTGTACGGAGACTTGAACTCCGCCATCATGGTCCTTGCCGCATCCATCAATGTTTGGTTCTTCCTCTCCGCCACACCATTTTGTTGAGGGGTATAAGGTGCGGCATATTGATGCTTGATCCCCTCATCACTAAGAAAGTCATCCAAGGTGTAGTTCTTGAACTCGGTGCTGTTGTCACTTCTTATCATCAAAATCTTTTCATCGTGTTGACGTTGAGCTTCATTTGCAAAGTAGATGACAGTTTGTTGGGTCTCACTCTTCCTCTTGAAGAAATATACCCAAGTGTATCTTGAATAATCATCCACAATCACCAAGCAATACTTTCTACCCCCAAAACTATCAAGGATGGAGCCCAAAGAGATCCATGTGAAGGAGATCCAAAGGCCTCGTCGAGTAGATGGTAGTAGTGGGAGGGTGAGCCTTCTCTTGTAGCTTTCCTTCGATACAAGCACTGCAAGCACAATCTCTGGCAAAACTAACATTTGTTAGTCCACGGACATGGCCCCCCTTGAGAAGACTTTGCAAAGATCTCATGTTGACGTGGGATAAATGGCGATGCCAAAGCCACCCCACGTCAACTTTAGCCATTAGGCATGTCGCGGTCTTAGTGGGTCGCTCCGAGAAGTTAACCACATAGAGACCGTTCTCGACATGCCCAACAAAGGCTACTTTAAGAGTCTTGTGCACAAGAGGGCCACCGAATCAATATCAAAGAAAGTAGCAAAACCCATGAGTGCAAGTTGACGAACGAGACGTAAATTGTATGCAAGGGACTCAACAAGCATGACTTTCTCGATCGTGAGATCATGAGAAACGAAAACCTTGCCAAGACCCAATACCTTAGAAGATGATGCATCGCCCCATTCGACATTGGTGGGCATAGATGAGACCTTGTTCACGTACACCACCAAGTCTTTGCTTCCGATCATATGATTTGTAGCTCAACTATCGAGCAACCATGATCCCCCATTGGAAGCAAACTACTACAAGAGATCAATGCTTGGTTTTAGGTATACATTTTGTAATGGGTCCTTTGATGTTAGCAACAAGGGTCTTAGGAACCCAAATAGACCATTCAATGCACTCATAAGAAGAACCAACAAATTTGGCATAAACATGCCCATCACTAGCACGACATAACACATAAGACAGGTTAAAGTCGCCGGCTTTGTTGGAAGGAGTTGCATTGACCTTCTTGGAACCACCACCCTTTGCAATGTTCTTCTTATTCTTAGAAGTACCCTCTCCCTCCTTCACAAAAGTTCGCTTGAGAGGAATAGGTTGCTTGGTCTTGTCATTCTTCTTCTTCTTCTTGGACTTGGGTGCAAACCCAATTCCCTCCTTGGCCACAACATCCTTTTGATTGCTCAAAAGGCCGTTGAGGTTCTTCTCACCTTGTATGCAAGACATTAGGCCTTTCTCAAGTTGCTCATTCAACTTGACCTTCTCCTCCACAAGATGCACATTCTCACAACATGGGTTAGTAACATTTGCATTACAAATTAAAACCATATGAGGGAAAGTGGCTTTTTCCCTTGGTTAGCAATACTTGGAGTTGATCATGAGACTCCTTGAGGCTAGCATGAACACTCGTCAAGACCTTGTGAGCCTTGTCAAGTAGGTCAGACTCCTCCTTGAGTCTAGCATGGTCAACCCCAAGTTTAGCCTTCTCGGATTTGAGCACACAAGAGACAACAAGATCATGATCAAGATCTTTCTTTAATTTAGCATGATCATCGTTGTGTGACTCCTCAAGAGCCAAACGATGACCACGCTCTTCCTCAAGCGCATTAGAGAGATATGATATCTCATCGGCATAGTCACGACTATGTCCTTCCATCTCAGAGATGGTCTCTTCGTGAGCCTAGATCATGTCATTGGCTTCGCCAAGTTGTTCCAAGAGAGCAACGGAGTGCTTCTTGGATTTGCCTTTGAGCTTACTCATAAAAGACTCAAATTCATTTTCCTCCTCCATTGCCCCCTCACTTTCATCAATGCAATCCATCAATGAAGGATTAGTAGTGAGGGTAGATTTGATGTTAGGGGTTACCTTGTTGGTGTCTTTAGCCATGAGGCACTTGGCGGTGATGTTCTCGTTGGGTGAATTGAAGCGGGACACCCGTGGAGTTGTCGCAATGTCAATGGAGGCCATGGCAACCGACTCACTATCTTCAATATCATAATCATCCTCATCGTACTCTTCTTGTGCCACCAACCCCTTGGGAGGAGTCTTCTGGGTGAAGTTGTTCTTGCTTGGGAAAGACTTTGCCTTGTCTTTTCGGATAAGCTTGCCACCATTGTCTTCCCTCTTCTTGTAAGGGAAATCCATAACAAAATGGCTCACATTGCCACAATTGTAGCATGTCCTCACATGTTGCTTGCCCTTGGAGCCACTTGAGTTGTTCTTGTTGAAGTTGGGCCTTGAGTTCTTCTTGTTGCCCCAAAATTGTCGTGAAGCAAGAGCCATGTGCTCATATAGGCATATTTGGTGTCTTCGGGACAACACTCCTCTTCTTCCCCTTCATCCTCTTATTCCACACTAGCCTTGGCCTTCAAAGCAAGGTTGGGATTCTTGGATCATTGAGCCCGCAACACTGCATTGTTGGCGGTCTTGTCGAAGATCCTCATCACAACAAACTCATCCAACACTTCACTTGATGTCAAGTTGTGGAAGTCTAGTCTTTGGCGAATGACGGAGGACATGGCCTTATGGTAAGGCATCATAGCCTTGAGAAACTTGCGCTTGATCCAATTGTCATACATATCCTACCTCCCATGATCTCGGAGTGTGAAAGTGAGAGTAGTTAATCTTCTATAAAGCTCTCGAGGTTCTTCATCTTCAATCATGGCGAACTCATCGGCTTCATCTTGAACAACTTCAAAGTTAGAGTGTTCAATGCTTGCGCTTCCCTTGTACAAGGAAACAACATTCTCCCATGCTTCCTTGGCCATAGAGAAGGGTCAGAGATGAGCAATATCTTCGGGAGGAATAGCTTCTCCGAACTCTTTGGATGGTAAAGTCCTTAATAAAGAGACGAGGTTCTGATACCAATTGAAAGGATCGATATGGTTGACTAGAGGGGGGGGTGAATAGGCAACTAACAATTTTAGCTTTTTTTACCAAATTAAACATCAAAATAGGTTGTCTAGATATACAACTAGGTGAGCAACCTATATGATGCAACAACAAGCACACACGCAAGCAAGGGATACAACACAATATAAGCTTGCACAAGTAAAGGTAAAAGATTACCAAGAGTGGAACTGGTGGAGACGAGGATGTGTTATAGAAGTTCCTTCCCTTTGAGAGGAAATACGTCTCCGTCAGAGCGGTGTGGAGGCACAATGCTCCCCAAGAAGCCACTAAGGCCACCGTATTCTCCACACACCCTCACATAGTGCGAGACGCCGTGATTCCACTCTTGGTGCCCTTGAAGGCGGCGACCGATCCTTTACAAACAAGGTTGAGACTATCTCCACCACTTAATTGGAGGCTCCCAACAACACCACAAAGCTTCACCACAATGGAATATGGCTTCGAGGTGACCTCAACCGTCTAGGGTGCTCAAACACCCAAGAGTAACAAAGATCCGCAAGGGATTAGTAGGGAGAATCAAATTTCTCTTGGTGGAAGTGTAGATCGGTGCCTTCTCAACCAATCTCTAGAGAATCAAAAAGTTTGATTGGCTAGGGAGAGAGATCAGGCGAAAATGGATCTTAGGGACAGAAGATATGGTCTTCTTGGGGAAGAAGACCCCCATTATATAGTGGGGGAAAGATCCAACCGTTACTCACTTACTCTTCCCGCGACAAGCAGTACTACCGCACGGAGTCGCGGTACTACCGCTAGTGCGGTAGTGACCAGGCAAGGCCCTATTGCACTGGTAGTGAACGGTAGAACCGCCGAAGCGGTACTACCGCACGCCCTTGCGGTACTACCGCAAGGCAGGGCTCAACTGGGCTGGAAAAAGCACGGACAAAATAAATTACGTCTGTAGTTGACTACTTCCGCTCAGTTTGGAACTGTGCAAAAGTCCGACGCGGTACTACCGCTCACAGGGAGCGATACTACCGCGTAGGGGCGGAAGTAAAATATAACTTCCACGCCTACTGCCTTGTGCCCAAGTGTCTGGGCTGGAGGCAGCGGTACTACCATTGGCAAGGCGCAGTACTACTGCAGACCCCTGCCGTAGTACCTCTTGCTGGAGCGGTACTACTGCAGGCCACTGGTGTACTACTTCTCCCTTGAGCAGTACTAACGCATGCCCTAGATGCTATAGCACATGACATCCTTCAGTTTGCATAGACAAGGATAAACGAAAGGTGCTCCAGTGAAGCGAAGGAAGGGTGCTGCAAAGGAACAGATGTGTACATGTTGATTCCACCCTAACCTTTCCGAAGCGGACCCCTCTTAATAGTACGGCTTTCCTACGACTCAATTCCATCGAAAAGAAACATAGAGAACCGCCGTCTTCGATAGGCTCTGAGGGGCACCAAATCGTCTTGTGCCTAGACATGAGAAATCTGAAATGCTCAACACACGCGATTAGTCCGCAACAGTACTGTCATCAATCACAAAAACCATATAGGGAAAAATATGCCCTTACACTTGCCTCATGACAAATGAGATTGCCGGCTTAGCAAGTGAAGAGATGACCAAACAATTCATCATCAAGAAGATCCTTAGAGGCTTGGATAGAAAATATGATACCGTGTGGACATTGATCCAAATGATGCCAAACTGTAAAGATCTCAAGCCTACGGAAGTCATTGGTAGAATTGTTGCTCATGAGATGTCACTCAAGGATAAGGAAGAGCTTCACAAAGAGTCTAGTTGTGCATACAAAGCTTCGTGTGATGCTCCCACAACATCAAGTGATAAACAAGTTATCTATGAATAATTGAGCTTAATGGTGAAGAACTTCAACAAATTCTACAAGAATCAAAGCAAAGATAGAAGCTCCAAGTCAAGATCCTCCAATGACAAATGATCTCCTAGTCGTGATCGCAATTGCTATAATTGTAGAAGACCCAGACACTGCTCCAATGAGTGTACGAGTCCCGATAAAAAAAGAGAAGATTCACCCAAAAGGAGAAGTAAAAGAGACGAATCACCTCATAGAGCAAGCAAGAGTGGAGATGATCGCTATGAACGAAGATCCTCTTGAAGAAGCAAGGATTCGGAAAGGAAAGATAAGTCATCAAAGAGCTACACAAGACGATGACATCAAGCTCACGATGGTGAATGGATTTCTATCTCCGATTCCGATACTCACTCCGAGAGAAGTTATCACTACGACTTCGACTATAGTCAAGATGAAGATATTGCTGGAATTGCTCTAGTATCGTCCAACTCCACCGACATATTTGATTCACCGAATGAAGGAATTGGAAGATGCTTGTCTAAAGGCCCCAATGTATCACACCCCGAGTATCTTGATTTCAATAGTGATGAAAATGATTAGCTAGGTGATGATGAGTTACTTGTTGACAAAACTAGTAATGAAAACTAAGTTGAACTTGCTAGTAATCATGATAGTCAAGATGAAACTAATGACAATGATAAGAAGGAGATTGAGTGTCTAACTAAAGAACTAAACACTCTTAAGTTAGCTCATGAAACAACTCTAGAGGATCATAGAGAGCCCCTAAAAAACTCATGAGAATCTACGCTTCGAGAAGCTAAATTTAGAGCAATAGCATGAGTTTCTAAAAATCTATCAATGAAGATCTTTGAAAGAAGAGTTCTTCTTACATTGCCAAATGTCTCCTCCTGTCTACTATAGGCCACAGGTAAAATCTAGCAACAAGAGCAAGAAAGATTATTCTTCTAGTAGTAACAATAACCACCCTAAATGTAATATTGTTGCTTCTAGTAATTCTCTTGATTCCACTAACGATTATCTTAGCCAAGTTACACTTGAGCAAGAAAATAGCTTATTGAAGGGAATTATATAGAAAGGTGTTTACAAGAGCCTTGCTGGGAGTAAGCAATTTGAGGAAATTGTACGCAAGCAAGGAAGGCACCATAAGAATCAAGGTGTTGGTTTTGAACGAAAGTTCAATGCCAATGGAGTTGAATGGTAAGAAGATCAATACCCCAAGACTAAGTTTGTTCCTCACCAAGAGAAGTATGACCGCACTTCTTTTGAGGGAACACAAGATCAACATGATCTTCCACCACAAGACCACAAGCTAAAAGGCAAGGACAAGCTTCAAGAAGAGATTCACTCTTTTGAAGAAGCTCCTAAAGCCATGGTCAAGTGGTTTCCCAAGGCTACATGAAGCTCTACTTCAGAAAGTTTGACTACGATTCCAAGGATTTACATCAAGTTGATGTGGATCCCAAAGAAGAAGAACGTGAGTGTTACTCTGCCGACATACTTCACTCATATTCGTTTTGGCGAGGACTTGTGCAATCAACTTTCATATCTTGCACCAAGTTCATGGAGTTACATATCCTCTTGTTGGTAAGACAAGGAACAAAGTAACCTAATGCCTTCATTGACATCATCATATGTGAAATTCACTCTATGTCTATGAATATCCTTGTATGTTCCTTATGGGTAACCCATGTAGGTATTCGAAGTGGAACACTCCAAAGGATTGCTCCAAATAATCTACATCAACATTGAGCATCCACATGTTCACCATCTACATGAAGTCATCATCGACAAAAACCCAAGGTTAGTTCATCCCTCTTAGGGGGGATATCACATCTAGGGGGAGCTTTGCTCTAAGAAAATTGAGCTAAAGCAACTCTAATGGTGTGAACACGTTAATGCTTTATTTAAAAGTGGTAACCCCATTCATTTGACTCCAAAGTCAATATACTCATATATCGATGACCTAGTCATCGCCAAATACTTGATTGATGCCAGAATTGATTGGGCATGCTTTGACACGTATTTCATTTGCTATCTTCTTGTGTGAGCATGTTGGTTGCATATTTTCTTCATTCGAGGACATCCATTTGTTGTTTTGATTGTCTTGGTTTTTATTGGCCAAGTGGATGTACAAGAATGCATAAGAACTTTCTCTAGCTATCTGTGTTCTTCTTGTCTCAAACTCTATTCATGCTACATCACAAAAGTTTTAACAACTCATTTCGGACCCTCCGGGTGAGGAGCACCCAGAGCCACCGATCCGTCAAGAGCTGCCTACCAAAACCTTATACTGTATTTCAGTCAGACCAACCACTCAAACTCAGTCACACTGCAAGCATTAGAATGATCTAGGTTTTCTATCTCGGTGCTGCCAAATAGACTGACTTGGTCTCGCTGAGTTGTTGTAACTGCACGCAGTTTCACATCCTGGTGCCATCGGTTCGTTCCACTTGGTGCCACCGACAACACATGGGTATTATATCCAGCGTACGGTTGAAAAATTATTCAAACGTCACGCACCTACGCTTCATTGCTGTCGGCCCCCTTAGTCACCGGATCGCCGCCGTCGTCTCCTGTGTGTCTTCGCCGCCGTCAACGAATCTCCATCGTCATTGCCGCCGTAGAGGATCGTCACCAAGTTAGGGTATGATTCAATCTCCTCGTGCTATCCCTCTCTGATTCAATGCACAAGGATAATGCCTTATATCTTGCCTCGATTGAGATTCATCTATCCACCTGAAAATTCCATTAGAATATATTTGAAGAAGAACCTTAGGGTTAGGTTTCCGCCGAACTCATCTCGAACCGACTGAAATGAAAGTTTCGATCCCACCGATTGGCTTTGGCCATTGCACTAGTACAACTCGGTCCCATCAAAACGTACTGATTGGTGAGACCGAACATAAAATCTTGGTGAAACCCTAGCATCTCGGAGCCACCAAACCACAACTCGGCCAGACCAAAATTGTGTGTTTAGGTTCGATGAGTGCTTTGATGTCACCGATATGATCAAATAGGTAGCTACAAAATGACTTTTGTGGAAAGCTAAAACTGAAGTTTGGACTCAAATTTTTTGAAAAAAAAATCTGATTTATGTGATGCTCATCTACTTTGCCTATATCCATCTATTCACAAGGCCAGTTTTTGCAAGATGTCAGGTGCTAATGATAGTCAGAATTAGTCAGAGTAGAATGTCAATCTAAGTGAGGGTTCAAGCCCTGGTGAGAGCTATTATGAGGGCAGCAGAAGTACACCAAGTAACTTGCCAAAGGCTACCACCAAGTCCAAAAAGAAGAGAATCTCACATAGTGAGGATGAGGATTTTGCTGCAGCCGAGGCCACTTTTAAGAAGAAAACTGTGCTCAGAAAATAGTATTGCTCTGCAGCGCCACCAAGCCTGGTGCTAAGAAGAGTGCTAAGAAGAGAGTCCCAACATCAAAACCTCAGAAAGCTTCGGCTACACAAGAAACCATGACCTTCACACTTGAGGATCCAAGTGATGAAGAAGATGCTGCTCGTAAGAAGAAGAGGGCTAGGAAAACTACTGCCACGGTACTTGGGAAGCCTTGCATGAGGGTGGATGAAGAAGAAGAGGAGGAGGAAGAACAAGCTGCATCACCTCCAGCTAAGGTACAAAAACTCATGGGAGATGCCATGATGTCAGCTCCTGCTCCCTCCTAGCCCAAGTCCAAGCCCAAGGCTTCTGCACCCAAGAGGTCTACTAGAAACAAACCCACCTCTGAGAAGAACACGGCCCCAGGCCAGAAGTTCAGATTGATGAGGAGCGACTAGTGCTCAAGAAATTGAAGCCAAAGATTCCAGATCATGACAATGCTCACCCAGTTGCTGAAAACATGAAACTCATGAAGGACAATGGCTTGAGAGAATGGAGGAAAGTGGATCCATATTCTGCCAGGAGGAGGACTGCTTGTGACTATCATTTCCACACCCTTGAATAACTTGATTTCTATGAGACAATGCTGCTTGATAAGAAGCCCATCGTCAGTGACATGAAGTGGGTGGACTAGGATTCTATTGATGAAAATGAAGACTATTTCCCCCAGTTCATGAGAGCTTTAGACTTGATGGAGTTGATGCTTTTGTTGGTCAGGAACTCACAAAGTGGAATGATAAGATGATCATGCAATTCTACTCCACGACACATTTCTATCCGGATGGAATAATTGTATGGGTGACTGAGGGCCACCAGTACCAGTCTTCTATCTCGGAGTGGGATGTTCTCATTAATGCCCCAGAGGAAGCAGAAGATGATATTGATGTCTATGGGAAGCCCAGGATGGATCAAAATTCCATGGCTAACATGTACAAGCCCATTCTGACAAGGATTTGGAAACTCACAAACTTGGATCCATTTACCAGTTGCTAGGAGGTTTGGCCACCACAAACTACATTTTGAGGAACAGTATGTTTCCAAAATCTAGAGATGAAAGGATGATCGTGGCCATTCCATCAACTTCCTTCACTTGTTTGACACCCCTCCGCAAAAGTTCAAAGTCATGAGTTCGATTGTTGAGACTGTCAAGAGGACAACTACTAATTAGAAGAGGTCATGTGGAAATGCACCACACATTCAGATGCTTACCAACTCCAAGGTTGGTTCGAGCACATATCTACTTGACCGTGAGCACCTCCCTCTTTAGACAGAGTTCAAGGACAATGTAGTGGTGATGGATCCTTAACACCCTACATCAGTTGAGGCTCAAGAGAAGGCTCAGGCAGCAGCAGCAAGAGCCACAAAGGAAGCCACTGCATCTAATACCTCTATAGAAAATCTCAAGTCCAAGCAAGACAAAATGACATATCTTCTAGAAGCAACACTGAGGATTGAGCAAAGTCTGGCCAACATAGCCAAGAACCAGGAGAGCTTAGAGAGGATTGTGGAAGAAAAGATATATAACTTAGATGTCAAGGTCACATACATTCAGTTTGTAGCGGCGAAGCTTCGAGATGATGCTGAGGATGGAGATGAGCACCCTACTACCAACATGTTTCAGACTGTGCTAAGGGCACCTAGATCTTTAGTTGTGCTAGTTGCAGACACGAGGCCTACTCACTTTGCACCTGCCACTACGGCTCCAGTGCCACCAGTGTCTACACCACCTGTTCAACACAGACCTTCGGAAGCACTTGCAAATGTAGTTCTCTCAGCGCCATTTATGCACACCGGACCCAGAAACCAGAAGGCCCCTTTCGGAGCTCCAGAGGATAGTACCTAGAGAGACGTATAGCTCTATATCTTTTTTAAGAGTTTTGGTAACTTGTTGCCAAAGGGGGAGAAATTGTATAGATCATTAGGCTTCGAGAGAGAGAGAGAGAGAGAGAGCGTCTTGCATTTTGATCTTTGGTTTTATTTGCCTTGCTACTTCATCTGTTTGATCCATGCTACTTATTTACTTGATGCTCGTGAGATACTAATTTAGTTGTGTGTGATTGATAATACTATGCTTAATTCTTATCTCTATTAATTTTTATGTATGATCATTCATTTATGTTTTGGTGATGTGTGCATTTTATTTCACTCGTATCATTTTGTGTGCTCCACCAAGATGTATATGACATGGAAGAGTAACCCATGATCCTAATCGATTATGCATTGCATTCAAAATTAACAATGCAAAAATTTAGGGGGAGCTCTTGCTTATCACATACTTCTCAAAGCGACGACGTATTTCATTCATTTAATCATTTGTCGAAGCTTTGATCTATATGTTGTCATCAGTTACCAAAAAGGGGGAGATTGAAAGCGCAACTAATCCCCGAGTGGTTTTGGTGATTCATAACAACATATAGCTTATTGAACTTAATATCCATTCAAGATAAATATTTCAGGATGTTCAATGATTGGCATGGCATGGACTAGAGAAGTGGACCCCTCAAAATGCTAAGGCCAAAGATTGGCAAAAGCTCAAAACTTGTTATTTTATTTTAGTAATCCAAGATCACATTGAGTCCATAGGAAAGCCAATACTATTAAAAGGGATGAGGTGTTGCTTAATGATCTGGTTGCTCAAGTGCTTAGTGATATTGCTCTAAAACCCTCAACCACTTTCTCCACCCAAATATGTCCAAACCCTATTTCGAAACTCGACCCTACCGATATTTCCTATCCGGCGCCATCGAGTTCATTTGACATAACCATTGCCAGAAACCCTAACAAACCGGTCCGACAATACGTATCTTGGTCTCACCAAGATGGCCTTGCCAAAGGGTTGTTATCAGTTGCATTCACTTTGGTCTCACCAATTGTAAGCAATCGGTCCCACCAAGTTGGCTTGACAGATTCTCTCTTGCTTATTGCTTCACTTTGGTCCCGTCAAGTTGATGCAATCGGCGCCATCGAGATGATGTTTTCTGTAAGCCCTAGCACATTGGTCCTATCGATTCTAGTCGGTCCCACCGAGAATCCTAACGTTCACATTTTTGAACTGATCGGTGCCACCGAGTTTCACGATTCGGTCCCACCGAGGTTGGAAAAATGTGTGTAGCGGTTGGATTTTGTGTGGAGGCTATATATACCCATCCACCCCTTCTCCATTTGAGAGAGAGCCATTAGAACGTGCCTACACTTCCACCATTCATTTTCCGAGAGAGAACCACCTACTCATGTGTTGAGATCAAGACACTCCATTCCTACCATTTGAATCTTGATTTCTAGCCTTCCCCAAGTTGCTTTCCACTCCAATTATTTTTCCACTGTATCCAAATATGTGAGAAAGAGTTGAGTGTAGGGGAGACTATCATTTGAAGCACAAGAGAAATGAGTTCATCATCAACACACCGTCTATTAACTTTTGGAGAGTGATGTCTCCTAGATTGGTTAGGTGTCGCTTGGGAGTCTCCGTCGTGATGTGGAGTTGAACCAAGAAGTTTGTAAGGGCAAGGGGGTCGCCCACTTTGTGAAGATCTACCCGACTGAGGCAAGTTCTTCGTGGATGATGGCCATGGTGGGATAGACAAGGTTGCTTCTTCGTGGACCCTTCATGGGTGGAGCCCTCCATGGACTCGAGCAACTGTTACCCTTAGTGGGTTGAAGTCTCGATCAACGTGGACATACGATAGCACCACCTATCGGAACCACGCAAAAAACTATGTGTCTTGCATTTGCCTTCTCCAGTCCCTTCCCTTTACCTTCATATGCAATGTTTTACTTTCCTCTACTATACTCTTAGAATTTCATGTGTAGGTTGATTGCTTTACTTGTGCTAATTGCTAAAATCTTCCTACAACTAAAATTGGGAAAATGAAAGATTTTTATTTGGTCAAGTAGTCTAATCACCCCCTCTAGACATACTTTTGATCCTACGCCATCGTGCGTTGAACATTGTCATCAGAGACTGCTTCAATGGTGTGCACTTGAATTTCATTATTTCCATGTTCAATGCGAGGAAAATTAAAGCGGGAGACGAAATCTATCGAGGTGCACTTGATACATTTTCCTTCAGTAATCCGTTCCATGATCCATATGGAGCTATCAGCCTCATCACCAAAGATGTGCAATGTTGCAGAGAACTGAAGAATTATCTCCCAATTCCATGGATGCTCAAATTAAAATACTTTCGTCTGGTAGAAATCATCCAAATCTTGAATCAATTGATTGAAAACTTCCAATGTTCCGCATGGCAGGAATGTTAGGAACTTGATGAGGGAAAATCTTCCTACTCTCGTATAGCACGCGAGAGTAATAGATACCTTCTTCCTTGGTCCAGAACCAAGGAGATTCAGATGTGTGAGGACTATCATATGGGTTGTCCTGAAAGAATTTTGGATGCACATTTTTGTTGAACTAAGAAGCTTTAGCACCATCACCAGCAGACAAAATAGGTAATTCCTCTCATGGATTCAGATATTTGAGTTCGTCTTCGAGCTATAGAAATTCATCACCATACACAACTGAATCGGGATGGCATCCAGAAACAGATATTCGTTCGGAGGGACCAGTCTCATCAGCTCTAGGATTGATATCAACGGTTAGCTGAGGATTTAATGGAGCAGCTTTCATAGCTAGTGGAGCTGAGGTTACAGTAGGTGGAGCTTCAGGAATCTCAAGTGCCGATCATTGTTCAGGTGGTGGTACTGGATCTTTCTCAAGTGGTTGTTGAAGTTGCTTGAACATGCTACTTCTCGAGCTTGCGTTGTATTCCCTCGAAGAGGAAAGGGTGATGCAACACAGTAGCGTAAGTATTTCCCTTAGTTTTTGAGAACCAAGGTATCAATCCAGTAGGAAACCACGTGCGAGTCCCTCGCACCTGCACAAACAAATAAGAACTTCGCAGCCAACGCGATAAGGGGTTTTCAATCCCTTTACGGTCACTTATGAAAGAGAGATCTGATAGACATGATAGTTTGATATTTTTGGTGTTTTTGATTATAAGAACAGAAAGTAAAAGCGGGAAAGTAAAGTAGATGTAGATTGATATGTTGAGAATAGACCCGGGGGCCATAGTTTTCTCTAGTGGCTTCTCTCATGATAGTGATATTCTACGGCGGGTAAACAAATTACTGTCGAGCAATTGATAGAAAAGCGAATACTTATGAGACTATCTAGGCATGATCATTATATATAGGCATCACGTCCGAGACAAGTAGACCGAAACGATTCTGCATCTACTACTATTACTCCACACATCAACCGCTATCCAGCATGCATCTAGTGTATTTAGTTCATAATAACAGAGTAACGCCTTAAGCAAGATGACATGATGTAGAGGGATAAACTCAAACTTAGTGATATAAACCCCATCTTTTTATCCTCGATGGCAACAATACAATATGTGCCTTGCTGCCCCTACTATCACTGGGAAAGGACACCGCAAGATTGAACCCAAAGTGGGGGAGAGGAAAACGAGAGGCAAAAAATGTAATGTGAAGGATAAGGGTTTGTGATAGGTACTTGGTATATGACTTTTGCGTAAGCCTCCCCGGCAACGGCGCCAGAAATTCTTCTTGTTACTTCTCGAGCTTGCGTTGTATTCCCTCGAAGAGGAAGGGTGATGCAGCCCAGTAGCGTAAGT
This sequence comes from Secale cereale, assembly GCA_902687465.1. NCBI lineage: Eukaryota > Viridiplantae > Streptophyta > Magnoliopsida > Poales > Poaceae > Secale > Secale cereale. Next base: position 285,414,706 of record LR738713.1, read on the forward strand.
ATTTCCCTCAGTTTTTGAGAACCAAGGTATCAATCCAGTAGGAGACCACGCGTGAGTCCCTCGCATCTGCACAAACAAATAAGAACTTCGCAGCCAACACGATAAGGGGTTGTCAATACCTTTACGGTCACTTACGAAAGTGAGATCTGATATAGATGATAGTTTGATATTTTTGGTGTTTTTGATTATAAGAACAGAAAGTAAAAGCGGGAAAGTAAAGTAGATGTAGATTGAAATGTTGAGAATAGACCCTGGGGCCATAGTTTTATCTAGTGGCTTCTCCCATGATAGCGATATTCTACGATGGGTAAACAAATTACTGTCGAGCAATATATAAAAAAGTGAATACTTATGAGACTATCTAGGCATGATCATTATATATAGGCATCACGTCTGAGACAAGTAGACCGAAACGATTCTGCATCTACTACTATTACTCCACACATCGACCGCTATCCAGCATGCATCTAGTGTATTGAGTTCATAAGAACAGAGTAACGCCTTAAGCAAGATGACATGATGTAGAGGGATAAAATCAAACTTAGTGATATAAACCCCATCTTTTTATCCTCGATGGCAACAATACAATACGTGCCTTGCTGCCCCTACTGTCACTGGGAAAGGACACCACAAGATTGAACCCAAAGCCAAGCACTTCCCGCATTGCAAGAACTATAGATCTAGTAGGCCAAACCAAACCAATAATTCGAAGAGACTTGCAAGGATATTATAATCATACATAAAGAGTTCAGAGAAGAACGAAATATTTCTCATAGATAATCTTGATCATAAACCCACAATTCATCGGATCTTGACAAACACAGCGCAAAAAGAGATTACATCGAATAGATCTCCTCGAAGACCGAGGAGAACTTTTCATTGAGATCCAAAGAGAGAGAATAAGCCATCTAGATACTAGCTATGGACCCGAAGGTCTGTGGTAAACTACTCACAACTCATGGTGAGGCGATGATGATGATGTAGAAGCACTCTGTGGTAGATCCCCCCTCTGGCGGAGCTCTGGAACAGGCCCCAAGATGGGATCTCACGGGAATAGAAGGTTACGGCGGTGGAACTAGGATTTTCTCTTCTCTCCTGATGGTTTCGGGGTACGTACATATATATAGGAGGAATGAGGGCACCAGGGGCCATACGAGGGACCCACGAGGCAGGGGGCGCGCCCTAGGGGGCGGAAGGGCGTGCCCCCCCACCCTCGTGGGCACCTCATAGCCCCTATTAATTTAGTGCCAAGTGCCAATCGTTGTTTTTTTGCTTTTCCAGAATATCAGTACCAAACGAAGTCCAATTCCCACGAAACTTTTTGGAGACTTTTTCCGGACATAAGGGACCCTCGAAGCTTCGGGGGAGGGCTAGAAGATGAAGGAGTGGCCCACGAGGCACCAGGGCACGCCCAGGGGGTAGGCGCTCCCTGGTGGCTTGGGGGCGTAAAAGTTTCCGTCTGACGTAATTTCGTCTCTATAAATTCTCAAAAATAGGGAAACCAATAGCGAGCCACCCGAAAAACTTTTTCCGCCGCTGCAAGTTTCTGTTCTCGAGAGATCCCATCTAGAGACCTTTGTTGGCACTCTACTGGAGGGGGGATCAACCATGGAGGGACTCTACATCAACCTTACCGCCCTTCGGATGATATGTGAGTAGTTTACCACAGACCTACGGGTCCATATCTAGTAGCTAGATGACTTATTCTCTCTCTTTAATCTTCAATACAATGTTCTCCTTAATGTTCTTGGAGATCTATTCGATGTAATCTCTTTTTGCGGTGTGTTTGTTGGGATCCGATGAATTCTGAATTTATGATTAGATTATGTTTGAATATTATTTGAGTCTTCTTTGAACTCTTTTACGCACGATTATTATATCTTTGTATTTCTCTCTAATCTATTGATTAGGTTCGGCCAAATTGATTTTTCTTGCAATGGGAGAGGTGCTTTGTAATGGGTTCAATCTTGCGTTGATCTATATATCCTAGTGACAGAAGGGGAAAAGACACGTATTTTTATTGTAGCCATTAAGGATAAAAAGGTGGGTTTTATTCATGCGTGGGTTTACTTTATCTACATCATGTCATCTGGCTTAAGGCGTCACTCCGTTCTTTATGAACTTAATACTCTAGATGCATGTTGGATAGAGTTTGATGTGTGGAGTAATAGTAGTAGATGCAGTCAAGAATCGGTCTACTTGTCTCAGACGCGATGCTTATATATGTGATCGTTGCCTTGGATATCGTCATGATTATTCGCTTTTCTATCAATTGCCCAACAGTAATTTGTTTACCCACCATATGCTATTTTTGAGAGAAAGCCTCTAGTGAAAACTATGGCCCTGTGTCTACTTTTATCATATATTAAAGTCCAAAATTACCTTACTGCAATTTTACCTCTTTTATTTTATTTGTGTTTTGTTCAATCTATCCATCACTACAAGATGTGATCCTTGTAATTAATCGCCGAGGGACTGACAACCCCTTGTTCGCGTTGGGTTCAAGTATTTGTTATTTTGTGTGTTGGTGCTGCTAACTAGGGTTTGCTTGGTTCTCCTACTGGATTGATAACCTTGGTTCTGAACTGAGGGAAATAATTATCTCTACTGTACTGCATCATGCTCTCCTCTTCGAGGAAATCCCAATGCAGCTCACAAGTAGCACAGAACAAGGAAGTTCTACTTCCTCAGTTTCATACTTGGAGGGAACCTCTTTTTGAATAAGTGAGGCCACATGCACTGATTAAGTTGTCCTTGGCAATGTTGTGCTTCAGATTCCTGAGCTGGGCCCTCCGAGTGAATGATTGGCTCAGGAGTCTTTTCCTTCTGTGAAGGAGTAGCACTTGAAGGTGGCAGATTTTCTTGCGGTGCAGACAACACATGCTTCCTGATAGTTTTCTTTCGTTGCTTCCTTTTTTGTTGAGCAACTTGATCAATGTGTCCTTTCACAAGATCATTATAGACAATGACTTTGGCTTGATTCTCCCATCACAAATATTGCAAGTAATTTCATCTAGAACCATGTGAAAACGCAATCGTGTGTGTCAAAGAAGAGTCATGGCACGGTTCAAATCCTTATAGGAGTCTTCGAGCTCTTTGATAATAAATTTTGAGGAAGCAATTTTTATTCTATCGTCAAGGTCAAGAAGCTCGGCAGACAGAGTGTTGATCTCAATAGCATCTGCTCGTTGAACAAGAGAGGTAGCTTGTTCAACGACTTCTGCAGGTATGGGAAAAGATGCCACTTCTCCATCGAATGGATTTTCCACAAATTTAGCAAGCTGTTCCATGATATGAAAAATGTGATTGTTGTAGTGAGGAGCATCAAACTCTTAGACAGGGGCGGTCTGCATAGGAACTAGCTCGAATGGTGGCATGGATGCCAGAGGCTGAGTCAAGGTAGGCCCAAACTTAGTAGCCTTTTCCTTCGTAGCAGCTGCTTGTTGGAGCATCTTTCTCAGTAGTAGATGCCTTGATTTTCTTCAAATTAGGCTTGGGAAGGCGTTCGCCTAGCTTTGTAGTTTGAAAAAGGGCATCTACTACCAAATCTTTCAAGTTGATAGCATCCGAATGTGGAGTGGTGTCGACATGCTATTTCATCGTGACAGTGGTAGCAGAAATTTTTCTGGCAGAAATCTTTTTCGGCGCAGCTTGAGGAACCACGTGAGCCCGAAGATCTAGCAACACAGTTTATGTGGTAGTATTCACTTGAATGCTAATAGTAGTAGCAACTTCTTTCTTTTTGAGAGGAGGATCATCAGAATCCGAGGAATCACTCATTTCAAATTCATCAGCTGGTTAAGCCTTCTGTTTCTTCGGAACATTCTTTCTCTTTCAAGATGGAGTAGTACTGGGTTCATGCTTGCGTTTAGTGCGACCTTCAGATTTTCCTTCGACCTTTTTCTTCTCGACATCACACTACTCGAGGATGGTCCAAATGTGACAGTCCAATCAGAGACCCTTTGACGAAATTGTGTGATGCATTAATCTCAAATGGGGATGTAATAAAACCATACAAAAAGATACAAAACATTTGTGATGATGGAAACATCAAACACGATTTGGATCAGAGTTTTGTGTGCAATGTGTGGCATACGATTCAGTCCAATGGACTATGTGCGATGGGGCAGAGCAACAGAAACAGTCAGACAGATGAAGGTGTGTGATAAACGACATATAGTTCACTCAGATGAACTTTTTGCGATTAGGTAACGCAATGGAAGTAGTCACCCAGATCAAGGTGTGTGGGATATACGACATATAGTTCACTGGATGAACTATTTTTGATTAGGAAACACAACAGAAATGGTTTGACTTAACAAGATGTGTGTGCGGCAAACAGGTTCCTAATCAGAAATGTGTGCGAAGACCCATAATAACACATATAATTTCTACTAAAAAGCCGTTTGTGTTGTGGGCAGACGATTGCTAGTACACAATTGTCAGAGATTTATGAATTCATCACCGATGGGTTCCCTAGTATGGTCCGTGTGCGATGTCATTGCATACAGAACAACAATATATGTACTTATAACTTATAAGGACTTGATTCCATAACCAAATTGAACGTCCAATTACATAGGTGGCTAGTACACACATGACCTTTGCACACACCAAAATGCCTAGAAACTCAAATAATGTATGAAAAAGCAAAACGAATGCTGAATAATTTCATATTTTTTAGGACGACACTCCTATAGTTGCATGTTGCCTCTATAAAATAAATCAAGGCGGGAAGAGATAGCGTATGTCGTTTCACACACATAGGTGACAAGTTTCCTCTCGTAACCATGAGGCTTCTTGAGAGAAGCTTCGGTTTGTAGGAAGTTTATACCAAAACTTGTCCCAAATTGGACAATTTTTTTACCACAACATGTTGGTGCCATGTCATAACACCATGCAAAGTTTCATGATTTTGAGTGGAGTTTTGGGTTTACAGTAATTTTAAAACCAGGTTTCTCAATGTTTACTGTCGAGTCAACATCGCCCTGGATAGGATTTTTCCTCATGGGTCCCAAATGTTAGAATCCAAATATGTCACTACCATGCATATTTTCTTATTAAGAATTACATCCTATTTGGTGTGCTAGCTGAAAATAAGTTTGTAGGTGCTGGCGGGCACTAAGACCTTGCGAGTTCTGTAATAAATAATGATCTCAAGTATCCCGCAAGAGTGATGTTCTTTCCCTGTGTTGTGATTCCTTATAATATTTATGTCTTAATTAAAGAAATGGCAAGCCATTGGCCCAATATGAAAGAAAATATGGGTCACAACAGAGTTGAAAAGGGCAACAATATCTAACTCCAGCTTGCAAACGGTCCAAAAGAACGAGGATAAATTGTTCATCAGTTTTATAAAAAACCCAGATTGAACAGGGCATTAACATCTAACTACACCAAAGTTTTGGGCAGTCACAATCAAATGGATCGGTCTGATCCATAAAATCAAGATCCGCATACAAAAATTCTACTGGTCCATCATGACGACAAGTTGTTGTAAATAGAAGCCAAGCATGTTCAGAAGCCCTTAGGTCCACCTAAAACTTCTTTTTATGATGTCCAATATATCCATCCACGAGAAAATTCTAGTTGAAAAACTTAATCCTCACGGACAATAGTAACCTCACATTCAACATGAAGAATGTGAGAAAGCTAGTGCTTGCAGGGTTGGATGCATATCCTTCCAACGTTATTGTCTTCAAACGAATGCCATGAGATCTGAGAAAATCCTTGTGCGTCCCCACCCATCGATTGGTTATACCTTTTTCTCCAAGTTCTAGTACCTAAACTGTCATGAAGACTGAAAACAATTAATGTCTAAAATAGAGTATGTCAAAGGACCGACTACTGAACGGTTAATTATAGTACATTAGGTATGGGCTTTCAATGTGCCTGAAATCAGCACCTTTATACACAAATTCTCCAGACATGGAAAGTATCGCGGCAAGCCAATACTCGTGTTTAGATCAAGACACCGCATACTGATATATAAGGTCTTGACAGAATCTAGCACCACCGATAGGTCACCCATAGATAAGCTCTTCATTCAGCATAGAACATAATATTAGCACCAAAAGTGTACTCCAAAATGATATTTAACTTATGCGCATAAATGAAAAATACAAATTACAAAAGTGTACATGAATAATATAAAATACTTCAATAAGTGTGGAGCCAAAAACTATCTGAATAGATCGTCAATTGCACCCAAGGTCTCCAGTTTAGGCACAGAGACCACAATTATTTGTGAAGGTTTATAACACCAATGAAGGAGCAACCTTTGGAGTGAAGGGGCATCTTCAATGATGAGCTCCCATCCTTCAAAACAATATCCAATGCTTACAAGGCGATGCGACTTAATTTTGAGACAAGGGATATGGATTCCATTTCCAAAAACAAGCACCAAATGCTCTAGGGCAGGGCAGCTGGAGTGGATGATGTTGTGCAGTGAGGCCTCCAATAGATTAACCAACATAAGCGCAAGTTTTTTTAGTAGTGGGGGTCAAAGCATTTGTACCAGATTGTCTTCTAGGTGGCACCGGGTCAAGGTGACAGTGTGGAGATAGGAGGAAAACCATGAGATGGACATCAGCGATGAGGGCATAGGTACAACGATTGATAGTAACCTATCTCTGTAATGATGGTAGAACTCAAGCTGCTAGAGTATTCTGAATTGACGAGATGTCAGCCAGGTGCCCACTATGGAGGGTATGTCCAGCAGGTAGCATGACGGGATGTAGATGCGTTGAACGGAGCCCTGGTGGGAGGAGATGATGGCTCCGTGGAATTCATAATCATCATAGATAGGTAGCTGATGACAGTCAAGATTAAAAGGTGTGGCACGCCACTGAGTGCGCCACCGAGATGCAAGGACTTGTGTGCGGCAGTGATCCTTGGTGGCGAGAAGTAAGATGATTTCCCCAAGGACGGCGCCCGGTAGATCGTTGATGTGGTCCGCTCGAGATTCTATGGATTCCCCAGATCCGGGGGTGGCTGTGGCCGCTTCTGGCCACGCTGCCGGGTGTAGGATCTACAACCAGCGGCGCTGCTGGCCGGAGCCTCATATGTGTACATACTAATCTGGAAAATGGCAGAAACATACATGTAGGACATTCGAAATCAATTCTCAAGATCTGAAAAAAAGGCACAAACATATATGTAGGACATTCAAAACCAATTCTCAAGACCTGGCTATGAATTATTAGCACGCACGCTAATCCTAGTCGGATGATTAGCAAAAATCATTTGTACAAAACAAAAAATTAATCACTAACCCTATACGGATACCATTCAAACAATCAATACACTACATGCATATCATGGATCTTAATTACTCTGACTTCATGGACTGAGAGAACATAAGCATAGGATTTGTATTCCAAAAAATTAGAGGGGTGGGGGGACTAACTAGAGAAAACACAAGATATGTTTATCGCACAAATGGGTATGGATGACTAACCGATTTTCCGTCGGAGTCACAGTCGTTGCTGGAGTTGCTGTGGACCTCTAGCTTTGGCTGGGGGGGCGGGCACAATGGCGCCGACGAAGCCAAGGTCATGCGGCTGCCCGCGCTAGACCACGTCGGCAGCGACAACAATCTCTGTGCCCAGCTTCACGCGTTGCGTGGGTGCTTCACCACTCCCTCCGATGGTGCGCTTCGACGGCATCCTCATACACACCAAAGGGTGGTGACCATTGTGGACCGGGGGTTGGCCCACCTATTATGGCCAGCGGCTCGGGCGCGCCATTAATATGGAGCAGTGGGAGCAAGGCGGGCGATGGTCAAAGTCTGTCTCGCCTCCCGGTGAGCATTCCTGGCGGACTTCTCGCATGACTAGCATCATTTCACACAGCTACTCACACGCCTCTCAGTGACACTGCGCGGCAAAAACGCCTCCCGTCAATTCACACACCTGCACACACACCTCCCAGTCTGCCTGCATAGCGGACTGCTCGCATGCGTCCCCTCAGCGCACGCCTGCTCACACGGCACATGGGGCGCGTGGCGGATCATACATTGTTTTTATTTTTTGATGATTAATTATGCCGCTTTATTGCTTATTAACTGAAGCATGGCACGTATACATAGTTGGTCTAACACACACAGTCCGAATGAATAATCCATATGTGATGTTGGTTGCCTATTATTAACAATCTCCAGTTTGTAAGACGATTATATCAAAACTTGTCTCAAAGTTGACAAAAAATACAATATAATAGTCTACTGGTGTCCATATGACACCACGATAAGTTTTATGAATTTCAACTAAGTTTTGGATTTACTAAATTTTAAAAATCAATATTCTCAATGTTTTGAAATCTCTTGCCCGAGGAAACATGCACCCTGGGATACACATATGATTTTGTAATCCATTTTGGTGCACATGTAGCTCAAATTTGATTTTTGCACATTAAATCCCTAGGATATCAATCAATATATAAAGACGATCAAATGTTGTCTGTTTTTTTCCAAATTTTAGCACAATACTCCTTTGGTCACATGTTCACTTCAGGAAAAGTTTGACATGCCTCGGAGTGGCGGTGGTGGTGTGGGGTGTGCGTGTTTCTGTGTGTGATGGGGGGGTGTGGGTCCGGCTATACACTACGAGTTGTTAGCCTCCGTGTGCGATTGATCATTTCGAGAGTCATATATGCCACATCAAAGTCGTGAATTGGTTATTTAAAACATTACACGACCTTTTCATACATACATGCATGTTCGGGAACATGCATGCCTTGGTGGTGCTATCGGACACTCCCTCGTGCGGTTCCCAGCGATGTCCCCATTCGTTAGCCCGCAAAGGTTTTCAGTTTGCACCGACGACGAGAGGCATTTGACCAAAGGTGGATTCATCTTGGCATGTGTGTTACGGTCTGGATCATGGTGAGATTTCATATCAAAGTTTGGGCACATGCGTACACATGAGTCCCTCCCACCGGCTCGAAGTGAGGGGCTATGTGTTGTGAACCTCTGTATAGTGCGTTTCCGGTTTGTGAATCATGTACCACATCAAAGTTTTGTATTGGGTATTCAAACATCACACAACACACCTCTTTTGGGAACATGCACGCGATGGTTGTCCTATGACACTCACTCGCGTGTGACTCTCTCTGTGGGCTCGCGAGGTCGTCGTGGATCCGTTGAACCTACAGCGAGAGAGAGGTTAATTTAACGAACAAGGATGGTTTTTTTTTTGGTTTGTGTTGCATATATATGCATGGTAGTATGTTGTACATGTCAATAAGGGGGCAACATGTATACTATATATACGTCATAACCTCGCTCCATGTGGGGACTTTTCGGTTCCCGAGGCAGGTGCCACATCAAAGTTGTGCATTGGTATTCAAACATCATGCAATTCCATGCAGGTAGTGGTTGCCCTATAGGAACTCACTCGCGTGCGGTGCTTCCATCTGTGGGCCCACGAGGTTGTCCTCCATCACTTTGAGCCAACGAGAGAGAGGTTAATTTGACCATGAAGGAATGATTCTTTTTTGTTTGTGATACAGTAGGAGTATATATATACCATGCGTCGAATGGGGGGGTGGCACATACCACGCATCATGAACCTCGCTCTCTGTGGGGACTTTTCGGTTTCCGGGGTATATATAGGTGACACATCAAAGTTGTGCACTGTGTATTCAAACATCACGCAAACACCTCTTTGGGGCACATGCACACGGTGGTTGTCCTATATAGGACACTCACTCGCGTGCGACGTATGCTTCGCTCATGTGGGCCCGCGAGGTCATCGTCCATCACTTTGGCCCAACGAGAGAGAGGTATAGTTTGACGAACAAGGAGGATTAATCATTTTATGGTTGTGTTACAATAGGAGTATATAGTACATGTGGAAGAGGGGATGGGACCAGCATATACTAGGTGTCATGAACCTCACTTCGTGTGGGGACTTTATGGATTTTGAGGCAGATGCCACATCAAAGTTGTGCATTAGGTATTCAAAACATCACAACCACACACCTCTCCATGTATATGGTTGGCACACAGGCAAGCGATGGTGGTAGTCCTTTGGCACTCACTCACGCGGTTATCGGCGATGCTTCCATCTGTGGGCCCGCTTAGTCCATCACTTTCACCGATAGTGAGAGAGGTCTGCCCACATGCCAGGCCCGTCAAGAAGAAGGTCCAGAAGCAAGCCTTGGAGTGACAACAGTTCATTGCCGAGGAGATCAAGAAGCTTGAGGCAGCTGGTTTGGTCAGAGGAGTGCTACATCCAATATGGTTAGCAAACCTAGTGGCCGTATGCAAGGCTAACGGAAAATGGAGGTTGTGCATAGATTTCACTGATCTGAACAAGGCCTTCCCGAAGGACCCGTTTCCCTTACCGGGCATTGAACATATCGTGTACTCCACTTCAGGTCATGATCTGCTCTCTTTTGGATGCATATCCTGGGTATCTTCAGATTTTTATGTTTAAGGAAGACGAAGAGAAGATCTCATACATCACCCCATGTGGCACGTACTGCTTCGTGCACATGCCTTTCAGGATGTAGATTGTCGGGTCCACTTTTGCAAGTGCGGTCCAGATTGGTTTTGATTCACAGCAGCACAGAAACATTGAAGCCTGTACGGATGATATTGTGGTCAAAACCAAGGACAGGTCAACCCTCATCTAGGGTTCGGAAGAGACATTTGCCAGTCTGCGCAAGATCAACTTGAAGCTGAATCCAGAGAAGTGCGTATTTGGTGTTCCCTCTGGCAAGCTACTTGGTTTCTTTGTGTCCCACCGTGGGATAGAGACCAACCCCAATAAGATCAAAGCTATCAAGCAGATTGAGGCACCAAGGACAGTTAAGGATGTCAGAAGTTTGACACGGTGCATCGCCTCACTCAGCAGATTCATCTCCAAGTCTGCTAAGCGTGCCTTGCCGTTCTTTAAAATCTTGAAGAAGGCAGGACCAATAAGGTGGACCCCAGAAGTAGATATGGCACTACAAGATTTGAAGACACCTATTTTTCCTCTATGCCTACCTTAGTTGCTCCTAAACCACAAGAGCCGCTGCTACTATACCTAGCGGCAATGAATCAAGTGGTTAGTGTAGCATTGGTGGCGCAGCGGGAAGTGGAAGAGGAAACAACCTCAGTTAGTATCTCTTCCGGAGAAGAGTATGAGAACAGCTTGGCAAGGTCAGATATGGGTCAGGACAAAGAAGGGCATGACAGCGGTAACAACCCCAAGGACACGGCAAGGAAGAAAGTGGTGCAGTGCCCGGTGTACTTCGTCAGGTCCCTGTTGCAGGGGGCTAGATCCAGGTACTTTGGCATGCAAAAGTTGATTTTTGGCCTAGTCATGGCCTCAAGGAAATCGTGCCACTACTTCCAAGCCCATGAGATCATGGTTGTTACACGCTTTCCGTTGCAAAGGATACTCCGGAATCCAGAGGCTACCAGCAGGATAGTGGAGTGGGCATTGGAGTTATCTAGCTTTGGCCTGAATTTTGAAAGCACCTCAACAATGCAGAGCAGGGGATTGCAGAGTTTATTGTAGAATGGATGCCAACCCCTGATGAGGAGGTGCTAGAGACAGTTGTTCCCGGCAAGGAATCCCCCCAAGAGTGGATCATGTATTTTGATGGTGCTTTCTCCCTACAAGGTGTGGGGGTTGGAGTGCTTCTCATTGCTCCCTTCGGGGAACACTTGAAGTACGTGGTCCAAATTTATTCTCCCCGGGAGGAGGCAACCAACAATACATCAGAGTATGAAGGGCTCCTTGCCAGGCTCAGGATCGCCATAGAGTTGGGAATCAAGAAGTTGATCATCAAAGGACATACACAACTTGTGGTGAGGCAAGTTAACAAGGAATACCAAAGCCCATTGATGGAGGCATACGTCGACGAAGTGAGAAGGTTGGAGGAACACTTTGACGGGTTGCAAACAGAGCATGTACCCCGTGCAGAAAACAACATCGTTGATCATCTGTCAAAGTGTGATGCGCAGGAGCTTCCCGTGGGACCAGGAACTTTTGTTCTCTACCTTACTCAGCCCTCGGTATCCCCAGTGACAATGGCCCGAAAGACGAGGAAATTGGACTCCGGTAAGCCTCTCTCGGTAGAGCCCTCTGGGGTACCTGGGAGGGACCCTGCCGGGAACAACTCCCATTCGCTTGCCGGGTTTCACCCTCCTGCCGGGACGCAGGTCCCTGCGATCGAGGAGCACGCCCCAACGAATGTGGAGGTGCCTTTAGTACTCGTTGCCGAGCCCCAGGCTCCAACCTGGGCAAGGCACATACTCCACTTCCTCCAAACCAGAGAACTTCCCAAAGAGCAAGAAGAAGCTGAATGAGTAGCCCGGAGGGAGAGTATGTATCAGTTTGTCGATGACACTCTATACAGAAGGATGCCCAATGGTGTGAAATTGAAGTGCATTTGTCGGGAAGGAGGAAAGGAACTGCTGGTGGAAATACACAAAGGCATGTGCGGCTCCCACATTGGATCAAGGGCATTAATTGGTAAAGCATTCCGGCAAGGATTCTATTGGCCCACAGCCCTCCAAGATGCAGTCAAGCTAGTCAGTAAATGTGAGGCCTGCCAGTTCCATTCCAAGTACATCCATCTGCCCGCCCAAGCTCTTCAGACAATCCCTTTATCATGGCCATTTTCGGTCTGGGGGCTCGATATCCTCGGCCCTTTCCTCCGAGCTACAGGGGGCTTTGAATTCTTGTTCGTTGCTATCGACAAGTTTACAAAGTGGCCGAAAGTAGATGCCAAGAGAAAGGTGACTGCTCAGTCAGCTATCAAGTTCTTGAAAGGATTGGTGTGCCACTTCGGAGTCCCTGCTCGAATCATCACCGACAACGGCACCCAGTTCATGAGCCGTGCCTTCATGCAATATGTTCATGCCCTCAGAAGTAAGATCTCATTTGCCTCTATTGCACATCCCATAAGCAATGGACAAGTTGAGAGGGCGAACATTGAAGTGTTGCGGGGCCTCAAGACAAGAACATTTGATAGCTGTAGAAGTGCAGTAGACGATGGATAGATGAGCTCCCGGTGGTTCTCTGGTCCCTCAGAATGACACCAAACTGAGCTACCGGGCAGACTCCCTTCTCCCTTATCTATGGGGCAGAAGCACATATCCCCACATAACTCATTTATGGGTCTCCTCGAGTGCTTGCCTATGGTGAAGTAGCGTAGGATTAGCACCGGCGTGACGACACTGTGCTTCTCGAGGAGAACCGTCTCTGGGCTGATACGGTGCTGCACGCTACCAGCAAGCCCTGCGTCGATATCACAGCCGCATGGTTCATGGCCGGTGTTTTGAGGAAGGCGACCTTGTCCTTAGGCGCGTTCAGTCTCCCAAGGGTGCAAACAAGTTATCGCCGAAGTAGGAATGCCCCTCCCGGGTGGTACGAGTCACCAGACCTGGCGCAGTCCGTCTGGAGACCGGAGATGGCAGTCAGTTGCAAAACTCAGGGAATATTGAGCATCTCCGCAAGTACTACCCGTAAGGCGCGGCTGTGGGGCCCTGCCCGGCAGCCACCCTTTTGTACAGGCTTTGCCTCGATTGCATGTAACCCCTTGTACAAAACCAGGCGCAGACCCTGAGCAACAGAGAAAAATGAAGTGCTGATAGGGAGGGGCCCCCGACAAATTGCATGCATGCACAAGCATATCATGAGCATCTCATGTTCATGTAGATAATATTGCATTTGGCATCATTTTCATCTGCATAAACCACTGGTTCCTGCCGTGGACTTGGTTCCACGAGAGGAGATGAGAAGAGAAGCCAACACTGCAATCTCTCGCAAGCCAAACAGATAAGTTCATTTCTTTTATCCATACATGTTCTGTAAGAACTTGCACATAAGAAAACCCCGCTACCTTTCGAAACTTAGGTGCTCTCATCCTTCGACCCAAACGCTGCTTTGCTTAGGATGGTCGCAGTGGACTTTGTTGAAAAAGGGATTGGCGGGGGGCTAGTCCCTCTTCACGTCTTACGCCCGGTAAGCTTGGCTCCGCGTCAACAAGACTGAGTGTACCAACAAGATAGCCTGCCGGGGGAAACTTGTTTACTTGGGAGTATAAAGGCATCCCACCTATGCATGGATACGTTACAAGCACGAGTCTCCGGCAAGGTTTATATTTTTCATTAATATGGTGATCAACAAGTACAAATCTTACAGAACGCAAGCATGGATAAAAGATATTACATTTATTTGAACTAAAGTTTGGCAAGTGCCTACAAATGTAAGTTCGAAAAAAAGATAAGTGCCCATTTATGCCCTTTGTCGTTCTTTTCCTCCTAGGCACTACGGCAAGAGGTGAAGAGTGCAAAAAGGGAGGCCAGACAGAAGCCCGGCCTGAGCCCGTCGGGCTCCAGGAGAGGTAACCCAACCAAAGGCCAGAGGGCGCAGATGAAGGTCATGGAGAAGAGGTCAACGGGAACGGCCCGCCAAGTACCACCACCAAGGCCAGCAGGACATGGCGGGGCTGGTGGAGCTGCAGCCCGCAAGGAAGCCTGCCAGGGTGCAGCTGGAAGACTGATGGAGGTGCACATGGTGGGGCTGTAGCCTGACGGTCACGGTGCGACCGGCGCTCAGCCGGAGTCAGAGTCGTCGCCCTCCTGGTTGACGTCGTCGTCATCGCCGTCATTGTCCTCCTAGTCACTATCGTTAGAGGAGGAGCTTTCGTCGTCGGTCGAGCTCTCCAAGCAACACCCTAAGCAAGCACCCGAGCTCCCGAAGACCTTGACGGAAAGGAAACCGTCCTCCATTAATTTGAAATGGAGGACGTTCCCCTCCAACAAGCTATGGGTGCGAGAAAAGGTATCCAGCCTCGTCGAAAGTACATGACATGAGGAGCTGGGAAGTCAACATCTACCCGTATTCCGCCTTTTTTACAGCCCCTCATGTGCAACCTCAACGATCGGGGTTGTTCGAGCTCCATTGCCCTCGCGAATGGAGTAGGGAGGCGGAGGTGGCCGCGCGGGGGCTTGTACAGCCTGATGACGAATTCCGCCTCCTCTCCTTGCAGGCTCTACCCCCGCACTATGAGAGGAGGGAGGGAGGCGATGTCGAGCAGAAGTTCTCGTCGCTGCTGGAGCAGGGCCGGAACCGCGGACCCTTGCCATGGTGAACGAGAAACTACTGCAAAGATAAGGAGAAGCAAAATGTGTGGTAGAACACCTCGCCCCTCGCCCCTTTTTATAGGCAGGCAAGGCGGGGAGGGGCGAAATTCTCACACAGGGACGGCCGCCTCATTCAGCCAATCTGGTTTCCCTCACGTCATCAACGGCTCGGGAAATCAAAGCTGACCTTCTGCGCCAATGTACGACGCCTGACTCCCTGGCATGATACTCACTTCAGCACCCTACGCAACCGCCACCAACCGTGCACAATGCATGGGGGACACGTGGCTGAAGTTTTCGAAGCAGGAAGGGTAGTGGGGTGGCAGTTACCACCCTGTGAACGAGGGGGGCGAATGCTCTGTGGATAATGGCCCATTATCCCCCACTACAATCGAGGTTACGCGACACGCGGGAGATGCGGAAACTGGCATGGGCTCAAGTTAATGAAGAAGCAAAGAAGATCTCAAGGGAGGCAAGCTGCTCCTGCGCCTCGGCCTGTGCACTGGTTAGAGCCTACCCCGGCAATGCCAAGCGGCACGACCTTGCCAGGCTTGGGGGCTCCTGTCGGTGCAACAAACCTTGGGTCCGTTGCCCTAGACTATGCACAGGCCCAGGAGCAAGTTTGCAACACCAGCATCAGATCAAGACTCGAAGGGATAAGCTCTTTGAGGAGTCAGAGAGCTGGCCACGGAGATCAAGACAACCAAGACCAGCCTACGAGGCGAAATATCACCGGAAGAAGAGCCCTCCTTGCCGGACAGGTGAGCCTGGCGCGGTGGGACCGACCCAGAAGCAAGCCTCCAACATCGCCCCAGCAGGCCTGCCGGGGGTTCACGGAGGCAAACCACCACCTCACGATGACGCATGTCGACAATCAGTGTGGTGTCAAGCTCCAAAGTGGCTCAGTGGCAGCCCCCTGCCACATGGCAGCCACTTCCTATAGAAAGAGTGTGCAAATGATACCCGTCCTACGACGTGTCGAGCAAGCAAGCGCGAAGCTGGTGAAATAGCCCGGCAAGGCCTGCCAGGTGAGCTATGATGTGACACTGAGCGGCGCATTTAATGCGCTCTGTCAGCCTGCATAGTTAGGTATGATAGCACTGTTTTCTATCTAATTAGCCTAGAAAGACAGATTTGCCACTTTTGTGTCCCCTTAATCTATAAAAGGAGGCCCATGGCAACCCTAGAAAGGATTCAGCCATTCGAACCCACCCACACTCATAAGCGCGCGACCACTTTTGCCCCGAGGCAAGCTTGCCGGGCAAGAGCGTCGTGCTCTTTTCCATCATTCCACCATCAATCCACCAAGGCAGGAGTAGGGTTTTACGCCTTGTGGCGGCCTGAACCTGGGTAAAAATTGCCCGTGTGATCTCTGCTGTGTTGCGCCACGCTCTCCACTCTTTGTGCAACGTGCTCATCCCCCCGCCGAACCAAAAAGGGACTCATGTCCCATAGGTGGCCGTGGTTTTCTTGTGACATCTTCCTACATGGGTTAGATTTGCAAGGAATATCACTTGTGTATCCAAATTGACAAGAGTGAATATTTAGCATATACATATTGTCAAAGGATATGTTGAGTGGTTTCATGCTTCCTTGATATCAACAACCAAAGCAAAGACACTTGGTGATGTAGAGATTTCTCAAGATGTGAGTGATATGCAATCTCATATATTGATGCTCATCCAAGTACCTACAAGATTTAGATAGAATGCAAGGGTGCAAATATATATCCAATACATATGATCATCATCATAAGAGACACATTAAGGATTAGTCACAAAGGCTCATGCCTTGCATGTATCCAAATGGCATCTATATTCCAGATTTGACGCATAAATGATATTAAATTCACCTATCAAGCAACAAAATATATTTTCATCAATTGGCTTAGTAAAGATATCTGCCAATTTCTAATCTGTATGAACATGCTTAACATCAATACCACCTTTGGTAACATGGTCACAAATGAAATGATCACGAACTTCGATATGCTTTGTTCGATAATGCTGCACGAGGTTGTGAGCAATCTTAATAGCACTTTCATTATCGCAAAGCAATGGAACATGTTTCACATATATCCCATAATCCTTAAGAGTTTGGGTCATCCAAAGTAATTGAGCACAACATGATCCGACAACAATGTATTCTGCTTCGGTGGTGGATAAGGATACCGAGTTTTGTCTCTTGGAGGACCAGGACAGACAATGATGAGGACATCACTAACAAGGTTACACCCACAGCTCCAACTGACACACATACATGATCAATTACTAGAGCTCGCGCACGCCAATTAAATTACCATGTACTTTTGTTTCTTGGTAATGAATCTAATGTTCATGAGAATATGATGCTGCCTAAATTGGATACATTTGTTTTGCTTACAAGAAGGATGAAC
>LR738713.1:285432198-285491826 GCA_902687465.1 Secale cereale
GAGGTTGTGAGCAATCTTAATAGCACTTTCATTATCGCAAAGCAATGGAACATGTTTCACATATATCCCATAATCCTTAAGAGTTTGGGTCATCCAAAGTAATTGAGCACAACATGATCCGACAACAATGTATTCTGCTTCGGTGGTGGATAAGGATACCGAGTTTTGTCTCTTGGAGGACCAGGACAGACGATGATGAGGACATCACTAACAAGGTTACACCCACAGCTCCAACTGACACACATACATGATCAATTACTAGAGCTCGCGCACGCCAATTAAATTACCATGTACTTTTGTTTCTTGGTAATGAATCTAATGTTCATGAGAATATGATGCTGCCTAAATTGGATACATTTGTTTTGCTTACAAGAAGGATGAACATTGGAGCAAGATCAAGCATGGAGATGATGGCATGCGCAAGGGGAACAAGAACGAAGTTACAAGTGATGATTTCAAGACTTTGGAGCCACCTTAATGAGTGCGTGAAGCCTTGGACAAAATATACAAGATGCCACTTCATAAATTTCGTCCAGAGGCTATTATAGGTGCTGCGTCACCTTATTATTGGGACAGGCCCATGTAATTTCAAAATACTTGAGTATAGGCTGTTTTTAGAGTCCGTATGTGTGGGGAAACAAGAGTTGGGGTTGGTTTCGGACCCCTCCTCCAAGGGACACGAAATTCCCCCCTCTTCCCCCATATATACAGCCCTTAGGGCGTCGTTTAGACTTTGGGTTTTGTTCATATTAAAGTTTGCCATAGCTGCAACTTCGCGTACTTCGTTTGTGTTCAACGACCAGACAAAGATGTCACAAAACCCCACTTGATCAATAAAGCTTTCCTCTTGAATTCGCAATATCCAGATTGCAATCTTAGTTTCTTGCTTGTTCTTCGTTTGCCTGCAGGAAACAGACCTTCGTGGTCAGGTTGATCGTGCTCCGGCGTGGTCAATAACCTCTCGGAGTTGGTTTAGCGATTGCTAAGGCGCAACGTCCACGCACGTTCGTAGTCGGATCGTCCAAGTCGACTTCCTCCAAAATGATAGCCACCATCTCATCCAAAGACGGGACACCTTCAAGTTGTATCAGATTTCCAGGTTGCTCGGTGAGATTTTACAGTTTTTTGTAGATTAGATCGAGTTTATTCTTCATACCCACAGTCCATGAAAAAGCCAAAAAAAATTAGGGTTAGTTCATCATATCCGAACTAGTCTGAGCCATTGCATAATCTTTTCCGTGTTTGCTTAGTTGAATTTGCAGTTGCATCGTCGTGTCAAGTTGCTGGTCCTAGCGTCTAGTCTTTTAGAGTTTCGAGTTCTGGTCATAAGTTGTCACGCCACCGCCGCAACATCTTCATCGCTACTGCCACATACCACCACCGATGTGTATCCATATACCACCACCAATCCGTATCCATATACCACCACCGCTGCCATATACCACCACCGCTGCCATATTCTACCACCACATATCCACCCCCAATCTGAGTTCTTTTCGTTTTAGATTGGCTTTCGAGATCCATCTAGTTTCGGTTTCGTGTTTCCTTGCCTGAGTAGGTCTCGAAAAAAAAGAGTCTGGAGAACCCCAGGTAGTTTTTAGGCCAAAATTTCGGCAGGTGAAAATATTTTTTCCCTATCCTATTTTTGGGCTTTTCTGAGTCTTTTGAGACATGTGCCACCATTTTTTACCGCACTTTTTCGTCGTCGCTGCCCTGACTCCGAAAAAAAATCGTCAAAAAAAATTCGTGCCTATCATCTTAGTTTGACTTGGGAAGTGTTTTGAGACACTCGCCATTATGGTGATTTTCGGCACAAAAAAAACAAGCGAAAAAAAATTCATAGTGTGCTTTCCCCTTGATTACTTGCATCGCCGTGATTTTGTTAGTGTTCTAGGCTCGCGTCTCTAGTACGGTCTAGCCTAGGACCAGCACAGTATCGTCGTTGAGCGTTTATTCAACTTTGCATCTCTGAATTGATTATTGATGACCCGTTTTGCTACCATCTTATAAGCCTTCCTAGCTCCACATATATCTACGTCGTGCGTTTGACTCTCCCTAGTAATTGATCCAACCTTTGAGAGTTTTGACTACCAGCACCACAACAACCAGGTCGTCCACATGCATATAATCACAATGGTAGGGCTGCACCATACCCTCAGGTACGCGATCATGACCATCTCCCTGAACTAAAATTGAATATTCCACCATTTGAGGGTAGATATGTTCCTGATATATATCTTACTTGGGAGTTAGAAACCAAACAATGTTTTACATGTTTAAAATATCCCGAGAAGAGACGTGTTGCTGCTGCTCTTTGTGCTTTCACTAGTTTTGCTTGTGTGTGGTGGTCTGAATATTGTAGATTACATCTGGATAATATTCCAACTGCTTGGGCTGCTTTGAAAACTGCTATGCGTACTCGTTGGGTTCCACCATATTATCAACGTGAATCACTTCAAAAATTGCAGCACTTAAGACAAGGAAAAAATTCTGTAGAAGAATATTATCAGCAATTACAAATTGGCCTGATTAGATGTGGTATTGTTGAGGAGAATTAAGCTATGCTTGCACGTTTTATGGGTGGATTAAATAGAGAGATTCAGACCATTCTAGAGTATAAGGATTATAATAATATCACTCCTTTATTCCATCTTGCTTGTAAAGCTGAACATGAAGTGCAGGACCGACATGCATTGGCGCTGACTAACTTTTCTGCAGGTCGACCTTCATCATGGACACCGCGTGTATGCTCTACTTCCACACATTCTATTGCACCGTCACCTCCATCAACTGTTACCTCCAGCCGTGATACAAGGAAGCAGGCACAACCACCATTATCTGCCAAGAGCACACCGATTGGGCCTGCACAGAGTTCTTCTTCTTCCATGGCATCAACAGGGCACACCAGTGATATTATTTGTCGTCATTGTAAGGGAAGAGGACATTTTCTGAGAGAAAGCAAATCTCAGCATGTGATGATTGCTACTGAGGATGGTGGATATGAATCCGCTAGTGACTATGATGAGGAGACTTTGGCCCTTATTACACATGAAGAACACGGTGGAGATGATTCTGATCATGAGACGCAATACATGGCTCCTGAAGATGCTGACAGGTATGAATGTTTACTTGCTCAACGTGTTTTGAGTGTGCAGGTTACACAAGCTGAGCAAAATCAGAGGCATAATTTGTTCCATACAAAGGGAGTTGCGAAGGAACGTTCTGTTTGCGTGATCATAGATGGAGGGAGTTGCAACAACTTGGCTAGCATGGAGATGGTGGAGAAGCTATCTCTCACCACAAGACCACATCCACATCCTTACTACATCCAATGGTTCAACAACAGCGGCAAGGTTAAGGTAACACGTACTGTTCGTGTGCATTTTAGTATCTCTACATATGCTGATTATGTTGATTGTGATGTGGTACCTATGCAAGCATGTTCCTTATTACTTGGTAGACCATGGCAATTTGATAAAAAAAATTGTACACCATGGTAGAAACAATCAGTATACTCTTGTTCATAAGGATAAAAATATTACTTCGCTTCCTATCACTCCTGATTCTATTTTGAAAGATGATATTAATAGAGCTAATAAAGCAAAACAGGAGAAAAATAAGAGTGAAAATCAGATTGTGGCAAAAGAATTTGAGCAACAAATGAAGCCTAATAATAAACCATCTACTGTTGTTTCTGAAATTAAATTGAAAAGTGCATGTTTACTTGCCACCAAATCTGATATTGATGAGCTAGATTAGCAAATTTGTTTGCTATGCTTTTGTGTGCAAAGAGGCATTATTTTCATTCGAGGACGTGCCTTCCTCTTTGCCTCCTGCTGTCACTAACATTTTGCAGGAGTTCGCCGACGTTTTTCCACAAGACGTGCCACTGGGATTACCACCTATTCGAGGGATTGAGCATCAGATTGACCTAATTCCCGGTGCATCGCTACCCAACCGCGCACCATACCGTACCAATCCAGAAGAGACGAAGGACATTATGCGTCAAGTACAAGAGCTACTCGACAAAGGTTATATACGTGAATCCCTTAGTCCTTGTGTTGTTCCTATTATTCTAGTGCCGAAAAGGATGGTACATCGCGTATGTGTGTTGATTGTAGAGGAATTAATAATATTACTATTCGTTATCGTCATCCTATTCCTAGGCTAGATGATATGCTTGATGAATTGAGTGCTCTACAATATTCTCCAAAGTTGATTTGCGTAGTGGATACCATCAAATTCGTATGAAACTGGGAGATGAATGGAAAACAACATTTAAAACTAAGTTTGGATTATATGAGTGGTTAGTCATGCCTTTTTGGTTAACTAATGCGCCTAGTACTTTCATGAGATTAATGAATGAAGTTTTACATGCTTTCATTGGACGATTTCTCGTAGTATACTTTGATGATATATTGATTTATAGCAGATCTTTGGAGGAACATTTGGAACATTTACGTGCTGTTTTTATTGCTCTACGTGATGCACGTTTGTTTGGTAACCTTGGAAAGTGCACCTTTTGCATCGACCGAGTCTCTTTTCTTGGCTATGTTGTTACTCCACAGGGAATTGAGGTTGATAAAGCCAAGATTGAAGCTATTGAGAGTTGGCCGCAGCCCAAAACGGTCACACACGTGAGGAGTTTCCTTGGCCTCGCTGGATTCTATCGGCGTTTTGTGAGAGATTTCTGCACCATTGCTGCACCTCTCAATGAGCTTACAAAGAAGGATGTGCCTTTTGTTTGGGGTACTGCACGGGAAGAAGCATTCACGGTATTGAAAGATAAGTTGACACATGCTCCTTTACTCCAACTTCCTGATATTAGTAAGAGTTTTGAGCTTGAATGTGATGCTAGTGGAATTGGGTTAGGAGGTGTGTTATTACAAGATGGTAAACCTGTTGCATACTTTTCTGAAAAACTGAGTGGGCCTAGTCTGAATTATTTTACTTATGATAAGGAATTATATGCTCTTGTTCGGACTTTGGAAACATGGCAACATTATTTATGGCCCAAAGAATTTTTTATACATTCTGATCATGAATCTTTGAAGCACATTAAAAGTCAAGCAAAACTGAACCGCAGACATGCTAAATGTGTTGAATTCATTGAGACTTTCCCTTATGTTATTAAACACAAGAAGGGAAAAGAAAATGTTATTGCTGAAGCATTGTCTCGTCGTTATACTATGCTTTCACAACATGACTTTAAAATATTTGGTTTGGAGACCATCAAAGATCAATATGTGCATGATGCTGAATTTAAAGATGTATTGCAGAATTGTAAAGAAGGGAGAACATGGAACAAGTTCGTCGTTAATGATGGATTTGTGTTTTGTGCTAACAAGCTATGCATTCCAGCTAGCTCTATTCGTCTTTTGTTGTTGCAGGAGGCGCATGGAGGAGGATTAATGGGACACTTTGGCGTGAAGAAGACGGATGGCGTACTTGCTACACATTTCTTTTGGCCAAAGATGCGACGGGATGTTGAGCGTTTTGTTGGTCGCTGCACTACATGTCAAAAAGCTAAGTCACGACTTAATCCTCATGGTTTATATATGCCTTTGCCTGTTCCTAGTGTTCCTTGGGAAGATATATCTATGGACTTTGTTTTGGGTTTACCTCGAACAAAGAAGGGGAGGGATAGCAT
This sequence comes from Secale cereale, assembly GCA_902687465.1. NCBI lineage: Eukaryota > Viridiplantae > Streptophyta > Magnoliopsida > Poales > Poaceae > Secale > Secale cereale. The sequence goes on from LR738713.1 coordinate 285,437,849, forward strand.
ATTTGTTGTCGTGGATAGGTTCTCGAAGATGGCACACTTTATACCATGTCATAAAAGCGATGATGCTGCTAATGTTGCTGATTTGTTCTTTCGTGAAATTATTCGCTTGCATGGTGTGCCAAATACTATTGTTTCAGATCGTGATACTAAATTTCTTAGCCACTTTTGGAGATGTTTATGGGCTAAGTTGGGGACTAAACTGCTATTTAGTACTACTTGTCACCCCCAAACTGATGGTCAAACTGAAGTAGTCAACATAACTTTGTCTACTATGCTTAGGGCTGTTTTGAAGAATAATAAGAAAATATGGGAAGATTGCTTGCCTCATATTGAATTTGCTTATAGTCGTTCGTTGAATTCTACTACTAAGATGTGCCCTTTAGAAATTGTCTATGGTTTCCTACCTCGTGCACCTATTGATTTGTTGCCTCTTCCATCTTCAGAGAAGGTTAATTTTGATGCTAAACAACGTGCTGAATTGATCTTAAAAATGCATGAGTTAACTAAGGAAAATATTGAGCGCATGAATGCTAAATATAGAGATAAGGGTAGAAAACGTGTTGTCTTTGCACCTGGAGATCTTGTTTGGTTACATTTGCGTAAGGATAGGTTTCCTAATTTGCACAGGTCAAAGCTAATGCCACGTGCTGATGGTCCTTTCAAGGTGTTAGAGAAAATAAATGATAATGCATATAAACTTGAGTTGCCTGCAGATTTTGGGGTTAGTCCCACATTTAACATTGCAGATTTGAAGCCTTACTTGGGTGAGGAAGATGAGCTTCCGTTGAGGACGACTTCAATTCAAGAAGGGGAGGATGATGAGGACATCACTAACAAGGTTACACCCACAGCTCCAACTGACATATATACAGGACCAATTACTAGAGCTCGTGCACGACAATTAAATTACCAGGTACTTTCGTTTCTTGGTAATGAATCTAATGTTCATGAGAATATGATGCTGCCTAAATTGGATACATTTGTCTTGCTTACAAATGAAGGGCCTAGCTTGGACAAGAAGGATGAACATTGGAGCAAGATCAAGCATGGAGATGAAGGCATGTGCAAGGGGAACAAGAACGGAGTTACAAGTGATGATTTCAGGACTTTGAAGCCACCATAATGAGTGCGTGAAGCCTTGGACGAAATATACAAGATGCCACTTCATAAATTTCGTCCAGAGGCTATTATAGGTGCTGCATCACCTTATTATTGGGCCATGCCCATGTAATTTCCAAATACTCGAGTATAGGCTGTTTTTAGAGTCCGTATGTGTGGGGAAACAAGAGTTAGGGTTGGTTTCGGACCCCTCCTCCAAGGGCCACGAAATTCCCCCCTCTTCCCCATATATACAGCCCTTAGGGCGTCGTTTAGACTTTGGGTTTTGTTCAGATTAAAGTTCGCCATAGCTGCAACTTCGCGTACTTCGTTTGTGTTCAACGACCAGACAAAGACGTCACACAACCCCAATTGATCAATAAAGCTTTCCTCTTGAATTCGCAATATCCAGATTGCAATCTCAGTTTCTTGCTTGTTCTTCGTTTGCCTGCAGGAAACAGACCTTCGTGGTCAGGTTGATCGTGCTCCGGCATGGTCAATAACCTCTCGGAGTTGGTTTAGCGATTGCTAAGGCGCGACGTCCACGCATGTTCGTAGTCGGATCGTCCAAGTCGACTTCCTCCAAAACGATAGCCACCACCTCATCGAAAGATGGAACACCTTTGCCTCTATCGCATGAGATCTACCAAGAAATTCACAAGTACCCGAAGTGGACGTCTATCAACCTTGTCACTGACATAGTTCGAGTCGGAATTGCCAACAAGATCAAAAGAAGACCTCTTAGGATACCAAATGCCAATGTTTGGTGTATGAATTAAGTATCTAACTATCCTTTTCACGGCCTTAAGATGACATTCTTTTGGATCTGCTTGATATCATGCTCATATGCACACACTTAGCATAATATTGGCATGGGAGGCACAAAGATATAATAGTGAGCTAATCATAGATCGATAAACCTTTTGGTCTACCGGTTTTCCATCCTTCGTCAAGTCAAGATGTCGACTAGAAGGCATGGGGTTTTTCATACCTTTGGTTTCTTGCATGTTAAACTTTTTGAAGAGATCCTTGGTATACTTTGTTTGTGAGACAAAGGTACCTTCCTTAGTTTGCTTGATTTGCAATCCAAGGAAAACTTTTAGTTCACTCATCATAGACATCTCGAACTTCTCCGACATTAGTCTTCCAAACTTTTCACTAAAATGAGGGTTAGTAGAACCAAATATGATATCATACACATAAATTTGGCATACAAATAATTCTCCATTAACCCATTTAGTAAAAATAGTAGAATCAATTTTCCCAATTTCAAAGCCTTTTTCAATAAGAAACTTAGTCAAGCAATTATACCATGCTCTAGGAGCTTGTGTAAGACCATAAAGAGCTTGTGAATTTTGTAAACATGATTAGGTTTCTTGGGATTAACAAAGCCGGGAGGTTGTTTAACATAAACTTCCTCCTCAATTTCACCATTGAGAAAAACACTTTTAATGCCCATTTGGTATAAAGTGATATCATGGTGATTGGCATAAGCAAATAAAATGCGTTGGACTCAAGTCTAGCAACATGAGCATATGTCTCACCATAGTCCATTCCTTCGACTTGAGTGTAGCCTTCAGAGACGAGACGGGCCTTGTTGCGTACAACTTGTCCATTTTCATCTTGCTTATTCCGGAACACCCACTTGGTTCCAATGACATTTTGATCATCGTTGGGCTTCTCAACCAATGTTCATACTTGATTCCTTTTGAAGTTGTGTAGCTTTTCATGCATAGCATTTATCCTATCCGGATTCTCATGAGCTTCTTCTACCTTCATAGGTATGCTAGAAATGAATAAGTAATGTTCACAAATTTTAGCCAAACGAGTTTTAGAGCAAGTGATTCTCACGATTGTGATGTCATGGAAGATATGTTCAATAGGATGATCTCTTGAGATTCTTGCTCTAACTCATGAGAGCTTTTGTTTGGGTTGTGGTGGAACATCCTCATCATTATCTTCATTTGCATTGTTGGTGTCATTGTTCCCTTGTGGAGGTGGGGAAGGAGGTTGAGGTGGATCATCTTGATGTAATTCCTCATTCCCTTCGTCTTAATGAGTTTCACTTGTGGACGCCTCCAAGTCAACTTGTGATTCACCTTGAAGTGGAGTTGACGCTTCCACTTGAACGGACGAAGTGCTCTCCTTCACGTTCGTTGGATGGATCTTTCCAATAGATAGATCTTGAATTGCTTCTGAGGGGTCTTTGTCTCATACATCAATTGGCAATTGCTCTACTTTTAAGCCTTTAGATTCGTCAAACTTCACATCTTCCTTCTCTTCAACCTTTCAGATGAAATTGTTGTAGGCACGGTAAGTGTGAGTTTGAGCCGTAACCGAGTAGAAAACCTTCATGAGATTTAGGATCAAATTTCGAACGGTGATGCTTATCAAGAATGTAGCACTTTGAGCCAAATACTCAAAAGTATCCAACTTGGGGTTTGTTACCGGTGAGTAGCTCGTATGATGTTTTGCCAACAAGCGTGTGAAGATGTAGTCGATTCGTAGCATGACAAGCTGTCTCTGTCGCTTCTGCCCAAAAGTATCTTGGCGTCTTGTATTCATCGAGCACCATTCTTGCCATCTCAATTACTGTCAGGTTCTTCTGCTAAACAACTCCAATTTGTTGAGGTGTGTACGTAGCCGAAAACTCATGTGAAATCCCTTCTTCGTTAAGAAAGTTATCCACATTTGTGTTCTTGGACTCCATTCCGCTATCACTTCGAACTTTCTTGATCTTCACTTCAAATTGATTTTGGGCCTTCCTAGTGAAAATCATGAAGATCTTTTGGACCTGCGATTTGTCATCAAGAAAGAACACCCACGTAAATCTTGAAAATCATCAACAATGACCAAACCAAAAGAGTTACCACCAAGGCTCGTATAAGCATTGGGGCCGAAGAGATCCATGTGAAGCAACTCGAGTGGTCTTCTTGTGGTCATGATATTCTTTACGAGATGACTTCCTCCAACTTGTTTTCCTACTTGGCAAGCACTACAAAGTCTATCCTTGTCAAATATAACATCTTTAGCACCAAGGATATGATCTCCTTTAATGAGTTTATCAAGATTTATCATGCCAACATGACCTAGTCTTCTATGCCATAACCATTCTTTAGAAGATTTAGCAATTAAACAAGTACGAGGTTGGGCTTTCTTAGTGAAACCAACAATGTATAGGTCACCTCTACGAATACTAGTAAAGACCATATTATGATTATCTTGATGAAACACTTGGCAATCTACTTCACTAAATAGAACATTGGGACCAAAGTCAGCTAGTCTAGATACACAAAGAAGATTATAGCCAAGAGATTAGACAAGCATAACATTTTGAATAGAGTTGTCATTGGATATGGCCACCTTACCAAGGCCAAGTACCTTAGCCTTTGATTTATCTCCAAACGTGACATACTTGCATGGACCGTCATTTTTGGCAAGCTCGTTGAACATGTCTTTATCTCCAGTCATATGATCGGTACAACCACTATCAAGAACCCATTCCTTTCCTCCGGATGCATAATTGCGAAGATTTTCCATGAGACTAAGATTCCTCATAGTCTTCTCAAATTCAACATCACTTTATTGGTCTTCATCATAATAGCCATGCTTAATGTCATCATGCACGTGTTCATCACCTAAAGCAAGTGATTCATTACAGATATCATCATGACAATGTGCAAGTTTGTGAATTTAATTGTCTCTGTGATAATGCTACTAATGATTGCAATGTCACCTTTAGCATGCATAAGATCACGAAGCTCAAAAAAGCATTCATAAAACTTTGGATCACTAGGGCTCATCTTTTGGAAAGCAATGGACTTATGAAGAATGTCATCAAGGTTTTACAAGGAATAATTTGGGAACCGTCCCTCAAGATATTTCCATATAGTGTAAGCACATTCAAAGGTAGGTAAGCATATAAGCAAGTTTCTAGGCAATCCTATAATGATGGGATCAGAAGTTCTAAGATTGCGAACCATGTCAAGATACTCATTGGGGTCCGATGCAAAGGGTCAATAGGAGGCACATAAGGGCTAAGAATGTACTTGTTCAAATTATATTAATTGAATATTTCAAGCATCTCATTTTTTCATGAACCATAAAACTCCCCATAAAGAATAGGCACTCTATGTCTAATACTCCCGAACGTAGACTCATCCATCTTCCTCCAATGGGGATTAAAACAAAGCAATGGAGACCAAATCTCTGATACCAATTGAAAGGATCGAGAAGAGGGGTCTAGGGTGTGATTAGACCCTTAACAAGCAAAGTTGGCAGATTTTAATTTCTACAAGTTAAGGTTGAGTTTACCACAAGTTAAATCATTCACAATATACTTCAAGCATGCATGATATGAGTATAGGCAGCAGAAAGGTAAGGCATGCAACTTGCGAGAAAGTAAATGGAGGGGATTTGGAGTATGCAAACGCAATGGAGACGCGGAGTTTTAGGCGTGGTTCTGATAGGTGGTGCTATCGTCCGCCCATGTTGATGGAGACTTCAACCCACGAAGGGTAACGGTTGCGCGAGTCCACGTAGGGCTCCACTCACGAAGGGTCCACGAAGAAGCAACCTTGTCTATCCCACCATGGCCATCGTCCACGACAGACTTGCCTCACTCGGGTAGATCTACATGAAGTAGGCAATCTCCTTGCCCTTACAAACTTCTTGGCTGAAATCCATAATGTGTCAGAGCCTCCGAAGCGACACCTAACTAATCTAGGAGACACCACTCTCCAAAAGGTAATAGACGGTGTGTTGATGATGAACCCCTTGCTCTTATGCTTCAAATGATAGTCTCCCCAACACTCAACTCGTTCTCATAGATTTGGATATGGTGGGAGAATAATTGCAGTGGGAACCAACTTAGGGAAGGCTGGAAATCAAGATTCTTGTGGTAGGATTGGAATGTCTTGATCTCAACACATGATTACGTGGTTCTGTCTTAGAAAATGAATGGTGGAAGTGTAGGCACCTTATGATGGCTCTCTTTCTCTCTGAAGGAGAGGGGGGGGGGGTATATATAGCTTCTACACAAAATCCAACCGTTACACACATTTGACCAACCTCGGTGGGACCGAATAGTGCAACTCAGTGAGACCGACCAGTTCAAATATGTGAATGTTAGGAACCTCGATGCGACCGACTAGAACAACTCGGTGGGACCAATGTGCTAAGGCTTAGGGCAAACATCATCTTGGTGGCACTGATTGCATCAACTCCATGGGACCAAAGTGAAGCAACAAGCAGTACAGAACGTGTCAAGCCAACTCGGTGAGACTGATTGCATAAACTCGATGAGACTGAAGTGAATGTAATTGATCACAACACTTTGGCAAGGACATCTCGGTGAGACTGAGATCCGTATCGGTCGAATCGACTTGTTAGGGTTTCTAGCAATGACTATGACTATATAAAATAAACTCCATGGCTCCGGATAAAAAGAATCGGTGGGTTGAGTTTGCAATTGGGTTTGGACATATTTGGATGGAGGAATTGGCTGAGGGTTTTGGAGCAATATCACTAAGCACTTGAGCAACCAGATCATTATGCAACATCTCATCCCCTTTTAATAGTATTGGCTTTCCTATCGACTCAATGTGATCTTGGATCGCTAAAATAAAAATGAAGAGTCTTGAGCTTTTGCCAATCTTTGTCCTTAGCATTTTGAGGGTTCCACTTCTTTAATCCATGCCATGCCACTGTTGCACTTTCCTGAAATATACTAGATAAAACTATTAGTCCAACAATAGATATGTTGACATTAATTACCAAAATCACCTAGGGAGTACTTGTGCTTTCATCATCTAAAAGTCCATTACAAAGAAAATAATCTGATGAACATGCTAGGCAGCATTCCACATCAAAAATTCTGTTTTTATCATTTACCTATTCGAGGACGAGTAGGAATTGAGCTTGGGGATGCTGATACGTCTCCAACGTATCTATAATTTTCGACTGTTTGATGCTGTTATATTATCATTCTTGGATGTTTTACAATCATTTTTAGCAACTTTATACCATTTTCTGGGACTAACCTATTGACATAGTTCCCAGTGCCAGTTGTTGTTTTCTTCTTGTTTTTTTACTTTGCATAATATCGATATCAAATGGAGTACAAATGCAACAAAACTTTCTGGAGAATTTTTTGGACTAGAAGACATCTAGAGGGCCAAAGAAGTGCATGAGGGAAGGTCCATGGGGCTCATGAGACACCAGGGCGCGCCATGAGGCCTAGGCACGCTTTGATGCCTCATGGGGCCCACGGGAGTCCCCTCCACCGCCTCTTAGCTCTCTAAATACTAAAATATTCCAGAAACCGTAGAGGAGTCGAAGAAAAAATGTTCAGCTGCCGCAAGTTCCTTTACCATGAGATCCAATCTAGAGCCCTTTTCTGGCACTCCGTCGGAGAGGAACATGATCATGGAGGGGTTCATCATCCTCATTGGTGCCTCTCCGATGATGCGTGAGTAGTTTACCACAGACCTACAGGTCCGTATGCAGTAGCTTGATGGCTTCTTTTCTATTTTTGATCTTGAATACAATGTTCTCTTTGAAGATCTATTTGATGTAACTCTTTTGCGGTGTATTTGTTGCGATATGATGAATTGTGAGTTTATTATCAGATCTATTTCTATCCATAAATGATTATTATATCCTCGTATTTCTTCTTTGATATTTCGGTTTTGTTTGGCCAACTTGATTGATTTATCTTGCAATGGGAAGAGGTGCTTTGTAATGGGTTCGATCTTACGGTGCTCAATCTCAGTGACAGAAAGAGACATGACATGCATGTATCGTTGCTATTAAGGATAAAACGACAGGGTCTATTCCAACATGAATAGATATTATCTACATCATGTCACCGTTCTTAAGGCATTACTACGTTCTTTCATGAACTTAATACAGTAGATGCATGCTGGATAGCGTTCCGTGTGTGGAGTAATAGTAGTAGATGCAAGTATGACTCGGTCTACTAGTCTTGGACGTGATGCCTATATACATGATCATTGTCTTGGATATCATCATAACTATTCGCTCTTCTATCAATTGCCCAACAGTAATTTGTTTACCCATCGTATGATATTTTCTCTAGAGAAGCCACTAGTTAAACCTACGGCCCTCAGGTCATCATATACTTGCAGATCTATATCGCTATTTGTGTTTCCCATTTATTGGCTTCTTTTATTTCAGATCTATACTATCAAAAACCTAAAAATACCTTGCTGCATTTTATTTGCTTTTAAGTTATCTACGTCTATCAATCTATCTTTTTATCATATAACCCTTTTTAGAAGAACAGGGAGGTCTCTCCCCGGTTCGATTAACAAGAATGAAACAATAGATAGTTTTATCTTACACAGCTAGAGTTCAGAAATTCAACCTAAAAGTTATTATAGCCATGCTCAATAGCGGAGCCAAAGGACATAGCAAAAACACAAGGATATTTAAAGTGGTCCTGAAAGGCAAGGCGGACTAGAGCTCATGTTCTTTTGATCGCACCCCGCATGGTAGTCGAATCACATCGCGATCTCACCCCCTCCTCTCCTGAACTTGAGTGGCGGTGCCTAGGCCGCTTGGGGCGACTAGCAGATTGCAAGGGTGGACACGGTGTTGTTCACCATGCCTTTGTCATCAGTGTCTCTCTTCTTGGCAGGGGAATGGAAGCCACTTTCTTCAGAGATTTTGAGGTTGTCCCAGCTAGTGCTAACATCAAACCTTGTGTTCTTCATTTTCAGCCACACAATATCATCAAGGGTTGTTGAAGCAGTTTTGCCAACGCACTAAAAAATGCTTTCATCTGGGGTTTGTTTGCTTTCGGGGTCAGAATCACCCAGAATTTGAGCATTTTGTGAATCAGTCTCCACACCTGAGTAATAGATGTCCAAATGGTATTATTAAAAATCATAGAGTTCCTATATTTCCATAAACACCATAGGACAGCAGAGCTAACTACATTCAAAGCCAAATTCTTTTATTTGAGATCCAAAAGTGAGCCACAGACTCAAAGTTTGTGCCCAAATGCTTTTGGAAAAAAAGACTGACAAAAGACCAAATATTTCTGGCTACAACATAGTCAAAAAATAAGTGGTGATTAGTCTCCTGCTCAGCGCAGAAAACACATTCTAATGGTTTGATTATGTGTCTTTTCCGCAGGTTGTCTCTAGTCGTAAGTTTGTTTTGAGAAAACAACCAAAGGAAGACATGAATCTTAGGTGGCACTGCAATGTTCCAAACAACTGGTAGGAACAAAGGTTGCACCCCTCTAAAGTTAATCACATGGTACAAAGAACTAGAAGATTACACTCCCTTGTTCTCAAGTTGCCATATTAGAGCACCAGGGTCACTATTGAAGTTGATCTCTCTAGCAATGTCCACCAGCTGATACCATTGTTCCATCATCTTATTATCAAAATTCCTCCTAAAAGTTAGTTTCGGGGTTTCACCATCCCGGATCTCTCTGACACTTTTATTTTGCTCATTGCAAATCATGTATATATGCCAGAATTGAACTACTAGGGGGAAGGTCCCAAACCAAGTGTCCTCCCAAAACCTGATCTTATCTCATACTCCTATTTTCCATCTATATCCAAATTTCAAAGTTTGGATTATGGGTTTTACCGCTTTCCAAAAGCTAGAGATATTGGTGGAGGTGCTAGGTGCAAAGACATTAGTTTTCCCTCTCATATATTTCTGGTCTATCATCATGCTCTAGGGTTTCCCTTCCCCCTCATAGTATCTTTTAACCCAAGATCCTAATAGGCAAAGGTTAACCTCCTTGAGATTTGGGATGCCAAGCCCCCCATATTCTTTATTCATGTAGCCCATTTTCCAGTTAGCCAAATGCAATTTTCTGTGTCCTTCAAAATCATTCCACAAACAGTTTTCCATTTGAGTATTTATAAGATCTATTGCCTATTTAGGGAATTTAAAGAAAGAAAGCAGATACGCAGGAATACTGGCTAAACATGCTTGGATGAGGACAACACTTCCTTTATAAGAGAGGAGTTTTCTGGTCTATCATCATGCTCTAGGGTTTCCCTTCCCCCTCATAGTATCTTTTAACCCAAGATCCTAATAGGCAAAGGTTAACCTCCTTGAGATTTGGAATGCCAAGCCCCACATATTCTTTATTCATGTAGCCCATTTTCCAGTTAGCCAAATGCAATTTTCTGTATCCTTCAAAATCATTCCACAAATAGTTTTCCATTTGAGTATTTATAAGATCTATTGCCCATTTAGGGAATTTAAAGAAAGAAAGCAAATACGCAGGAATGCTGGCTAAACATGCTTGGATGAGGACAACACTTCCTTTATAAGAGAGGACTTTCCCTCTCCACCCAGTAATCCTTTTCATGATCTTATCAATAAGTGGTTGAATGTCCTCCCTTCTATGTTTGTCACAGTGGAGTGGTATCCCAAGGTACTTAATTGGGAAGGAACGTTTTGCACACTCTAGTGTGTCTAGGGATTCCTCTACCTCATTATCATCCATATTAATGGGGGATGAGCTCACTTTTACTATAATTGATTCTCATGCCACAGATCTTCTCAAAACAAGAGAGAACCATTTTAAGGTTTCTAGTATGCTCTAGGTTTTTATCTAAAAACTATATAGTGTCATCAACATATTGAAGGCATATAATCCCTCCAGGACAGATCTCAGTGCACAGCCCCTCTATCAACTGATGATCTGCTGCTTTCATCAACATTCTAGTAAGTATAACAACTACCAGGTTGAAAAGTAGGGGGGAAATAGGGTCCCCTTGTCTCAACCCTTTTCCAGTGAGGAAAAAATCACTCTCATGTTATTCAACTTGACACCCACTGAGCCTCCTCTAGTGATTTGCAGAATCCAATGGATCCATTTCCCCCCAAAGCCTCTTTTCCTAAGAAGTTCTTCAAGGAATTCTAAATCCACTATATCAAAAGCCTTCTCATAATCTAACTTAAGGACCAAGCCCTGTCTCTTGCTAGAGTGGATGGAGTGCAGAACTTCATGGGTTGTGACCACACTTTCTAGGATATATCTGCCTTCTAGGAAGGCAGACTGGTTGCTGGCTATGAGCCTTTGTAGTATCATAGCTAGTCTATTAGTGAGGACCTTAGTAAAGATCTTAAAGCTGCAGTTGAGCAAACTAATGGGCCTGAATTTCTTCATGCTGGAAGCATCAGCCTCTTTTGGGACCAGTGTCAGCATAACAAAGTTGAGCCTATGGATAGCCAGTTCCCCTTGATGGAAAACTTTAAGCATGGCCATCAGGTCTTTTTTATCAGCTCCCAGAAATGCTGGTAAAAGAAGAAGGGAATACCATCTGGGCCAGGGGCACCATCAGAGTATGATTCAAAGACATCCCTTTTAATTTTCCCCTCCGAGAGGGGCTTCCAGGACTTCATTTTCAGCAATATTAACTTTATCTTCATCAGAGAAGAAGGATGGATTCAACTGGTATCCACACCTCTCCTCCTTCTTGAAACAGTATTTATAGAAACTACAGGCAATGCCTAGCATTTCTTTAGTATCAGTGACTGGCCCCTACAGGCCATCGAAAGAGTGGATAGTAGTTTTCCTCCTCCTTTGGTTTGCCACTGCATGGAAATACTCAGTATTCCTGTCCCCTTCCTTAATGTCCCTATCTCTAGATCTCTGTTTTGCTTTGACCTCCTCTTGAAGCCAAATTTCTTAGAGTTCACTATGAGTAAAATTGAGTCTTGCAAACTCAGTGTCAGAAAACACTGCAGTTTCAGACTTGATATCTAGTTTGTCATATTCATCTATAAGGATTTTCTTGTATCTCCTAAGTTGAGCCTCCTCATTGGAGCTCCACCCTTTGGTAACTCTTCTGAGTTTTCTCATTTTATCTTGCCAATTGTCCATAGGATTATCGTGCTCTCCTGCGATGATGAGGTCAAAGGCGGCGAGGATGGCGGTGCGGAGGGCGGCGAGGACGAAGAGATCGACGTCGAGGAGTGGAGGAGTGTCTTCCCCCAATGACCCTGATGACGGCACTGGCCTGGACCCGGCTCATGGCACACCGTACCTGACGAGGAAGGATTGGCTCGACCTCCACTTCGACCGAACGTAGTTTAGTTTACTTTAAATTTATGTTTTATGTTCGGTTATGCAAAACTATGTATGTTTATGTTTGAATGCATGCTACTTTCGGGTGAACCTGCTTTGAACTTGATCAAATTGAAGTTCGTAACGTTAAGTTTAGGGGATCGACTAGAAACGGCCAAAAATTGCTGGAGTATATATATACTCCAGTAAGGGTTTTATTACGTTAACTTTTAGGGGATGGGCTAGAGATGGCCTTATGCCTTGTTTATTTCAGTTAATCACAATGTGATGCTCTATATGTGCAACTATTTGCCGTGCAGCTCAATTTCAGCAATAATAGTTTCAACAATACCACTATGAATTACAATATTTGATTGATGTTAAGGATGTTACAATTAACACGTCTTTCCATTTTTAACAATAACTAGTGTACTTTAGACCTGCACAGTGCTAGTTTGAATGACTGTATTTGCTTTTTTTAAATGGTATGCATGTTGCATTTAACACAACTTTCCACTTCTTGTTTTTCTTAAATAGCATGCTTAAACCTGCACACTGAAGCTATCATTTGTAGATCATGTTGTGTACCATGGATATATTTGGTTGATGTTTAGCCTGTTGTGCTTAACATGCCTTTAGATGTACTCACACGGGACAATATTAGGAACATATGTTGTTTTCTATCGAGGTTAGTTTCATCGCATTGCTTATATACCCTCACTGTTCAGGATGTCGGTAGCTGGTACCATATAGCCCGGGGGATGATAAGGGATTAATCATCGAATCGGACATTTCACTGAATATATCTGTCACCCATTTATTAATAGGTTAACTAGGGCCATATTTAATATATCTTAGTGTTAGATTAATGTTCTGTTGTTGTCTAGATATACATGGAAGAGCAGCACCACCACCACCACCACCACCAACACCACCACCACCAACAACAACAACAACAACAACAACAACAACAACGGCACCAGCAACAACAGCAGCAGCAGCAGCAACAACAACAACAACAACAACAACAACAACAACAACAACAACAACAACAACAACAACAACACAGCAACAATTAGCTGCAGTTAATCGGTCAATATTTGTAACAATGCAATAAACTCCATTCGCCTCGTAATATAAGATGTTAATTCATCCAATATGTGAGTATATTGGATGTAGTAAGATCTTTTATAATGGTATGAAAGTTGTGTTGTACTACATGATTGTGCAATTGTTGTTGAGCTTCTAATATTAACTTGGTGCTTTTAGGTACATATGTCTTTGGCAAGGATCCACGCATCGACCCTTTCTGTGTATGGGGCAATGAAATATTCATGAACCAACATCAATTGAAGAAACTGATTAAGATTGTTAATCCCTCCAGTTTTATATACAAGGCCACAAACTGAAAATATAGGTACCAAGATAAAAATTAATGTGTGCTTTACAAGCCAATTTGTTTATCGTTTACGGGGTTAAATAATTGGGTGCATGCACATTAGAGGAAATTGAGTGGCCGTGAGAGAGGAAGTAGGTGAGTGTGTCATTATCATCCACTACATGCATGCTAGAAATTAAGTCAGGGGTTACTAGTACGAGAAAACATCATTAATATTTGCCTTGATTATTGTTAGTGGCCTTGTATAGATGCAAAATGTGTTTTTCATAGTGGCCTTGTATACAAAAATGGAGGGAGTATTAAAATGAGCCAAAAGATGTCAATCGAACTATTTGTTTACACTTTATGCAAGACAATAGTGAACTGCAACATGGTAAGTAAGAACTTTGTAGCCTTATTTTTGCTGCCCATAATGAGTTGTGTAGATGACAATGTTTGAATCTTTTTCCTTTGCAGTGGTTCCCGAAGCAGTTTACTTAAGATTACCTCTCAAACTAAATGATTGGCGGCCGACCATCAAAAGGGGTTGGACTAGAGTCGTGTGTGCCTTCTACATGGAGGAGAGCACAATAGGGGCATTCCGCTTCACCTTGTTCAGCAACTAGAATGTCTCTTTCCTCTTTCTTTACCATCTGTAATAGTAAAATTCTACAACCTTGGTTCATCATTCTTTATTTGGTGCTAATGTAATTTTTTGATGTAATTCTTGAACATATGTATGTGTGAATCAAATAATGTATTGGTTGTTGAACCTGATGGATATGAATGAAGTTATAGCCTACTTTTAAATTCAAATTTGGTACAATTTTAAATAGCAGCAATTAAATTAGGATGAAAATGCGCTCTGTGGGTCATTCTGGGGCACACGGTCTGTCGTGGTTTTGTCACGGCAGATCTCCTAGTGTGAGGACTTAATCATGAGGCCATCACAACCTGGCAGTTAGCTTGTCGGGGTAGATCGGAATAAAGAGACATGCCTTTACCCACGTTCGGCCCCTCACGATCGAGGTTATAGCCTATGTCCTGATTAGTGTTTATTACTTCAGAATCAATTACAAGGGAGGGGATTCGCTTGACCTAGCTATTGATCGATTGTAACTTAGTCTATCTGCCTGAGGGACTCGCCTTTATATACAAGTCGAGGCCCTGGGCTTATAAGAATCCGGGTCGTATTACGATCTATGACCCAGTATGTCTCTGACTTGTCTTATTCCCTAAGTAAGGAAACTCGAGGCGACATATACTTCTAGGCCATGAGTCGTCGTCTTCAGGTACCAGGCCGTGAGTCGGCCCGCTTTATGAACCGCCCTGCTGGTCATGTTGTCCTGATTTTCATGGCTCATCTTGAGTCTTGCTCACGAGCCGCCACCTGGATGACCAGAACCAATATGGAGGTTCTTATCATGGGGTCATATCCCCCACGCGGTCTATAAAGCACAGCGTGTGTGATATACAACATAATCCGACACGGTCCACGGAGAGGAAACGTGTGTAACCTGATACGTCTCCAATGTATCTATAATTTTTTATTGTTCCATGATGTTATATTATCATTCTTGGATGTTTTACAATAATTTTCTAGCAACTTTATATCATATTTTGGGACTAACCTATTGACATAGTGCCTAGTGCCAGTTGCTCTTTTTTGCTTGTTTTTTACTTCATCGTAAATCTGTATCAAACGGAGTCCAAATGCCACAAAACTTTTTGGCGATTTTTTTGGACCAGAAGACATCCAGAGAATCAAGGAAGTGCACAAGGGGATGCCCGTGGGGCCCACTAGGAACCAGGACGTGCCATGAGGCCCAGATGCGCCCTGGTGGATAGTGGAGCGCACGGGCATCCTTTCCACTGACCTCGAGCTCTATAAATACCCAAATATTCTAGATACCCTAGAGGAGTCGACGAAAAATTGTTTTAGCCACCGCAAGTTCCAGAACCACGAGGTCCGATCTAGAGCCCTATTCCGGTAGTCCGCCGAAGGGGAACACGATCACAGAGGGGTTCATCATCCTCGTTGGTGCTCCTCCGATGATGCGTGAGTAGTTCACCACATACGTACAAGTCTGTAGGCAGTAGCTAGATGGCTTCTTCTCTCTTTTTGTTCTTCAATACAATGTTCACTTCGGAGATCTATTCGATGCAAATTATTTTTCTGGTGTGTTGGTTGGGGTCCAATGAATTGTGAGTTTATGATTATATCTATTCATATCTATACATGATTATTATAGCATCGTATTTCTTCTTCAATATTTCAGTTTCGTCCTTAAAGCATTACTCTATTTCTCCATGAACTTAATACACTAGATGCATGCTCGATAGCAGTCAATGAGTAATAGTAATAGATGCAAGCAGGATTCGGTCTACTAATATTTGATGTGATGCCTATATAAATGATCATTCTATTGGATATCATCAAAACTATTTACTCTTCTATCAATTACCCAACAATAATTTGTTTACCCACCATATGCTGTTTTCTCGAGAGAAGCCACTAGTGAAACCTACGGTCCCTAGGTCTATTTCTCATCATATACTTTAAGATTTACAATGTTATTTGTGTTTCCAATTTATTTGCCACTTTTTTCTTAGATCTATATTATCAAAAACCCAAAAATATATTGGTGCATTTTATTTGCTTTTATTTTATTTGCATTTGTAAATCTATCTTTTTATCATATTACTTTACCCAAGAGCGACTGACAACCCCTCTACGCGTCGCGTTGCGAGGATTTGTTGTTTGTGTGCAGGTGTTGTTTACATAGCTTGCTTGGTTCTCCTACTAGATTGATAACCTTGGTTTCATAACTGAGGTAAATACTTACCGTCACCGTGAAGCATCATCCCCTCCTCTTCGGGGAATTTACTGATGTGGTTCACAAGTAGCAGGAAGAATTTCTAGCGCCATTGCAGGGGAGGAGTAAGTCAAGATCTATCAGGTTCCCACACATAAACTCTCAGATCCTTGCAATTTACATTATTTGCCATTTGCCTCTCGTTTTCATCTCTTCCACTTCTAAAACGTTTTTACAAAAACACAAAAATATTTTCCTTTTTATTTTCGCTCCTTCTATTTGCCTTTTTCTTGCTGGATCTCTTTTTGTTGGTGCCCTTGTTGACTTTATTGCTAAGGCTAATTTTCCCCTCATTGTGTGCACTCCCAAGAGTGAGGTCCTCAATTTCAAGCAAAGGGGAGGAGAAAGTCTGAAAGATGCTTGGTATAGGATTTGCAATGCTCATAATAGATCTATTCACAAGCAATCTACTATAATTCTTCTTCAAAACATTTATGTGGGAATCACTACTTGGTATATATTTTTTCTTGACACTATCACTGGTGGGAAGTTTTTGAGTTGTGCTCCTCTTTATGCATTGAATGTCATGGGAAGTTTAGTGGGATCTCCACCGATCATTATAAATGAAATAGTTTTAACTCTTGAGCATGTTATGCAAAGGGTTGATTCCATAGAAAAGAAAATGCTTACCAAAGAACATGTTGAAAATTTGGATCAAAGGATCCATGATCTTGCTCGAATCGGTTCAAAGATAGGAGATGCTATTAAAATACTAAAAGAGAAACAACTCGTAACTAACGAAAGGGTAGTGGAGAGTCTGGCTTGGATTGATATATTAAAAGGAATTTTTAGTAATCTAAGCATGGATTTTTCTTACATTAAAACTATTGAAAAAAATCCTCCTAGTAAGAAATCTAACAAGGGTGCCACTTCTAGTATCAACAATGTAGATCTTAAGATGATTAGCGTTCACCTCAACTTTGCTGAATTGACGAAAGAACCTTCTCATATGAATGAGTTCTTTAACTTCATTCCTAGGAGCGTGATTATTGAGAATATGCATGCTAGATCTCTAAGGAACTATGGATGTTTGATTGAGGAGTTAGAAACTAAAGATGACAACACATAAGATATATGGATTGTGCCAAGCTAGGGGCATTAAACAATAGCCCTTGTAGGGAGGCGACCCAATAGTTATCTTTTTGCCTTTTGGTTTTCTTTATGTTTTTCAATAAATACACATTATTCTGTAGAAATTGTGTTTTTGGTGTTTTAATTAGTGTTTGTGCCAAGCAAAGCCTTTGGGATTAATCTGGGTGAGAGTTGCTTTGATTTGGTGCATCAACAAAAATTTATGCGCCTAGTAGCAGAATTGTTTTCAATTGTTGGAGCGTGGACAATTTCTTAATTTGTTACACATAATTTATATTAAAAAAAATTCACGTTGTCCTAATTTTTCATCATTTTTAGAGTTACATATGTGTGTTGTAAAATATATCTTTATTGATTGTTCTATTTCTGATAGATTCTGTTTTCGTTACATTATGTTCTTATTTCGATGAATCTATGGTTTGTATCGGGGGGTATAAGCCATGATAAATTTATAATATAGTAGGTATAATGTAATAAAAATTTGAATGGGTTTGCTACAATACATATAGTTAAGCTGATTTTTATTATACTAACGGATCTCACAAGATTTTGTTAAGTTTTGTGTGATTGAAGTTTTCAAGTTTTGGGTGAGATCACGATGGATGAAGGAATAAGGAGTGAAAAGAGCCTATGCTTGGGGATGCCCATGGCACCCCAAGGTAATATTCAATGAGTATCAAGCAACAAAGCTTGGGGATCCCCAGAAGGCATCCCCTCTTTCTTCTAACGACCATCGTTAATTTTACTTGGAACTATATTTTTATTCGTGACATATCACGAGTTTTGCTTGGAGCGTCTTGTATTATATGTGTCTTTGCTTTTTTTTACTTTTTAGTTTGTCAAAATCATCCTTGCTGGACGCACCTATTTGAGTGAGCCAAAAATATACTATGATTTATTAGAATCACTCTCTATGCTCCACTTTAATTTTCTGAGCCATGGAATTGCTCTAGTTCTTCACTTATATATTTTGAGCACGATGGTGTTGTTATTTTGAAGAAATATGCTCACATGCTTCACTTAAATTATTTTGAGAGTTAGTAGAAATTTTGAAGAAATCCTCTCTTGCTTCGCTTATATTATTTTGAGTGATGAAACTTTGAAGAAATATGCGCTCTCACACTTAACTTAAATTTGTTTGATAGCTTGTTATTAGCAATGGCAATATGCTTTAAAAGAACTTGGTCCCAAAGTGATAGATATCCAGGGAGGTATAATAAAAACTTTCATGAAGATCATTGGACATAAAACTTGATTCCCTTCAATAGTTCTACCAAATGAAGATAGTGATATATGAGTTATATTGGTGAGTAATTATGCTTTAGTAAAAATATTGGTGTTAAGGGTTGTGATTCCCTATGCAAGCATGTTAAGTCAATCATTATGCAATGAAATTACATCCTACTTATGTTGCATTATTTGGTGTTAGTTATGTTTAATGTTCTTTTATGATGGTTTTCATTCCTTGGTTGGTCGCTTCTCAGTCTATTTGATAGGCTTCACTTGTACTAAGCGAGAATGATGCTTGCGCATCCAAATCCTAAAAAACCAGATGTGCCAAATGATTCCACCATACCTACCTATATGCGGTATTTACATGCCATCCTAAGTAAATTTGTATGTGCCAACTCTAATTTTCAAAATAAGCTTCTCTTTTGTGTGCCCGTACCACTTATGAAGCGGCGAGGCGTGGCTGATATTTTCCATGCTAAGTATGTTATCCTCAAGACGAGTGTTTACTCAGTTATCAGTGCACGAGAGTGTAGAGGTAATAGGGATGCCCAGTCCCGAAATGCAAAAATTCACTATAATAAATTACTTTGGTATGTGTTGGTATGGAAGGCACCTGTGGATACGGCTAGCCATGGATTGTGGAAGAATGGTGGAAAGGAAATAAACTTTATTTTATGTTTGGGAACCTCCTATGATTTATTTAGCATGAAAGATATTGGGAACTCGTAGTCGTTTTTTGGAAGTGCTAGTTATCGACTAGAGGGGGGGGGGTGAATAGGCGATTTTTATGAAATTCTTCAAAACACAGTATATTTTGAAGACAAACAGATGGAATGAACCTATAGATATGTAGCGGAGAATAAACTACTCTAGACAAGCCATAGTCAACTAAGCAGCATAGTGAAAGTACGAAGACTATTGGCAGCTAAGTAGCATGGATCAAAATGGAAGACAGAATGAAGCTAAACAGGGAACAATCTTCACACTGTGAAGTCACACAGATCAGGTAAGCAGGCAATGACTTCACGAAGACAAAATGAAATGTAAGTGTGTTGGAAGATAGAACCAGTAGCTTGGGGACGCGGGGAATTTGGTAGACCAGTTCCAGATGTTGTGACAACTGTACGTCTGGTTAGGGAGGCTGAGATTGAACTCAGAAGACCGTGTCTTCACCTTATTCCCCTTGAGCTAAGGGCACCCAGTCCTCGCCCAATCACCGTGGTAAGTCTTCAAGGTAGACTTCCAAACCTTCGTAGACTTCGTTCACCGGCAATCCACAATGACTCTTGGATGCTAAGAACGCGATGCCTAACCGGTTGGAGGATGCACAGTCCTAAAGTGTAACAAGTCTTTCGATCACACAGATAGAAAGACTTCAGTGATGCCTAACACTCTTTGGATCTGGGTGTTTTGGGCTTTGTCCACGCAAGGATCTTTTGTCTCAAAGGCTTCGGAGGTGGGTTGCTCTCAAACGACGAAAGCCGTGCACTAACTCCGAGCAGCCGCCAATTTATGGTGTAGGAGGTGGGCTATTTATAGCCAGGAGGCAACCTGACATGATATGTCAGAAATAACCCTTGGTCACTAAGGAACTGACACGTGTCCAACGGTCAAATTTCAAACACACGCGGCAACTTGGCTTGGGCTTTAAGCAAAGCTGACTTATCCAACTCTGGATAAGATTTGCTCTCATTGTCTTCGTTCGAAGACATAGGATTTTGGTTGAGCATCACATCAGTTATCTGACTATGTTCACTTGGACCCCACTTAAAAGTAGGGTGGTTCCTATGACTCAAGAAAGAATAAAAAGGAACTATAAAAGAAACTATGTCTTCGCACTCCATAGTCTTCAAGTGAATGTCCTCACAAGTCATTATCTTCAAGTGAATGTCTTCACGAACCACCATTGTCTTCAATGTCTTCACACATTTTTAGGGGGCATCTCTGGTAGGTAAACCGAATCAGTGAGGGACTACTACCAGAGCTATCCTGCAATTCTAACAAACACGTTAGTCCCTCAACCATGTTTGTCGTCAATACTCCATAACCAACTAGGGGTGGCACTAGGTGCACTTACAATCTCCCCCTTTTTAGTGATTGATGACAAACTGGTTGAAGTTTTCAATGGGGATAAAATATGTGAAAGTTACATAACACGATCATTGGTTTCATGAGATTGAGAGGGCTCCCCCTGAAGATGTGCATATAATAAATTTGCCTTTGAATGCAAATGCACATGGCAGGTTTTGCTTTGTGGAGATCTCCCTCAATCTTATGAAGACAATCCATCATGCATACTCAAAAGTAGTGAAGATAATGATATGCATAATGAAAAATTGGCCTTTGCTGAATGATTTCATGCGCATAAGATAGATATTTAACCACGCAGAAGAAACAACAGCAAATGTAGCAGACGACCATCAAGTTTAAGTGTTATAACTCAAGAGCCAAATAGTTTCAAAACGAGAGTTGTAAGAACTTAGCAAAAATAATCACCCGACCCATATATAGAACCGCTTGAAGACTATCAACTCATATGCTTCTCCTACCCCCTTTGTCATTAAGGACCAAAAAGGTTTGAAAACATGGAGTATCTATGCATTCCCAGGTGGTGAAGATGTTGGGGCAGCCGGGTCAACATTGGAGTTGGGCGGTACATACGGGCTTGACGTAGAGTCGTGTTGCAGTGAAGCTATTGCTGGAGAAGTGGTGTCGTCTTCTTCATCTGTGACACGCGCAACAATAGTTGCAGCCGAAGATGAATACTCAGAGTCTTCAATGGATGGAGTGGGACGCTAACTCTTAGATTGTGGAGGCCTGGAGTCAAACTTGAAACGCTCTGTGAAGCCATCTGCTTGGAGATCAGCTTCAGAGCAAAGTAGCGTGACGCTCTTCCAGGACCGCCGACAGGATTCATGGGCAACAAAGGAGTTCTTGGTTGCGAGGTTGCGAATGCGATTGATATCAGTGAGAAGACTTTGCATCTAGCGCTTCAACCAATCATGATGCCTATCCCGCTTCTTGTGAAGTGATACAAGAAGTTCTCTGTCGTTCAGGACACGGGAACGCTTCTTGGACCTTGGAGCAATTGTGCTGGTGGTAGCTTCAGTATTGGCACGATGCGGTAGGCGCGGATTTCCAGCTAGAGGATAAGCAATTGTAGCAGCATTGGGCACATGAACACTTTCAACATGCTGAGTGAAGTTGTGATGGTCAACATTGAGCAGTTGAAGTGGCTTCTTGGCAGGCTCAGGATAGATGGCTTCATAAGACATATAAACCTTAGGCAAAAATACAACATGATTGCGCGCAGAAGCTTGATAGTTGATTGTGGAGTGAAGCTTAATGAGCCACATAACCCATGCAGCATAAAACTTGAGGCCAACCAGATCAATACCAGACGCAGCCAGTTGACGAATGAAGAAGTCATGAGTATTGAACATGATGCCATCGAGGATGTAAAAGACCAGAGCCTTCATGGCTCCCTCAAGTTTGGCTTCAGAAGAGGTGCCCTTGATTGGCCACAAAGTACGCCTCAGAATATGGTAGATTGTGCGAGGCAGATACTCTAGGTCCTTGACAAGAAATTCCTTTGAATATTCAGCATCCAGGGGCAATGGCTTCATCATACTGAGCATTTGACTCATGTTTGGCTCAGGCTTCTTGAAGATGCTTTGCAGTTCATTTTGATGAAGCGTACAGATGGTTCAAACAACTCACCAAGAGTGGGCAGGGAAGTAAGCTCGAGAAGAGTTTGAGCTTTGGCTACATGATGAACATCTCTTTTCATCCACTCAAGGACCCATGTCTTCGGATCCCTGTTGTAGCCTCTGATATGAAGAGTAGCATAGAAATGAAGCAGAAGATCTTCATTCCAGTGTTCTTTTGCAGTGACGGCTGGGAGCAGCCCAACATCTCTAAAGTAGTCAAGTGCCTCTTCAAGGCATGGCAGCCCATCAATGGCATCACAATCAAGACGTTGGTGTGGACAAATCCGGTCTTGGTTGTACATAATGCATGAGTAGTACCTGCGTTGCTGGTAGCTCCAGAACCTATCAGAGGTGATCTTGGCCTTCTTGTATGGGTTCTTGTAAGAGTCAAATAATGTGTTGTGCTCCCGGAAGCTTCTCACACTGAAAGAGCCCTGGGTACTTACATCACTTGGAAGCCTTGGCAGTCTAGGCTTTGGCTCCTACGTTTGAGGCCTTTGCTCCACATGATAATCATATTGTGGTCCTAGACCAGTGGTAGGCATCAATAATGTCCACCTAATAGTAACAAGCTCATCTGCTTGATTGAGGGCTTGGGCCATGATGTGTGGCACATGGGGGGAATATTTACTTCAGTGGCAGCAATGACTTCATGTTGCACATTGTCTTCAGCCCTGACTACCTCATTGGCTTCAGTAGTAGTTTGAGTGGCAGGCACTATTGCTGTACCATCAGTTGCTTCTTGGAGAGGGGGTTCTGGCACAACAGGCACTTCCTCTTGCACAACAGTTTCAATAGCAGGGGGAGTAGCTTCACGTTCTTCTTCCTTTTCTTCATCGGCTGATGCAGGGGGAGCAATCTTGATTTTTACCAAAGTCTTCAAAACACAGTATATTTTGAAGACAAACTGATGGAATGAACCTATAGATATGCAGCGAAGAATAAACTACACTAGACAAGCCATAGTCAAGTAAGCAGCATAGTGAAAGTACGAAGACTATTGGTAGCTAAGTAGCATGGATCAAAATGGAAGACATAATGAAGCTAAACATGGAACAGTCTTCACACAGTGAAGTCACACAGATCAGGTAAGCTGGCAATGACTTCATGAAGACAAACTGAAATGTAAATGAGTTGGAAGATAGAACTAGTAGCTTGGGGACGCGGGGAATTTGGTAGACCAGTTCCATTTGCTGTGACAACTGTACGTCTGGTTAGGGAGGTTGAGATTGAACTCAGAAGACCGTGTCTTCACCTTATTCACCTTGAGCTAATGACACCCAGTCCTCGCGCAATCACTTTAGGTCATTATCTGGTTAGGGAGGTTTAGACTGTCTTGACATGTCATTATCTTCCGGTGAATGTCTCACAAACCACCATTGTCTTCAATGTATTCACACATTTTTAGGGGTCATCTCTAGTAGGTAAACTGAATCAGTGAGGGACTACTACCTGTGTTATCCTGCAATTCCCACAAACACGTTAGTCCCTCAACCACGTTTGTCGTCAATACTCCAAAACCAACTAGGGGTGGCACTAGATGCACTTACATTTTTGTTGACATGAAAAGCATGCCATCCAAAATTATTTTATCTCTCAATTTAAGCTTTGAGCTTTAGCACCTCTACAAATCTCTACTTCCCTCTGCAAAGGGCCTATATATATATATATATACTCTCTATCTTCTCTTATAAAGCACCAACTACGGAACACTATTATCACACTTTCATGAATGGATCAATGATTGAGCATAATGGGCTAGGGATAACTTTCTTCAGCGTTGATATTTTGAAAGACATGGTTGCTTGTTGATATGCTTGAGTATTAAAGTCTTCATGTCAAATTATAGACTATTAATTTGAGTCATATACAAGTCCACATGTCCATGCTACAAAGAAAAGAATATGATGAACATTTTAGGCAGCATTGCACATCATTTTTTTTGCTTTTATCATTAGCCTACTCGAGGATGAACATGAATTAAGCTTGGGGATGTTGATATGTCTCCAACGTATCTGTAATTTTTTATTGTTCCATGATGCTATATTATAATTCTTGGATGTTCTACAATCATTTTGGGGGGACTAACCTATTGATAAAGTGCCCAGTGATAGTTGATGTTTTTTTTCACTTCGCAGAAAATCAATATCAAACAGAGTCCAAATGCCATGAAACTTTTTGGAGATTTTTTCGGGCGAGAAGACAACCAGAGAGTCAAGGAAGCGCATGAGGGGAGGCCCGTGGGGGCCACTAGACACCAGGGTGCGCTAGGAGGCCCAGGCACGCCCTGGTGGGTAGTGGAGCCCACGGGCATCCTTTCCACCGACCTCCAGCTCTATAAACACCCAAATATTCCAAAAACCCTAGATGAGTCAAAAAAATTGTTTTAGCCATGCAAGTTCCAGAACCACGAGATCCATTCTAGAGCCTTTTTCCGGCACTCCGCCGGAGGGGAACACGATCACAGAGGGGTGGATCATCCTCATTGGTGCTCCTCCGATGATGCGTGAGTAGTTCACCACAGACCTACGGGTCCATAAGCGGTAGCTAGATGGCTTCTCATGTCCTTTTGATCTTCAATACAATGTTCTCTTTGGACATCTATTTGACGTAATTCTTCGTATGGTGTGTTTGTAGGCATTCGATGAATTGTGAGTTTATGATCCGATCTATTCATATCCATACATGATTATTATAGCCTCGTATTTCTTCTTTGATATTTTAGTTTTGTTTGGCTAACTTCATCGATTTATCTTGTAATGTGAAGAGGTGCTTTGTAATGGGTTTGATCTTACGGTGTCCTCACCCAGTGACAGAAGGGGTAGCGAGGCACGTACGTATCGTTGCTATTAAGGATAACAAGATGGGGTCTATTCCTACACGAATAGATCTTGTCTACATCATGTCATCGTTCTTATTGCATTACTCTGTTTCTCCATGAACTTAATACACTAGATGCATGCTGGATAGCCCTCGATGTGTGGACTAATAGTAGTAGATGCACAATCAATTCAGTCTACTAATCTTGGACGCGATGCATATATATTGATAATTGCCTTGGATATCGTCATAATTATTTGATCTTCTATCAATTTCCCAATAGTAATTTGTTTACTCACCGTATGATATTTTCTCGAGAGAAGCCGCGAGTGAAATCTACGGCCCTCGGGTCTATCTTTTATCAGATTGCTTTCCGATCTATCGTTTACGGCATTTGTTTTCAGATCTATTATTCCAAAACCCAAAAATACCTTCCTGTACTTTTTATTTGCATGTTTTATTTTGTGTTCTTGTGGGATCTATTTATCCAATCTCATACAAACCAATCTATCTTATTACCCAGGAGGGATTGGCAACCCCTTTTACCCGTCAGGTTTCAAGTATTTGTTCTTGGTGTCCAGGTACTGTTTACATAGTGTTGCTTGGTTCTCCTACTGGTTTGATAACCTTGGTCTCACAACTGAGGGAAACCTACCGTAGTTGTACTACATCATCCCTTCCTCTTCGGGGAAATATACGGACACAACTTCAAGCTGCATCAAAAGGAATTTCTGGTGCCGTTGCCAGGGAGACATCGTCAACATCTATCAGGTTCCTAATCGCAAATCTCATCCCCTTGCAATTTACATTATTTACCCGTTGCCTCTCATTGTCATCTCCCCCACTTCACAAAAAAATTGCCCTTTTATTTGCCGTCTTTTTCTCGTTAGATCTCTTGTTTGCCTACCTAGTCCCCAGGAACGAAGTTCTCAACTTTAAGCAAAGGGGAGGGGAGAACCTAAAAGATGCTTGGTATAGGATTTGCAATGCTCATAATAGATCTATTCGTAAGCAATCTATAGTTGTTCTTTTCGCTGTTTTTATGTGGGCATAACTACTTGGTATAGGTTCGTCCTTGATACAATTACCAGTCTAAATTTCTTGATGTGCCCTACTTAGGATGCTTTTAATGCTTTGGGAGATTTAGTGGGTGCACCACCTATCACTACCAATGAAACGGTTTTAATTCTTGAGCATGTTATGCAAAAGTTAGATGCTATTGAACAGAAAATGCTCATCGAGGAAAATATTGCAAACTTAGATAAAAGGACGCATAATCTTGCTAATAAAATTGGGTAAAAAGCGGGAGATACTTTTAAATTGCTAAGGGAAAAGCAAATTGTAGTTAACGAAAGAATAGAAGAAAGTCATTCTCGTATTGATAAGTTGGAAGAATTTTTTAGCAACTTAAGCTCGGCCTTTTCCTCTGTTAAAACTATTGAAAAGACTCCCATAAAAATTTGCAAATCTACTCAAGTCACTAAGAACAAGGGTGCCACTTCTAATAGAAGAAAGAAGATCTTAAAATGATTATTATTCATCAAAATTTTGGTGAAGTAGTAAATGGCCCTTCTTGTAAGAATGAATTCTTCAATATTATTCCTAGAAGTAGTATCATTGAAAGTATGCATGCCAAATCCTTGAAGAATTCTAGTTGTGTGATTGAGGAGTTGAAAACTAAAGACGACAATACTTGAATCTATGCATTATTCCTAGCTAAGGGCATTAAACAATATCGCTTGTTGGGAGGCAACCTAATAGTTATCTTTTTTGCCTTTTGTTTTTATTCAGTTTTCAATAGATACACATCATTACTTTTGTAATTATTGTGTTTTAGGTGTTTTAATTAATGCTTGTGCCAAGCAAAGCCTTTGGGATTGATTTGGGTGAGAGTTTATTTGATTCGGTGGATCAATAGAAATTTTCGCTTCTAGTGGCATAATTGTTGTCATTTGTTGGAGTGTGAACAATTGCTGAATTTTTTACATAGAGTTGATATAAAATTCCCACATTGTTGTCGGTGTGGAAGCATGATCATCTATGGGGCAGGAGTGCCCCTTTGTGGTATGGCATGGGGACGGCCGCGTTGCACAAAGACCAGATGCAGTGGGGGACAACACGATAATGGACTCGCTCCATTTTACCCAGGTTCGAGCCGCTTTGTAGTGTAAAACCCTACTCCTACTATGGTGGATTGATCTGGAGGTGGAACAAGGCTCGGCGTGCTTTGGCCCGGCAAGGATGCCTTGGGGAAAGCAATGTGAGATTACAAACGATTGGGTCGAACTATACAAATCCCTTGCTAGGTTGCCTCAGGCCTCCTTTTATAGCTTAAGGGGTAACCACAGTGGTAAAACCGTCATTCGGGTGTGATTAGATAGCTAACAATGCTATCATACCTAACTCTGGCAGTTAGGAAAAAGTGCATTAAATGCACCGCTAGGTGTCGCGTCGAGGGCGAATCCTAGCAAGCTTTCTGCGCGGCTTATCCGCCTCTTCTTATAAGCTTGACACGCCTCCTGAACGGGTGCCAATAAAGCTAATCATTTCTCTCTAATGCTACCACGTGCCCGATAGGATGCACCTGGTAGCTTAGTACCTTGACACTGCACTGATAGGTGACTTGGGTGTGATGAGGTGGAGTGGTGGCATCTTGGTGATGATCCTTCAAACGAGCTTGGTGTGAGTTTGATCTTGGCGGCCCCAAGCTTGCCGAGGCTAGTATGGACTTGTTTTTGGGGTGGCCTCGACCTAGCTAGGCTCTCCTAGCCAACAAGGGAGGCTTTCCCAAGGTGATATCCTTCTGATGCTTGTTCTTGTTAATGCTCTCCTTGATCTCCCAAAGAGCGACTTCTCTGGCTTGATCTCGTGTCATGTATTGGCGCTGGATGCAGGATCGTCAGTACGCCTGCGCACGAGCTCGGTCGACAAACGTGAATGCTTGTTGCATCGACAGTAGCCCTTGGGCCTGGCCTATACGTGCCACAAGGCATCACTGGGGTAGGTCCCAACAATGCGCATGCGGACGCCTTGACCAAGATGTGGCCATATCCAGGTTTTTGAGATCTCCTTTGCTTATACATTAACCTGAAACTGAATCAGTTCCTGGTTTCCCCGCGAGTCATGCTAAACGACGTGGGCTTCCCTCGTAATGGACCATGGGCCACCCGCGTTCACGGGGAGTTGATCGTCGTGTCTACGCAGATCGGGGAGGTAACTGCCATTTTACTCGTCCCACTACCCTTGTCGTTTCTGCCACGTACGTTGCATGCATTGCGTAGGGTTGGTGGCGGATGCGTAGGGCGTAGGAATGAGTGCGATGGCAGAAAGCTCGGCACCGCAGATATTCACAGGAGGGCGGTTGGCGATCTTGGATGCCGTTGGTGACGCAGAGGAGCCAGATTGGTGGAGCGGGGTGGCTGCCATAAGATGGTGGGGAGCCAACCCCCTGCCACACTCCGCTATAAAAAGGAGTGCGGAAGTGAAGGATTGGGCTCATCCACGTATCCTATCCTTCTTCTTGCGCTCTTCCCCCGCCATGGTGAGAGGAAGAGGGCACGCTCGAGCTCCGGCGGCGGGACAAGGGCCTCCTCTCGGCACCTTACCCCTGCCTCTGCCAGAGATGCAGGGGCGGGATATAGTGCGCAAGGCAGAGCCGTAGGACGTGGTCTCGTCTGTCGTGGCGCCCGGGGCCGAGCCGGGAACGGCGGTGCTCCAGCTGCGCTCCTCCCAACTGCTCCGGCACCGATGGAATGCCATGTTGGAGACACAACGCTGGAATTCATCATCAGACTGTGTGAACCTCCATGCAGTTGTCTTCGATTTTCTGGTCCTTTTTCGAGGGTGATTGAGGTTGAACAGCCGCACGGGTTGAAGCTGCACATGAGGGGTTTCTGTAATGGCAACATGCAGGTGGACGTCAAGTTCCCTGCTCCTCATGTCATGCTTCTGCGGCGTGGCTGGAATTTTTTTGCACGTGCCCATAACTTGGCGGAAGGGCACATCCTCCATTTTAAGCTAAAGGAAGCTGATCTGCTCTCCATCAAGGTCTTTGGGCATTCAGATGCTCGCTTAGGGTGCTGCCCGGAGAGCTTAACCGACGACGAAAGCTCATCCTCGGGCGCTGATGGCGAAGACGACGGTGCTGAGCCCCCGGTTGTGAAGCATGAACCTGACGACCCGGACTCCAGCTAAGCGTCGGACGCATCATCACCATCATCTAGGCGTCGGCAGCACCATCATATGCACCTGGCCTTCTCCCCAGCAGAGCGAGTTGCCAGGGTGTTGGGTGTAGGTGTCTCTGCCTCCTCCAGCTGGAACCCGGCAGGCTCCACATGGACACCGACTTCTCTTCCCTGCCGGTGTCCCTCCTACCGTGTTCCTATTGTCCTGGCGGTGTTGACCAGGGAATCGCCTAGCCACTCTCTCCGTCCCTGGCATCTTCTTCCTTGCTAGGGAGGCACCCTCCCGATCTTGTCAGGCTGCGTCCCGCATGCCTTGATGGGGTCTCAGGCCGGGCTTTTTCCCAGGCACTGCTTTTGCCCATTTCCTTCTCGACGCAACTCGTTGGAGGAGAGGGGTGGTAACCCACAAGTATAGGGGATCGTTTGGAGCCTTTTTCGATAAGTAAGAGTGTCGAACCCAATGAGGAGCTAAAGGTAGAACAAATATTCCCTCAAGTTCTATCGACCACCGATACAACTCTATTGTGCTAAGATTTTAAAACGATTTTTTTCCCAAATATAAGCTTCCGTGCGCCCGAAGTAGAGCTCCAACCGACGTTCGAGGAGGACACAACCCACCACCGCGCGCCAGGGGCCTCTGGCGTGCCCTGGTGTCTAGTGGGCTATGTGGGCCTTCGTTACTGGTGATTCCAACTCCAAAAAATAATATATATTCCAAAATAATTCTTCGTAAATTTTTATTGCATTTGGACTTCGTTTGATATGGATTTTCCGCGATACAAAAAACATGCAAAAAAGAGGAACTAGCACTGGGCACTGGATCAGTAAGTTAGTCCAATAAATCATATAAATAGTTGCCAAAAATATGTGAAAGTTGTATAATATTGGCATGAAACAATCAAAAATTATAGATACGATGGAGACGTATCAGCATCCCCAAGGTTAATTCTTGCTCGTCCTCGAGTAGGTAAATAATAAAAAAGATAATTTTTTATGTGGAATGCTACCTAGCATAAACTTGATCATATATCTAGTCATGGCATGAATATTAAGACATGAGTGTTTCAAAGCAATAGTATATAATTATACATAAAGACATTAATACTCAGGCATCCCAACAAACAATCATGTCTTTCAAAATATCAAATGCTAAAGAACGTTATCCCTACAAAATCATATAGTCTTGTAATGCTTTGTCTTCCCAGCTCAAAGTATAAATCATGTACTACCCCGATGTCAGCAAAGCAATTGGTTCATACTTTATAACGCGCTTCAGCATTTTCAACTCTCACGCAATACATGAGTGCAAGCCATGGATATAGCAATATAGGTGGAATAGAATGCGGTGGTAGTAGACAAAAGAAGGGAAGAAAGTCTCACATCAACTAGGCAAACTAATGGACTATGAAGATGTCCATCAATCGATATCAATGTGAGGAGTAGGGATTGACATGCAACAGATGCAACTAAGAGCTATAAGTGTATGAAATCTCAATATGTAACTAAGTGGGTATGCATCAGACTCTACTACGGTATATTTCCACTAGTATATGGAAGTGACAACATAGGAGCTATATGAAAAACATGGTGCTACTTTGAAGCACAAGTGTCATATTTGCATGCCCCTTCTCTTTTGTTTTCCTTTTTTTTTCCTTTTTTTCTTTTCTCTTTTTATTTTTCTTTTAGTCCAGAGTCTCATCCCGACTTGTGGGGGAATCATGGTCTCCTTTATCCTATCATCATGGGGGCAATGCTCTAAAAATGAATAATGATGATCATCACACGTCTATTTAATTGTAACTCAAAAGAGATAAAAATTACAACTCGATACCTATGACATAGTACGACTCTAAAAGAATGCCTCCGGCAGTGTAGCAGGATGTGCAATGATCTAGCATAGCAAAGATATCAAAAAACGGACAAGCCATGAAAATATCGTGCTAGTTGTCTTACGATCGTGCAAAGCAATATGAAAATGAATGCTCAAGTCAACTATATGATGGAAGTGCATGGCAATATATCTCGGAATGGCTATGGAAATGCCATAATAGGTAGGTATGGTGGATGTTTTGAGGATGGTATAATAAAGTTTATGCACCGGCGAAAGTTGCGCGGCACAAGAGAGGCTAGCAATTATAAAAGGGTGAGAGTGTGTATAATCCATGGACTCACATTAGTCATAAAGAACTCACATACTTATTGCAAAAGTTTATTAGCCCTCAAAGCAAAGTAATACTATGCATGCTCCTAGAGGGGAGGTTGCTAGGAGTTAACCATCGCGTGCCCTCGACCTTCACACAAAGATAGGACAATCAAGGATAAATCACTACAAAAAAAGACACACCCGTGACATTTTGGTCCGAACGAAACTTTTTTCTGTCATACTTATGACACTTCTATGACAATAACTGTGACAAAACACGGTATCATCGTAGATGTGGTGGGGTCCTACTTCTATGACAAAAAATCATGACAGAAAATGGGTTTTTCATCCTGGGCGGGCCGGAGACGCAGCTGCATGACATTCTTTGGGCCGACAATGACGGAAAAAACCGTGGTAGAAGCGAGGGCGAGGAAAATATCGGGTTGTTCCCGGTTATGGTGGGTGGTCGGGGCCGAGCGATGCGCGTTTCTCTAATTCACGCATGCGCGTGGGTGCGAGGCGTTGGGCTCTAACTAAACCCGAGCGAGGCGTTGGGCTCTAACTGAACCCGAGCGATTGCACTGCATGCTACGCGTTACTGAACCCGAGCGATCGATCGATGGCTGTTAACTGAACCCGATCGAGTGATTCATTTGCTACTATTGCTAACTGAAGCCGATAGATGCTGCCTCTGCATGAACAGTGAGTGTTGCTGGGGGGTTTGGATGAACAGTTCCCGATGGGGGTGGCTGAACAGGACCCCGTGGTGTTGCCTCTGCATGAACAGGACCCCGTTCAATCGAGCCGGTTGGGGCTGCATGAACAGGACCCCATGGAGGGCTGGATAAATAGGACCACCCCGTGGAGGGCTGCATGAATAGTAGACGGTGGAGGGCAGGATGAATAGTAGCCCGTGGAGGGGTGGTTGAACAGGAGCCCGTGGAGAGGGCTGGTTGAACAGTAGCCCAAGGAGTAGCGCGCGGTGGAGGCTGAACAGTCGCAGGTGTTGGCTGGAGGAGGTCGACGATGCACGAACAGTAGCCCATGGAGGCTGGATGGGGTCGACGGTGGTGACGAACAATACCCCGTGGAGTCCCGTTTTGTGGTACGCCACACCCCTCCCGATGAACAGGACCCCCGTTTCGACCGTAGCGCTCCAACACAAGTCCGTTTCCTCCGTTTTGCGGTACGCCACACCCTTCCCGGTGAACAGGACCCCCGTTTCGACCGTAGCGCTCCAACACAAGTCTGTTTCCTTTGTTTTGCGGTACGCCACACCCCTCCCGATCAACAGGACCCCTGTTTCGACCGTAGGAGGCATGTTTCCTCCGTTTTGCGGTATGCCAGACCCCTCCCGATGAACAGGATCCTGTTTCGAACATGGCCGGTCGAACACAAGGTCATTTCCTCCGTTTTGCGGTACGCCAGGCCTTGTTTCCATTGGCTGTTCCGTCCAAGCCCTCCCGATGAACACGACGATGCATTTCGTTC
Source organism: Secale cereale (assembly GCA_902687465.1). NCBI lineage: Eukaryota > Viridiplantae > Streptophyta > Magnoliopsida > Poales > Poaceae > Secale > Secale cereale. The sequence goes on from LR738713.1 coordinate 285,470,939, forward strand.
TGACCCAGCCGGTTGGGTCCCCATGAACACGACGACGACGTTCTTTCTCCATTCTGACCCAGCCATGTACACGAGCCCTGGCCGTACGTATGTGCGAGTAGGCGTTCGAGACCCTGCATGTATGTATGTACGTGGCCGTATTTTCTTTCTTGCACACTTGCTGATGTACGTACATGTACATGCTACGTGCGCGTCTCTACTACGACATGTGCGTGCCTCTACATCGACCAGTAGGTACATACACGTTCGCGACCAGAATGACAACGCTATGTACGCTTCGACCAAGTGGGTCCCGACAGTCAGGTATTTTCTTGCGTACAAAGATGTAGCTGGTGGGACCCAGCAGTCACAGGGGCGAATCATTTTTTTGCCCGGACGCACTTCCTTGCGTGCGAAGATGTAGCTGGTGGGTCCCAGCAGTCAGGGGGGCGAATCATTTTTTTTGCCCGAACGCACTTCCTTGCGTGCGAAGATGTAGCTGGTGGGTCCCAGCAGTCAGGGGGAAATATTTTTTTCGCGAAATATGGTGGCCCATCCGGTGCGTCCCCGCTGTCAGGTGGAGGAATAATTATTTTGCGCATAATAAGGAGGCTGTTCCTTGCTGCGGCCGTGGACCCAGCTGTCAGCCTCTCCACGTACAGTCCATGTCCGATGAAGCCGTTCCTTGACCACGCTGACCACGCCGCGCCGAGAGCACCAGGGCGGTGGACGACGGCGAGGCCTTGGAAGGGGACGATGCAGAGATGGTGAAGACGCGGCAGTGGATGCCCACGCATAGAGGAGTACGAGGGTTCACTGGTTCGCTGCTGTGTGAGGCTGGCCTGGCCAGCAGTGGGAATAGTAGGGGCGATGAGGCCTCCGCGGCAATACATCCGGCCACGGGAGGCAGGAGCATGCGGCACGACCGACGCTGCTTTGGGCGGCTAGAGCAACAAGACTAGAGGTTGAAGAAGCACTATCGCCGTTGGATGGACATCGTACGGTCACTGGAGCTGGAATTGTTCATATTGACTAAGTTGACGAAGCACACGTCCCCGTCAACTTAGTAGGCCCACAAGTCAGCCTCCCACCAAGGTGGGTCCCAACCAGCAGGGGGAGTATTCATTTTTTTCGTGCATAATAAGGAGGCACTTCCGGTGGGTCCGAGGTGACAGCGGGGGGAACGTTTTTTTCGCGCAATACGGTGGCCCGTCCAGTGGGTCCCAGCAGTCAGGGGGGAACATTTTTTCGCCAAATATGGTGGCCCGTCCAGTGGTTCCCTGCTGTTAGGTGGAGGAATAATTATTTTCCGCGTGATAAGGAGGCACTTCTTTGCGGCTGCCGTAGACCCAGCTGTCAGCTTCTCCATGTATAGTACTCTTCCGATGGAAGTTGTTCCTTGACCACGTTGACCACGCTGCGCCGAGAGCACGAGGGTGGTGGACGATGTCGAGGCCTAGGAAGGGGACGACGTGGAGCCGGGGAAGACGCGGCAGCGGAAGCCCGCGCGGAGAGGAGTACGAGGGTTCACTGGTTCGGCTGCGGTGTAAGGCTGCCGTCGCCGCAGGGCCTGGCCAGCGGTGGGAATAGTAGGGGGCGGCGAGGCCTCTGCGGCATCGCAACCGGCCACGGGAGGCAGGAGCACGAGGCATGACCGGCGCAGGTTTGGGCGGCTGGAGCAAGAAGACCAGAGGTTGAAGAAGCACTATGGCCGTTGGATGGACATCGTACGATAATGGAGCTAGAATCGTGCATATTGACTAAGTAGACAAAGCCCTCCGTCCCCATCAACTTACTAGGCCCACAAGTCAGCTTCCCACTATACTGGGTCCCAGCTAGCAGGGGGTATTCATTTTTTTGTGCGTAATAAAGAGGCACTTCTGGTGGGTCCGAGCTGACAGCGGGGGGAACCTTTTTTCGCGCAATTCGGTAGCCCGTCCGGTGGGTTCCAGCAGTCAAGGGGGAAAGGTTTTTTCGCCAAATACGGTGGCCTGTCCGGTGGGTACCTGCTGTCAGGTGGAGGAATAATTATTTTCGGCGTAATAAGGAGGCACTTCCTTGCTGCTTCCGTGGACCCATCTGTCAGCCTCTCCACGTACAGTACTCTTCCGACGGAATTCGTTCCTTGACCACGTTGACCACGCCGCGCCGAGAGCACTAGGGCGGTGAACGACGACGAGGCCTAGGAAGGGGATGACGCGGAGCCGGGGAAGACGCGGCAGTGGACACCCGTACCAAGAGGAGTACGAGGGTTCACTGGTTCGGCTGTGGTGTGAGGCTGCCATCGCCGCAGGGCCTGACCAGCGGTGGGAATAGTAGGGGGCGGTGAGGCCCGCGGCAGCACAGCCGGCCATGGGAGGCAGAAGCATTCGGCACGACTAGCGCTGCTTTGGGTGGCTGGAGCAAGAAGACCAGAGGTTGAAGAAGCTCTATGACCGTTGGATGGACATCGTACGGTCACTGGAGCTAGAATCATTCATATTGACTAAGTTGACCAAGCACTCCGTCCTCGTCAACTTAGTAGGCCCACAAGTCAGCCACCCACCAAGGTGGGTCCCAACTAGCAGGGGGAGTATTCATTTTTTTGTGCCTAATAAGGAGGCACTTCCGGTGGGTCCGAGCTGACAGCGGGGGGACGTTTTTTTTCACGAAATACGGTGACCCGTCTGGTGGGTCCCAGCAGTCAGGGGGAAACTTTTTTTTCGCAAAATACGGTGGCCCGTCCGGTGGGTCCCCGTTGTCAGGTGGAGGAATAATTATATTGCGCGTAATAAGGAGGCACTTCCTTGCTACGGCCGTGGACCCAGCTGTCAGGCTCTCCACGTACAGTCCACGTCCGATGGAAGCCGTTCCTGGACGACGTTGACCACACCGCACCGAGAGAACCAGGGCGGTGGACGACGGCGAGGCCTTGGAAGGCGACGACGCGGAGCCGGGGAAGACGCGGCAGTGGATGCCCACGCGTAGAGGAGTATGAGGGTTCACTGGTTCGCTGCGGTGTGAGGCTGCCGTCGCCGTAGAATAACAGGGCGTGTGGGTGAGTAGAGGGATGGCCTGGCCAGCGGGGGGAGTAGTAGGGGGCGGTGAGGCCTCCGCGGCATCATAGCCCGCCACGGGAGGCAGGAGCACGAGGCACGACCAGCGCTTGGTTGGGCCGCTGGAGAAAGAAGACGAGAGGTTGAAGAAGCACTACGGCCATTGGATGGACAACGTACGGTTAATGGATATAGAATCGTGCATATTGACTAAGTTGACAAAGCCCTCCGTCCCCGTCAACTTAGTAGGCCCACAAGTCATCCTCCCACTATACTGGGTCCCAGCTAGCAGGGGGATTATTGATTTTTTTGTGCATAATAAGGAGGCACTTTTGGTGGGCCCGAGCTGACAGTGGGGGGAACATTTTTTTCACGAAACACGGTGGCCCGTCCGGTGGGTCCCAGCAGTCATGGGGAAACATTTTTTCACCAAATACGGTGGCCCGCCCGATGGGTCCCTACTGTCAGGTGGAGGAATAATTATTTTCCGCGTAATAAGGAGGCACTTCCTTGCGGCTGCCGTGGACCCAGCTGTCAGCCTCTCCACGACTATACTCTTTCGATGGAAGTCGTTCCTTGACCACGTTGACCATGCCGTGCCGAGAGCACCAGGGCAGTGGACGATGGCGAGGCCTAGGAAGGGGATGACGCGGAGCCGGGGAAGACGCGGCAGTGGATGCCCACGCGGAGAGTAGTACGAGGGTTCACTGGTTCGGCTGCGGTGTGAGGCTGCCGTCGCCGCAGAATAATAGGAGGTGTGGTTGAGTAGAGGGATGCCCTGGCTAGTTGTGGGAGTAGTAGGGGGCGGCGAGGCCTGCACGGGAGGCGGGAGCAGGCGGTCCCGCCGGCGCTGGATTTGGCGGCTAGAGCAAGAAGATCAGACATTGAAGAAACACGACGGCCGTTGGATTGACATCCAATGGTTACATCTGCAAGAATCATTTGTTGACGTATATAATAACTAAAAAAATCTTGCATACGCGTCAACGTAATAGGCCCATAAGTCATACCATTCCCTTTTTTTAATAATTTATATATAGCTCATTGCGACTTCTTATGCAATTTATTGCAGTCCGTTTTTTGGTTGGTCAGGGCCAATTTCGCATATTTCTGTGGGTTCCAATCTATTTTTAATACGGAAATGTAGAGCCAGATTTAAAGTACTTTGAAGATATATTTAAATTAGGTTAATGCCCAGTGAAAGAGGAATATGAAAATTTGAAAAAAATCCAGAAATTATAAAGTAATTGCCAATTTTGCATCTGTTTTTATTTTTACAGCCAATTTCATATTACTTTCAAGATTTGCAGGCGTCTTGAAAGAGATGCAGCCCATCAGGGCGTAGAAAAATAAATAGGCCTGGATTGGGTCTTCTTCAGAAAAAATAAACAGGGCTCATTTTCACAAAGAAAAAATAGCTGGGCTGGTCACATGGGGAACATAAAATATAAGCCTGGGCTAGACGGGCCACAACCCAGTTCAAACCCTGCTCCGTCTCAACAATAACAAAAAAAATACTGCTCGATCAGCTACGTCCCAGGTGTCAGCCGATCTTGTGATGTTCTCTTGTCTATTGACTATATACGCTCACAATGTCGTGGGTCCCAGATGTCAGGAAAACACTAGGAGGACGCATTTTATTTTTCCATACGCTCACATGGTGGGCCCATACCATCATCCTCTCCACGTACTTCTGCCGATTCCTGTTGTTTGTTGACCATGTTGACAATGCAAGAGGGAGGCACCACGGCGAGCGCACAAAAGCGCGCGGAGGACGACGGCGAGGCCTCGAACGTCGGCGTTAACGATTTAGAAGATAGTGGGGTGGCGATGCGTGCGCTGAGGCCTAGGCAGCCATTGGAGGTGGAAGCAGGCGGCCCCGCCGGCACTGGTTTGGTTTTGGCGGCTGGAGGAAGACATGACTGAAGAAACACGATAGACTGTAAAAGCAGCAGGAGTACTTAACAACCTTAAATGAAACTAGCAGGGGCACTTAACAACCATAGCTGAAAGCAGTATAAGTACTTATACAGGTTCAACCATACAAAGCACGCCTCGAACAGTGCTACTTTGCCTACAGTTAACCAAGGGTGAGGCCGACAAGCTCCAGGACAAGGCCCAGGTGCCACCCCGCGCATCCACAACCTTCTGAAAGCGGCTTCATCTAGCAATGTGGTCAATAAATAGGATATTCACTTTAGAGCCATGGAAAAGCAGGAACATAATCTTCTGTCCTATTCTCCAAGATGGACGGGACTTCATTATTTTGGACCACCCATGAATAAGTATCTTTTCACCTCCAAGGGGAATGGAGTAGGTCGACATAAACATCATGTTGTGACCAAGCGCAAGTCTGACCCGACCATGGTCAGGCATCTGTATAGGAACAATAGAACTGGGCAGTTTCTGTTTCAAGAAGATCATAGCTGTAAAAATGTGTATAAGCAATAGTTTATGAACAACATATATAACAGAAAACAGCTTGTGCCATAAGTTTCTCGACATAGTTGGACCTCTTCAATGAGTGCAGCGGTGGCACACATATCCCACGTGGCCTTCCACCATTGAAACGCCCCACAAGGACCTCAAGACGATCAATAAAGTGTAGGAACCCATGGGTGTCGTCCAACTCATCTTCAGTGCCATCAGTAATAGCCGAGTTGTTACAGAATAACAAACGAGTAGCCTGCTTAACTTTGAAAAAACCTACATGTGCCACCAATTACAAGAAAATATTAGTTAGAAGTAGCATCTTCATGAGAGATTCGTTGCTACTTCTAAAGTTAAATTGTGATTAGTTAGACAGAATAGGTCGATTAAGAAGTAATCGAGGCAACAAGCAAGAACCAGATACTAACATGGATGAACAATTGGAATGATGTCGGGGTGGAAGATCGCAGTGAAGATGAGACCAGGTTCTGCTATTTCCATCAACATTCGTGCGCCAACTTTCAGTCTGTAATAGTTGAGAAAGTTTATCCAAGTTCGGCCATAAAAAATCAGCGATCTTCCTGGTTCATGAACCGAACTTGGAACTTATATCCATGGCTTGTCTTCACTGTGACCATTAAACTGGTGTATTCAGTTATGGCAAGGCCGAGCATCTTGAGTACATGTGTTCTGGCAGAGCAAATAATGCACTATAGGAAAAATAATATGAGAACACAATGTATTCCCTATCCAAATCTAGAAATAACTTCCTCCTTCACGTCAGTGTTGACCATCGTACTAGTAGTACCTTTTATCCAAATATAGCAATCCAAATTTCCAAATTAGTCGACAGCATGTCCAAAAAAAACCCACCCTCCCAGATAGAAAAGAGGATTATAGGAACATACTGTGCGTGTTTTAAAATCCTATGTTAGGATGAGAAGTAACAAGTGTGGCGTCTTGCCGAGGGCGTAGAAACCTATAGGGTCCTCACACTTTGGGCACTGCAAATGAAACACACTAGATTCAGTAGGAAGAAAAATGCATCAACGGCGGCGGCTGTCATCCTAGGATTACCCGCGACAAAGGGACTTGGATTTATCGGGGATGGATGAAGAATTCGTACCTAGTTCTCCATGAGAAAACTCTATGCAATCGTCGAGAGGGGGTTTTCTCTGAACAAGCAGACGTGGGAGAAGGAGATTCAGGCCCAGTAAAATATTGCCGGTTCATCCTTCAACTTACTGCTCAAGCTGGAAAGGGGGGTTTGTGATTTGACGGCTCATTGGACATTACTGCGGTGCTACGACCGGGGTGTGTCTACCGTGTAGTTGTGCACTCTAATTTGTGCATATGGCACGTGGACCCCGTTGCCGGATGCCCCACATATCAGCGAAAGGAAGTAGAAAGACAGGAGTAACTAGTTACACAAAAAAATATTTTGACAGAGAGATACTCCCTCTGTAAATAAATATACAAATCTTTTATATCACAACTTTATACATACAAAATTATATCTGACGGATAGGAAGGAAACTATGGCAATTTTGGAAAAAGGTACCCACACACCTCTCCACATTTGCAAATAAGGCCTTCCCTCGTTCATCCTTTTCTCTCACAAGATAAAATACTCATACAAATGCGTCTTGATTTTACGTGCAACGCACAGGCATTATGGGGGTTCAACTTTTTTTAGATATGGGGGTTCAGCTGAGAATATAATACTCAGACAGGCTCACGGTTCTGGACTTGGGCCCCAGGCCCACCCTGCATGTTTGGGGGCCCATGTGTTCTACCTCAGCACTTGTGATATTGCAAGTGATCGGTACGGCGCTGGTTTTAGATACTTTCACAAGGTGAATACACAAAATTGAATAAAGCCCGACAGGTGTTGGAATGAAATCAAATGACAGTTCCTAACAAGCAATAAGAGTTGCAATTCTATCAACGATATACCATGTGATAAATAATACTGTCGTATTACTTATACACAGAGGACACTTGTTTCACCATGCCAGATTATTACATCAAAATCTCTCGTAGGATAGATCAGTTCGGCAGTTGAGTGCTGCTACTGAAGAATTTCAAAGTTGATTTGGACCAGCTCTCCTTGCTGAGAAAGTTCGATTTGGAGATCATCCCCTACCGCAAGATATGATTTAGATTTGAACCTTGACCATCCTTTAGCATCAATCATCATGCGACCATCCTTTGTACTTACGGTATATTGAGCAGGTTCATTCACACCAAGGCTGCGCATGGTAAGAGAAACTTGGCCGCTGTCGCCCGGATTGTTGAATGACTCCCTCGTTGCTCTAGGAATTCTCTGTTTGCAAACAAGAAGACATACCCAAACAGTTAGATCAACACAGCGAATCATGCGAAACAACATGGAAAGAAAAAAGAACGAAACACTTGGGCAGCCAATGCTTACCAAGAAGGTGTACATGTCGGTTTTTGTAAGGACTTTGGTATATGAAGTGCGAACTGCAGCCCAGTATGTCGCCATTGCACCGGCCGGAGCAGATGCAAGTGCAAGTGTTGGTGCAGGTGCCGAAGCCGCTGCTGCTGCCGAAGATGGTGCTCCTTGTAGAGTTGGTGCCGGTGTCGGAGCAGGTGCCGGTGTCGATGCCCGATCCTCCGGTAGATCAGCCTGATCCGCTGACGCGGTCGGTGCCCAATCCTCTTGTCGGGACCCCGGTCCTAAGTCACACCGGTCTAGCATTTAACACATCATATCACTTTGCGGCCTCACGCACGGTATCCCCACGTGTGCCACCTTACCTGGCCCGAGACCGTTTGCGCATTTTGTCTCACGTATATGATATGTTGCTAGCATCCATATGACAGAGAACCCGGGCCGACATGACTAGTTATAAACCCAAGGTGGCACTAACTTACAGGGACAGGCATACATGACCCAACAACGAACGTGTCGGTCGTCAACATATGAACCCAAGTCGTAGCAAGCTACAAGGACTTAAAGGAACAACGCGTGACATTTCCCAAAGGGACAGACACAGGAATGAAGAAGGACACATGCCGGCCAGCCTAAGTGTTTCCGGAGTAGTAGCAAGCTACCATGGCTAGTGGAAGCACTAGGAGACATTTCCCCATAAGAGAGGCTACCAAGACGAAACAACTAGATTGACGGATCCCACACATACCAAGCATTTCAACAACATACACACAATATGCTCGATATGTGCAAATACAACATGGCATCACAACAAGACTCTATGAAGCAAAGTATTTATTCATTAGGCCCCGAGGAGCCAGATATTACAAACATGGGTCTCATGACCCAACATTCAAAGCATACAAGCAACAAGCGGAAGCATAACATGTCTGAGTACAGACAACTACAAATGAAAAAGGCTGAAGAGCCTAACTATCTAGGTAACAAGCTACTTTTCGAAGTCCAAGCGGAACTACTAGTGAGACAGAAGCCTCATCTGCAAAACATAAATTAAGCAAACATGAGTACAAAGTACTCAGCAAGGCTTACATCAGATCCTATCATACATGCATTTGTATCAAGAAGGCATAGTGGGGTTTAGTTGCAGCAAGACAGCTTTGACTCAGTGGCTACCCTGTACTACGACTTCTGGTAACTCTTTGAGGTGGCGCACACGAGTCCACTAATCACCACTCAAAACACCACTATGGATTCATCCCTGTCTCCCTACGAGAAGGCCATCCACAACACTCACACTTGTCTTGAGTATTTTAGAGTATCCACTTCCAGTTGTCTATGTACCACGTAAGCATCCAAGAAGTCCATAACCGTTGACTCGGCTATTCGAATAGATCACGGAAAACCCTACAGGGGTATACTTCTTCACACACGCTCTCGCCACTTACCACAATGTACACGTCGTGTATCTCGGCAACCTTCAAGCGGAAGCGTGGCGAGGGTGTCGGCCACGAACTGACTAACCACACAAGACTCTAGTCCAGGTTTATCGCCTATTCGGGTTCCATTCGCAAGGGAGTCCGGCCGAGGTTTCCATCACGGCCCCAAACAATGTGTACAGGGTTCCCGAGCCCACCATCCGGGTGCCACTCGGTACACCGGGCCACATGTGCCTAGTCTGTCCTAAGCCCACCCTGCCGGGTGCCACTTGGTAGAAAAATAACACTACCTACAAACACCTGAAACTAGTTGCGACTCCTGGACAGAGATCAAGTTGATTAATAAGCCGAGAGGGGTCGAGTTACCGGAACCCAATGTGTGGTAGTAGCTAGTCATTGGACAACATACACAGAACTCAGTGCTTAAGGACGGTTCCAGCGAGACAACCCACCATGTACTCCTACATGGCCTCTCACCGTCACCTTTACCAAAGCGTGTTCACAGACTTCACTCTCAGCATCAAAACATATCATTGCACTCCAATGCATTCCCAATGAATTAGACCTGACACAATCTAAACAATAACAGGCAAGGCGTGGTAAGAACACAACATGGCTTCAATCAACTCCTAGACATGCTAGTGGGTTTCAACTATTTACTGTGGCAATGATAGGTCATGCAGAGGAATGGGTTCAACTACCGCAGCATAAAGTAGCAGTTGAATCGTTGGTGTCCTAATGCAATAATAGAGAGGAGGAGCGAGAGATTGGGATTGTATCGAAATGCACAAGGGGTTTTGCTTGCCTGGTAGATCAACAGGGGGCACTGCTCCTCGGACAGGTACTCTGGAACGGTCTCCAAAGCAGGACCTATCGAGAAGGACGGTGGCAACAATCAAACACAAGCATATGCAACAATATGATGCATGATCATGGCATGAAGATATGATGTTGTTTGAACTAATGGAACTAGCTTTTATTTGGTTGAAGTCCATTTGAACCAAGGTTCAAATGCAACTCCAGATTAAACATTTATAAATGCCATTTATGTGTTTTCTCATATTCAGTAGGTATAAGTTCATTTGTCATGTATTAAAATGGTATAGATGGATAGATTGAATTCTTCTGATAAATTTTGATATATAAATTATTTCATTCTGAGCTACGGTTGAATTTCTGTGATTTTTTGAAGTTTAAACCAATTTATGAAATAAATAAATCATTTAGGATTTATTTAAATCCCAGAAATGGATTACTGTGTCAGCATGACCAAAGCATGACGTTAGCAAGTCAACCAGGCTGACCAGAGTCAAACCTAACAGTGGGGTCCACTGGTCAGTGACTCTACTAATTAAGTGAGTTTAATTAGTGCTAAACTAATCCTAACCAAAAGTCAGCAGGACAGGGCCCACATGTCAGTGGCTATACTAATTAACTAAACTAATTAAATAAAACTAAATGGGGTCTACTAACTGGGGGGACCCACCTATCATTGACCCATAGGGTCAAAACGGTCGGCGGGGTCAAACCCGCCGGCGTTAAGCCGCCGCCAGCAGCAGCAAACACGGCGAAGGGCGTCGGAAACGCCGCTCCGGCGACCATTTGGACGGCAGAGAGCATCTACGGGCTGTGGAGCCTCGTCCGCATCAATCTATGCCAACTGGAGGCTGCGGGGGCGCCGGAGTTGGCCGGAGCGAAGCTCGCGGCGACGCCGGAGTTTGGGTGGTGGCGGGGTTGGCACTACGGGGCACGGGGAGACCAAAGGAGGGGTGCTACGGGCTCGCGGAGAGCCGCTGAGCACGTTGGTGTGCTCGTCTGCAAGCAGCAAGGGCTGTGGCCACGACGGCGACGAGGCATGGCGGTGATGAGGTCTCGAGCTCGCAAGGATGAGGGGGAGAAGAGGGGTTCGATAGAGGAGCTCACGACGAGTAGAACGGCGGTCTCAGCGGGCTCGGGGGAGGCCGGACGGCGACGCGACGTTGCCGACGATCTCGGTGCAGAGGCGGCGGTCTCGAGCTCGAAGGCGAGGCTGCAAGGCGTCCGTCGACGTGTGGCTCGTCGGAGAGGTAGAGGACGACGTGGCGGAGCTCCTGGCGCGTCGGTTGGGCGTGGAGTAGCCTGTGGCCACGGCAGCGGCGAGCGGCGGCGATGGTGGCGCTCGGGTCCAAGCGAGAGAGAGAGAGACACAGGAGGGGAGAGGCCGCGAGAGAGAGTGAGAGGGGTCCAGGTGCGTCGTGGCATCGTTCAGGAAGGCCAGGGCGACGAGGGAGAGGGCAGGTAGGCAGGGAGGAGGTGGCAGCCATGCGCTCGACGGTGGCGTGTGCCCCTGCCTCCTGTCGTTGCCAGGAGGACGATGACTGGCAGATGGGCCGGCCTAGCTGGGCCTCACAGTGCCACGCCAGCAAGTGGCCCAGGTAAGCTCTAACTCTTTTATTTTCTGTTTTTTTCTAATTCTGTAATTTTGTTTTGATTTAGTTTCTAAACTAAATCAATTATTTTCTTCTGACCCCTTTTTGCAGGGACCTAAGGAATTAATCCAAAGCCCCTCACAATAAAAATCAGAATTTTTGGACATATATAAAATATATAATCAATATATATCCAAGGCAAATAATTATTGCATTAATTCCAAATGCCCAAAATAAATATTTATGAGCTCCTAAAAATATTGGTTTGAATTTTACCTCTGAACAATATTTTTAGAGAGAAACATTAACATTTTCTTGGACCCTTTTTGGAGAAATTTTTATTTTGGTCATTTTTCAAAAAGGTTTCTGAGGGTTTCACAAGTCCCCAATTCAAATTCATTTGAAGTTTAAACATGATGCAAACACCAAGCTAGCCTAGTGCATACCAGAACTAGGGTTGTGACAACTCGCCCCCACTCGAAAGAATCTCGTCCCGAGATTCAGGAGTTGGCGGAAAGAAAGTGGGGTACTCCAGTCGGAGACGATCTTCTCGCTCCCAAGTAGCTTCTCTCTCGGAATGATGAGACCACTGAACCTTGAGAAATTTGATGCTATGTCGTCGAGTGACACGCTCTGCTTGATCCAGAATGCGAACGGGGAACTCTTGATATGTGAGGTTATCTTGGAGATCAAGCGTTTCGTGGTCCACTCCGCGGATGGGATCCGAGAAGCAACGCCTGAGTTGAGAGACGTGGAAGACATCATGTACTCGAGAAAGATGTGGGGGTAGTTCCAACTGGTACGCAACCTCTCCTCGTTTAGCGAGAATGCGAAAAGGACCAATGTAACGAGGAGCCAACTTTCCGTTGATACCGAAACGATGGGTACCCTTCAAAGGGGTAACCCGAAGATATGCCTTGTCGCCAACTTCATAAGACACTTCCTTATGATGACGATCATACTGGCTCTTTTGACGAGATTGAGCTGTTTTCAAATTCTCGCGAATGATGCGAACTTGCTCTTCTGCTTCCTGGATCATGTCCGGTCTAAAGAATTGTCTTTCACCGGTTTCTGACCAGTTCAAAGGTGTTCATCATCTTCGTCCATAGAGAATCTCAAATGGGGCTTTCTTGAGACTGGATTGATAGCTATTGTTATAAGCAAACTCGGTGAAAGGAAGACATTTCTCCCAATCCATACCGAATGAGATAACAGAAGCTCTAAGCATGTCTTCGAGAATTTGGTTGACCCGCTCCACCTGACCACTTGATTGAGGGTGGAAAGCGGTACTGAAAGAAAGATGGGTTCCCATGGCAGTTTGGAAACTCTCCCAAAAATGAGAAGTGAAAAGGCTACCACGGTCTGAATTGATCTCTAGTGGAAAAACATGAAGTGACACTATTCGAGAAATATATAAGTCAGCGAGCTGACTAGCAGTGGTACTCTCTCGAACAGGTAGGAAGTGAGCCACTTTGGACAGAGGATCAATGACTACGAAGATAGCATTATTCCCTCTCTTGGTCCTGGGAAAACCGGTGATGAAGTACATTCCAACTTTATCCCATTTCCACTCAGGAATAGCTAATGGCTGAAGAGTGCCAGCAGGTCTTTGATTCTCTGCCTTAACGCGACGACAAATGTCACAGTTAGCAATGAACTAAGGGATTTCTCTCTTCATCCTAGTCCACCAGAACCTCTGGCGTAGGTCCTGATACATCTTAGTACTACCGGGATGAATCGTGAGAGGAGATTCATGAGACTCCTTAAGGATGAATTGCCGAAGATGTTGCTTCTTGGGAACCACCAGTATGTTCTGGAAGAAAACAACACCTCGATCATCTATGGAGAAATTACCAGCAATACCCTTGGCAATGTTCCTCTTGATTCGGATAATCCCCGTATCATGCTTTTGGGCTTCTATGATATGATCCTTAAGAGTAGGTTTCGCCACCAAGGTTGAAAGGAATCTGTGAGGAGCAATGTGAAGGTTAAGCTTAAATAGTTCCTCATGGAGAAGTGGTTGGCCCTGCTGCAACATGAGATTGTTGCAGTATGACTTACGACTTAAAGCATCAGCCAGGACATTGGCCTTGCCTGGGGTGTAGGTAATCCCTAAGTCGTAATCTGAGATCAACTCCAACCAACGTCTTTTCCTAAGGTTCAAATCTGACTGGGTGAAGATATACTTGAGACTCTGGTGATCGGTGTAGATCTCACAACGATTGCCAAGAAGGTAATGTCGCCAGGTCTTAAGTGCATAGACTACGGCTGCAAGCTCTAGATCATGTGTAGGATAATTTTCCTCATGTGGATGCAACTGTCGAGATGCATAGGCAATCACATGACGATCCTGCATAAGAATGCAGCCTAGTCCCTATCGTCAGGCGTCTTTTCAGTTCCTGAAAACTGTGCTCACACTGTGGGGACCACTCAAACTTTTTATCTTTCTTGAGAAGTTCCGTGAGAGGTTTGGCCACTTTAGAGAAGTTTTCAACAAAGCGGCGACAATAACTGGCTAGACCAAGGAAACTCCTAACTTGTTTAACCGTTTCAGGTGGAGTCCAATCAAGAACGGTCTGAACTCTCTCGGGATTGACAGCAATGCCCTTACCAGAGATTACGTGGCATAGATAGGTCACTTCTGGCAACCAAAATTCGCACTTGGAGAACTTGGCATAAAGGCGGTGCTCTTTGAGTTTTTCCAACACAAGTCTAAGGTGTTCAGCATACTCTTCCTCGTTCTTCGAGTAGATAAGAATATCATCGAGGTAAACCACGACGAACTTATCTAAGTACTCCATGAAGATCGAGTTCATCAAGCGGGAGAAGGTGGCTGGAGCATTGGTTAGACCGAAAGACATGACGGTGTACTCGTACTGGCCATAACGAGTGACAAAAGCCGTCTTAGGAATGTCTCCATTTCTGATCTTGATTTAATGGTAGCCTAACCTCAAATCCATCTTGGAGAAGACTAAGGATCCAGCGAGCTGATCATACAGGTCGTTGATCCTGGGGAGCGGATACTTGTTCTTTATCGTGACCAAATTAACGGGACGATAATCTACAACCATCCGATCCGTGCCATCCTTCTTCTTGACGAAGAGGACGGGACAAGCCCATGAAGAAGAACTAGGACGGATGAAACCCTTTCGCAAGGACTCATCAAGTTGTTCCTTAAGCTCAGCTAATTGTAGGGGTGCCATCTTGTAAGGTCTCCTAGAAATTGGAACAATTCCTGGGATAAGATCTATGACAAACTCTACATCCCTGTCAGGTGGAACACCTGGTAGTTCCTCTGGAAAGACATCCGGAAAGTCACGGACTACCGGGATATCTTCAAGGTCTGGGAGGGGACTGGCATTAAGAAAATAGAGTTGACGCTTTGCAACTCTATTGGAGACGGTGACTATCTTGCCAGATGGGTGTGTAAGCTGAACAGACCTAGTGTAACAATCAATCTTAGCATGATGAGCTGTCATCCAATCCATACCCAAGATGATGTTAATATCTGAAGACTTGAGGGCTATAAGTGAGGCAAGGAATACAAGTCTGTCAACAAGGATTCCATTACCATGGCTTATTCTGGTAGTTTGCCATCTAGACCCTGGGGTTTGGATTTCAAGCGGAGTTGGCATATCACAAAATGACATGTAGTGCAAACGAGCATAGCCTTCAGAGATGAAGGAGTGAGATGCTCCGGTAACGAACAAAACCGAAGCTGGATGGCAATTGACAAGGAGTGTACCAAGAACAACATTTGGATCATCATGAGCGTCTTTAGCCGAGGCGTGATGCGCACGTCCACGTTTAGTGGGGGCTGGAATAGCACTGATCCTCTTGCGTGGTGGCTTACCACGAAGAACGGACTTCTCGGGCTGGGGCGGAGCAAAGCTGGCCAGAGAGCAGTCACGTGCATAGTGTCTTGGCTTTCCGCAAGTGAAGCAAGTCCCTGAGGTAGGTCATGGACCCGCATTGACAAGCGGTCTACCAATAGGCCTGGGTGGAGCATATGACTGAGCTAGATGAGGCACCTCATAGGATGGCCTCGGTGAATATCTGGGTGGAAGAGCGGAGTTTGGAACCCAAATCCGGCGCTTCTGGGAACTAGTGCCGGAGCAAGATCCCAAATCACGGGTGTGCTTACGAGACTGCTCGTAAGTAAGCTGAGCTGCGTTGATGGCCTTGTTCACAAGAGCCTGGAATTTATTGCAATGATGCAAGTGAAGATCACGACGCAGCTTGGGGTTGAGACCCTTCCGGAACCTAGCCTGCTTCTTGGCGTACGTAGACACTTCTTCTGTAGCATAGCGGGCGAGGTTTTCAAATTCTCTACTGTAAGCATCAACAGCCATCATAGCCTGGGTAAGACTACATAACTCTTCTCTCTTGCGATCGATGAGAGCTTGAGGAATATGATGCTCGCGAAAAGCCTCGGTGAAATCTCTCCAGGTAGGAATCTGGCTAGCTGGAATCATGGCCTCATAGTTCTGCCACCAAAGACTAGCAGGACCTTCCAGGTGATAAGTGGCATAGATGACCTTGTCACCTTCAGCTACGTTCACAGAACGCAGCTTGTGAGTGATACTACGGAGCCAGTCATCTGCATCGAGTGGCTCAAAGGGATGATGGAAGGTGGGTGGTTTCAGACGAATGAAGTCATCGATGGTCGCTGACTCTTTGCACTGATGTGTGGTGTTCTCCACAATACATGCCAACAAGCGGTTAGACTCGCGCTTGTTCCTCTCCATCTCTAACATGACCTCTGCCAACGAAGGCTGGTCGGGAGGATCCTCCTCATCCCTACCACCTCCGTGGTTCTTTCCACGAGTAACTGAACCTCGGGCAACTGACGACATCCTGAGAAATGAAACCAAGGACGGAATCAGCATCAACCAGGTTGTAGAAGGTAGGACAAGAAATTAGTATCTCTTGAACTCCTAGGACAATTCAGGCAGCATAACGGTAGTAAAATGCTCAAAATGGGACATCTTGCAAACGATAGGGCAGTACCATACTCAACATCATCACTCAAGGTTCTATGATTGTACTAAACAAACTACACCAGAAGAACTTGAAACTGGAGTAAGACTCTGATCAACCAATCCTACGGAACTACGGAATAGAAACTCGTGATCCTGATGGACACAAGAGAAAGCCTAGTTCCTTAACCCCGTAGGAAAGGTAAGATGACTCAGATTAGAAGACATAAGGTACAAGGAGTAAAAGAGCCTTACTTTCCCGTCCACAATCAATTCCCTTATATAACTAAAGAATTTCTAAACTCAACTTCGACCAGTTTGGCTTGGTAATCCTACAGGCAGTCAGGCTCTGATACCAAAGCTGTCGGTACCCCGATCCTAAGTCACACCGGTCTAGCATGTAACACATCATATCACTTTGCGGCCTCACGCATGGTATCCCCACGGGTGCCACCTTACCTGGACCGAGACCGTTTGCGCATTTTGGCTCACGTATATGATAGTGTTGCTAGCATCCATATGACAGAGAACCCGGCCGACATGACTAGTTATAAACCCAAGGTGGCACTAACTTACAGGGACAGGCATACATGACCCAGCAACGAACGTGTCGGTCATCAACATATGAACCCAAGTCATAGCAAGCTACAAGGACTTAAAGAAACAACGCGTGACATTTCCCAAAGGGACAGACACAGGAATGAAGAAGGACACATGCCGGCCAGCCTAAGTGTTTCCGAAGCAGTAGCAAGCTACCATGGCTAGTGGAAGCACTAGGAGACATTTCCCCATAAGAGAGGCTACCAAGAGGAAACAACTAGGTTGTCGGATCCCACACATACCAAGCATTTCAACAACATACACACAATATGCTCGATATGTGCAAATACAACATGGCATCACAACAAGACTCTATGAAGCAAAGTATTTATTCATTAGGCTCCGAGGAGCCAGATATTACAAACATGGGTCTCATGACCCAACATTCAGAGCATACAAGCAACAAGCGGAAGCATAACATGTCTGAGTACAGACAACTACAAATGAAAAAGGCTGAAGAGACTGACTATCTACAACACTCATACAAGATCGTAGCTGAGCTAACAAGCTACTTGTCGAAGTCCAAGCGGAACTACTAGTGAGACAGAAGCCTCATCTGCAAAACATAAATTAAGCAAACATGAGTATAAAGTACTCAACAAGGCTTACATCAGATCCTATCATACATGCATTTGTATCAAGAAGGCATAGTGGGGTTTAGTTGCAGCAAGCCAGCTTTGACTCAGTGGCTACCCTATACTACGACTTCTGGTAACTCTTTGAGGTGGCGCACACGAGTCCACTAATCACCACTCAAAACACCACTATGGATTCATCCCCGTCTCCCTACGAGAAGGCCATCCACAACACTCACACTTGTCTTGAGTATTTTAGAGTATCCAGTTCCAGTTGTCTATGTACCACGTAAGCATCCAAGAAGTCCATAACCGTTGACCCGGCTATTCGAATAGATCATGGAAAACCCTGCAGGGGTATACTTCTTCACACACGCTCTCGCCACTTACCGCCATGTACACGTCGTGTATCTCGGCAACCTTCAAGCGGAAGCATGGCGAGGGTGTCGGCCACGACCTGACTAACCACACAAGACTCTAGTCCAGGTTTATCGCCTATTCGGGTTCCATTCGCAAGGGAGTCCGGCCGAGGTTTCCATCACGGCCCCAAACGATGTGTACAGGGTTCCCGAGCCCACCATCCGGCTGCCACTCGATACACCGGGCCACATGTGCCTAGTCTGTCCCAAGCCCACCCTGCTGGGTGCCACTTGGTAGAAAAATAACACTACCTACAAACACCAGAAACTAGTTGCGACTCCTGGACAGAGATCAAGTTGATTAATAAGCCGAGAGGGGTCGAGTTACCGGAACCCAATGTGTGGTAGTAGCTAGTCATTGGACAACATACACAGAACTCAGTGCTTAAGGACGGTTCCAGTGAGACAACCCACCATGTACTCCTACATGGCCTCTCACTGTTACCTTTACCAAATCGTGTTCACACACTTAACTCTCAGCATCAGAACATATCACTGCACTCCAATTCATTCCCAATGAATTAGACCTGACACCCTCTAAGCAATAGTAGGCAAGGCATGGTAAGAACACAACATGGCTTCAATCAACTCCTACACATGCTAGTGGGTTTCAACTGTTTACTGTGGCAATGACAGGTCATGCAGAGGAATGGGTTCAACTACCGCAGCATAAAGTAGCAGTTGAATCGTTGTTGTCCTAATGCAATAACAGAGAGCAGGAGCGAGAGAGTGGGATTGTATCGGAATGCACAAGGGGTTTTGCTTGCCTGGTAGA
The DNA here is from genome assembly GCA_902687465.1 of Secale cereale. Lineage (NCBI taxonomy): Eukaryota > Viridiplantae > Streptophyta > Magnoliopsida > Poales > Poaceae > Secale > Secale cereale. The sequence goes on from LR738713.1 coordinate 285,489,994, forward strand.
TCAACAGGGGGGCACTGCTCCTCGGACAGGTACTCTGGAACGGTCTCCGGAGCAGGACCTATCGAGAAGGACGGTGCCAACAATCAAACACAAGCATATGCAACAATATGATGCATGAACATGGTATGAAGATATGATGTTTCTTGAGCTAATGCAACTAGCTTTTATTTGGTTGAAGTCCATTTGAACCAAGGTTCAAATTGACTTCAGATTAAACATTTATAAATGCCATTTTTGTGTTTTCTCATATTCAGTAGGTATAAGTTCATTTGCCATGCAAGAAAATGGTATAGATGGATAGATTGAATTTTTCTGATAAATTTTCATATATAAATTGTTTCATTCCGAGCTACGGTTGAATTTCTGTGATTTTTTGAACTTTAAACCAAATTCTGAAATAAAAAAATATTTTAGAATTTATTTAAATCCCAGAAATGGATTACTGCGCCAGCATGACCAAAGCATGACGTCAGCAGGTCAACCAGGCTGACCAGAGTCAAACCTGACAGTGGGGTCCACTGGTCAGTAACTCTACTAATTAACTGAGTTTAATTAGTGCTAAACTAATCCTAACCAAAAGTCAGCAGGACAGGGTCCACATGTCAGTGGCTATACTTATTAACTAAACTAATTAAATAAAACTAAACGGGGTCAACTAACTGGGGGGGACCCACCTGTCATTGACCCACAGGATCAATACGGTCGGCGGGGTCAAACCCGCCGACGTTAAGCCGCCGGCAGCAGCAAACACGGCGGAGGGCGTCGGAAACGCCGCTCCAGCGACCATTTGGACAGCGGAGAGCATATACGGGCTGCGGAGGCTCGTCCGCATCGATCTATGCCAACGGGAGGCTGCGGGGGCGCCGGAGTTGGCCGGAGTGAAGCTCGCGGCAGTGCCGGAGTTCGGGTGGTGGCGGGGTTGGCACTACGGGCCACGGGGAGACCAAAGGAGGGGTGCTACGGGCTCGTGGAGAGCCGCTGAGCACGTTGGTGTGCTCGTCTGCGAGCAGCAAGGGTTGTGGCCATGACGGCGACGAGGCACGGCGGCGGTGAGGTCTCGGCCTCGGCGGAAACGGAGCTGGAGCTCAGAAGGATGAGGGGGAGAAGAGCGGTTCGACAGAGGAGCTCACGACGAGTCGAACGGCGGTCTCAGCGGGCTCGGGGGAGGCCGGACGGTGACGCGATGTTGCCGGCGATCTCGGTGCAGAGGTGGCGGTCTCAAGCTCGAAGGCGAGGCTGCAGGGCGTCCGACGACATGTGGCTCGTCGGAGAGGTAGAGGACGACATGGCGGAGCTCCTGGCGCGTCGGCTGGGCGTGGAGTAGCATGTGGCAACGGTAGCGGCGAGCGGCGGCGACGGTGGCGCTCGGGTCCGAGCGAGAGAGAGAGACAGAGGAGGGGAGAGGCCGCGAGAGAAAGTGAGAGGGGTCCAGGTGCGTCGTGGCATTGTTCAGGAAGGCCAGGGCGATGAGGGAGAGGGCAGGCAGGCAGGAAGGAGGTGGCAGCCATGCGCTCGGCGGTGGCGCGTGCCCCTGCCTCCTGTCGTCGCCAGGAGGACGACGACTGGCACATGGGCCGGCCCAGCTAGGCCGCACAGTGCCAGGCCAGCAAGTGGCCCAGGTAAGCTCTAACTCTTTTTTTTGTTTTTTTTTCTAATTCTGTAATTTTGTTTTGATTTAGTTTCTAAACTAAATCAATTATTTTCTTCCCACCCCCTTTTTGCAGGGACCTAAGGAATTAATCCAAAGCCCCTCACAATAAAAATCAGAATTTTTGGACATATATAAAATATATAATCAATATATATCCAAGGCAAATAATTATTGCATTAATT
>LR738713.1:285502145-285529610 GCA_902687465.1 Secale cereale
GTGACCTAGATAGACAATGTGCGTGAGAGAGTATACAATGTGAATAAGTCGAATTGGGCTCAAACATGGTGATATATCGTTTTTGTCCGAGAAAGAGCGAGGTCAATCTAGACATACAAAGAGAGGGAGGGAGAGAGAGGGAGAGAGAAAGAGAGAGAGAGAGAGAGAGAGAGAGAGAGAGAGAGAGAGAGAGCGTGGCCCGCCATGAGGTCGAAAGAGTGGGGGCGGCTTCGATGGAATGACCTAGATAGACAATTTGCGTGAGAGAGTATAGAGTGTGTTGATCGAGGTCCGAACAGGGAGATATATCATTTGTGTGTGAAAGAAACCGAGGTTAAACGAGACTCAGATAAAGTGAGCGAGATTGAGCGAGTGTGGCCCGCCGGCGGAAGAAAGAGTGAGACAGTCTCGAGGGAGTGACCTATATAGTCAACGTGCGTGCGTGCGCACGAGAGATTGGGGGGCTAGATAGGCAATGCATGTATTTAGCGCGAGAGGGTGAGAGGAAGAGGGAGAGAGAGAGCTCGGCATGGGGTGCAATGGCGGGTGTGTGAGGTAAATACATTTCGTAACAGAGTGGAAAAAGGGGGTTGTGTAGTTGAGAGAGTTAGAGATCGAAACATGGAGAGAAAGAATGGATGTGTGTTGGAAACCGATAGCTTCCTAAGGTGGTTAGGAGAGGAAGATTGACCGATACAGGAAGTATGTAGCATGTGTGCGGGGGAGGGGGGGGCTAAAAACAACATTTGAATGTAGATAGTACGAGACTTAATATCGATGTTTCAATTCAGTGTACATTGTAAGATTTGAACTAAGGACCATGCATATGGGTAATTATTTCGAATTCGTGCCATACTAGGTTTCGAAAAGCTGACATTGATTTGATTTGTTGTTCTATTTTGTAGGTCATATGTTTGAATCCATCCAAAAGTTTTCTCACTACCATGGTGTTCATCATATACATATGAATTTGTATTAAAAAAGTAGCGTGGATACAGTGAAATGCGAAATCCACGTTAGAATTGGAGATCACTATGTGACACACACTCTAATTCAAATAACTAATTATGTGACACACACTCTAGTCCACGATAGCGTGGATACCATTTCGATTTTTTTTCAAATAACTCCTCATTAATTAATTTATAGTATCTCGTTTTGAATGACTAATTATTGCAAGGAAAACACGGGCATGGTAATACATACAGATTCGTTTGCAAATGAAAGAAGATTCGTTTGCATTCTCAAATGTAGGCGCACCAGGCAGACCAGGGTCGTGTCGTGGTGGTCGCGTGTGTCGGACTGCAAAATAAGTTCGCGCTTCCACGTTTCGGATTGATATATCAGGCGGCCCTTATTCCAGCCCTGCAAAATCTCCCTTCCCCACTGTCCCCTTCCGCGCCCAGATTGCTCAAATCCCTAATTCGCCGCCAACCCAAGCAAAGTTTGAATCGCCCCTCGTCTCGTCTCTTTTCCCACCTCTGTGCCGACGACGGTGACGAAGACGACGGTCGTGCTTCACCACCGCACCGGAGCTACCTCATCTAGGCCCTCGTCCACCGCACCGGGTGGTCCACCGACAACGTCGGCCGCCGCAACCGATGTGCCTCACAGCCACTGACTTCCACTGCATCAGGTGCGCTTCACCGACGCCGTCTCCCAGCTCACTAGGGCTACTTCACCGAGCACATCGTCGCGCCTCCGCCCCCCGAGGCCGCTGGGGCTTCACCAACGGTCTCATCCACCGCATCATAGCGCTCCGCTGCCACTCAAGATCTGCATCTGTGCGCTGCCAGCCAACGCCAGCGCATCACCCTCAACGGCTCTGAAGTGACCTGCACTATAGCTAGGCGAGCATGCCCAAACGCTGGCCCGAACTAGGTATCCACACATCACTCCCTTGTGCACTGTTTCGACAATGTTTGCGTATCCTTTCACTGCTCTCTTAGCTTACACGCCTATCCAACTCTGACTTTAACTCTTATTTCTTCTGGAGATATCATCTGAAACAAGCAAACCATTTTTAGCGAAGCATGACGTCGCTACGGGATCTGGTACACATCCTGCACACCCGTATAACCTTGTAAGTATCAGTCCTCCGGTGCAATAGCAAGGCCGATTCCTCTTATCTGATTAGCCATTCGCCGCGTCAAAAAAGCCGAGGGGGATGCATGGAGCACAAGGCCTGCACATCCAAGCAAGTGGTAACATGGACTTGTACATGGAACATCCCAAGCGCAAGCAGAGCTGCTGTGAGCATGTACATCGAGCTAGCGTAAGTCCATGCATTTCATTTAATTCGTACTAGCATTCGTGTATGATATGTGTGAAGTGGCGGATCCACGAATTCAAGTTACCAGGGGCGAACATTTAACTTCAAAATACGAAGGCACTTGCACTCCGGAAATCAACATAACTTGAGAAATGTGAAGCTACATGCACTTTGAAAACCAGCTAATGATCCAAAGTAGTTCGGATTATAAACACTAAATGATGCAAGCACCAAAAAACACAAAATGCAACATGGTGTACAAGGACTACAAACATGGTCTGTACATGCTTGAAATATTCGTTCTCTGGCTGAAAATATAGAAGTGTAATTGCACCTATAACCAGTGCGCAAACTGCATATCAATATATCTATCCTTTACAAGTTTGCTAATAGTTTCAAACAATAGTTAGAAAAGTATTTATGCTACGTTTTCATGATACGGGGACTTTCTGGTAGATGGCCTCGACGTTTCCTCAAGCCATGAAAATGCACTATAATTTGCTTGTCATCAATGCCTGCAAATCTCTATGTCTCTCTCAACATAGCAGATCAACATTAGAGACTAAATCCTTCAATGGGAGCTTGCAAAATGCTTGCATTAGATGCCTCATTAGACACTATATGTTCATCACCAGAAGCATGTAAAATGTTTGCATCAAATCCTTCATTACCAGTCTGTTCATTAGACACTTCAGGCTCAAGAACAACATGAGCTTGGATGTTTGCACCGGAAACTTGATTAGATTCATCAGATTCAGTCAGTTCAATATTGATTGGGGGACTTATAAAATAAGTAGAAATTGATTTCAGTTTCTCATAGATTCCCTACATACAAGCAGTTTTACAACACCGTCAGGTTTAACTATTGGCCAGAAAATGAAGAGTTGAATTAGATATAATCAGGGATGTGATGTACCTGCTCGTTGCACAAGCTACTCTTGCAAGATGTGACTGTCCGTCTGCGCAAGCTCGATGCCATGCCCGTGCTGCCGTCGCTGCCTCCCACGCAGGCTACACCCAGGGTTGGATCTTAATCTTCTTGTCCTTCCGTTCGCTTGAATCCCGGCAACCGCCCTCCAACGTGGGCGTGAGGAAGTGTTGTGTCGATCTGCCCAGTGGCGGCTAGGTTAGGAGTGGACCAGACTAGAGGCTGGAGCGGATGAATTGGGATTTTTCCTGCTGTCGATCGATATGGGAGGCGCTCGTTTGGACTGCGAGCCTGCCATAGGGCCTGCCTTGCACTTATGTTATTGGCCTATCCAAATTCAAACATTTTTCTTCATTTTTTTACATTGCCTGCTTGTGCGTTGGGACGAACAAAACTAGCCTAGGCCAACCTGGACGACTCAAACTAGGTGCACACTTTCAAGCCACCCGAGGCGGCCGCCCATACCATCCCCTATGGTGGTGTCGCCCCTTTTTCCGTGTATGATAGGGGTAGTGAAAAATATTCCAGTGGCGCTTTTGATTTGCCCACAGAATGGTTGAATTGCTTGTTTATATGAACTGAGTTCGCCAATAATGTGAAGGATGCCAGTCTTTTCATCCTATTATAGATTGCTTAGATTTCGATATGCTAAAAGTAATCGCATGAAATATACAGTAAAAGCCAGTGTGATGTGTGTGGCTACAACTAGTGTGACTACACGTCCGCATATAACATATCAAGGACACACCATTTTACTAGATTAACCATTCGACTTACCAATGCAGTGTGGGATGAAAGAAGTATTGGGACTACGTATCCAAGCAATTGATGCCATGGACTCCTTCATACAAGCTAAAAAGAAGTTGCAGTGTGCCTGTACAAAGAACTAGCGTAAGTTCAGTTACCTGCTTCTCGGAATTTTAGTTAGCCACTTATTGCAAAATTGTTCAATTACGTTGCTTGGCTTAATTTAGTTTGCTACTGATTACATAATGCCACAGCCTGTTAATCCTATTATAGACTGCGCCTATCTATGTGTTTCATACTTACTGTTAAGAATTACCTGTTTGCCTGAACTTAAATAGCTACTTGTTTGTTTAACTGCTTTGCTGCTGCAACAACGGGTTACGATGATGTTAATAACTACTTTTTAGCATCGAATTGAAACTCTTTAATTCCTTGTTTGTTTAACTGGTTTACTGTTATAACTCCCAGTTGAGATGTTTTGCTAACTTCAACTTTTCTGAATCCAATCGGAACTTTAATGGCAAAACAGGTTAGCCCAAGATCAAAGAGCGAGGTCCCCATGGACGTTGTATCATCCCACAGCAGTGGCACCGGCCCAATTGTGCATTATGAATTGCCAACTACTGATGCTCTAGAGGCTAAACTAGTGGTAGAAAGAGATTCTACTGCTGGACTTAGATATGAAGTTGACATGTTGAGGAAGCAAACAACACAATCAGTAGCAGTACTCAAGACAACCATTAAATATTTGGTGGATTTCAAAATGAAGCAAGCTGAGACTGACCACATTGTTAAGGTCCTGAAGAAAAAAAGGAAATTAAATTCCCACTTGGTAAATCATAGGTGAAATGTTGTTTCCATCGTTGAATAACCTTTGTGTTGTTTGTTCATGTAATCAATCAAACCATTTGTTTTAGACATCATGTAATAATTGTTCTTTGGTTTGTAATTTTATTTGAGCACAAGTCTGTATTAATTGATAAGACTCGGAGACATTTCATTTTGATTGTTGTGCCAGACCTACAAATATGCCAATCGGGCTGAATGTGCATTCAACAATAATAGTAGTATAGATGGACCATAAGTGGCACGCATCGGAAAGGGCCAAGATGCTATAGTAGCTTGGCTAAAAAAGGATGTTGTTGTAGCAAAGAAAAGTACAGCGGCCTGGCTTATGTATGTTAGTTGATATTATTGATCCATATACTCTATAAGTGTTTATATGTTTGTTAGTTCTGTACATTCTTGGTTGATTGACTCGGTATTTGAATCTTGATACATCGCTTGTGTACATATCTAAATGGGAGTACACATTATGCTGCATGTGACATTTGAGTTGGACATGAAGTGTTCCAAATATTCGAATTCACCTTAAACTGGATTCTAGCTTCTGAATTTGACTATCGGCATTTGTAAACCATATTCATATATGACAGTGGAATACATCTTTGTCGTCCTTTTGAAGATATATAAAAACACATAGAATGATTAATAAATATTCTTATAGGAATACAAAATGGATTCGAATTTAGTTGCCAGGGTAAACGTGGATGCTTATTGTCCCGAAATTCGAAAGAAGCAGCAAAATCGCTCTGGGCAAATATTGGCGAGATGCGAGATTACCGTCGTATCCCCAACCGGTAACACGTCCAAATTTTAAACGGGGGCTAAGTTCGTAACTTTCCCATATTTTAGACAGGCGCGTCCCAAAAACAAGGTTCCTCGTACCTCTCCCTCCATTTTCCCATTCATACGCCGTCCGTGCTAGAACACCATCCCCACACCAGCCTCCTTCCGCCACCCCATCCATCGCCGCCGTCCTCCACCACATCCATCGCCGCCGTCCTCCACCACATCCATCGCCACCGTCCTCCACCAAGCCGGGGCGCCTACCAAGACCGTGTCGTCCCCTGCTAGAGATGGACGTTTCTCATCCACGACAATGGACCATGAGCCTTGCATCATGTCCTCTCGCTTCATCGGCACCGTCGTCCTCTTTGCCGGGGCCGCTCACACGACCTTCTCTTCCACCGCAACAAGACTTATCCCCCAATGCACCCGTCTACTGTCGTAGATCTGCTTCAACGCCACCGACACCCATCGCACCACCGATGCCTACACAGCGCCGCAAGAGAGGTGGTACTTCATATCTCCTCAACTTTTTGATCTCAACAAGAAAATAGATCTTAACTTGGTTACTCTACTTTCTTTTCAGCTCTTAGAATTTAGTTCTTAGTTCGAAGCAAACAATGGCTGCTAAATACCATTTCTCCGGTTTCTCCCTTTTATGATCACTATACGATCAGAATACGTGCTTCGTGTCATAATAGCACTGCTCGACCCATCAAGCTAAACAAGCTTAGTTGTTCAAATACGAATCTGATATTATTAATACAGATTCGTTTAATTGGTCAGCTAAATGTTCCTAAATTAGTTTCGAAAATGCAAGTTCGCCGCTCGGGTGTGTATCTCTAGAGGGTGCCCACGGTGGGCCGGCCCACCCTGGGATTTTGGGTCGTCTCAGGCCTCGATTCCCCTCTGTTCTGCTACGTGCTTCCGATATCTACTCGCCCCAGCCGCCTGCCTCACCGGCGACTTGCCGTCCCCGGACAGCATGACTCTAGGAGGAGACGTCGGACTAATAGGAGGTTAGGAGCCGCTCGCCCAACAGTGTCACCGCTGCCCGGGCGCGCTGCTGTGCCTACCTTTCCAGTCCGTTCAGGGCTCAGGCGTGCAGCACCCACTAAGCCAACCCTATTTATCCCGAGATAAGTTCTCAACACTCAGCAGCCACTCCTCATCACCCATTTTCTGATTGATTCATTACTCATTAGGCAGGACTGTCATTAGGGTTTGTTGTGTGCTCAATGCTACCTACACTTAATGGTTGAGATGTATTTCGGTAATCTTTAGTACCTGTAAAGTTCATAGGGTTTTCAAAATTCCGGCCCTAGGAACAGACACTAGTCATTTTGTATTGTTGGCCATAGTGACATTGACCCAGATTACTACTATAAGCCAGGTTTATTGGCAATTTTACTTGTCTTTCTTACTCATTCGATATAATATCCAATTATTCATGTCGATTAGTTGCAAACAATAAGTGCTAGACAAACTTCTTGATTCAGATTTTGGACGGTCTCTTACTGCAGTTACAATTCTGCATACTTGTCCTAGTAAGCTCACAAGTAAATGATTGATTCACTACATCTATTCTTGCCTTGTGTCACAACCCTAGTTCTGGTATGCACTAGGTTAGTCTTGTGGTTTGCGTCATGTTTAAATTTCAAATGAAATTGAATTGAGGACTTGTGAAACACTCAGAAACCCTTTTGAAAATGACCCAAATAAAAATTGCTCCAAAAAGGTCCATGAAAATGTTCATGTGGCCCTCTAAAAATATTGGTTAGAGATAAAAATCAAACCAATATTATTAGGAGCTCATAAGTATTTATTTTGGGCATTTGGAATTAATGCAATAGTTATTTGCATTGGATATATATATATTATATATTTTATATATGTCCAAAATTCTGGTTCTTTATTTTGGGGGGGCTTGGATTAATTCCTAGGTCCCTGAAAAATAAATATGTCAGCAGAAAATAATTGATTTAATTTAGAAATTAAATCAAAACAAATGTCAGAAAAATAGAAAAGAAAAATAAAAGGAAATAGCTTACCTGGCTTACCTGCAGCCCACCAGGCAGAGCTGGCCCGGCCCACTGGCCAAGCCATTCATCACCTACCTCACGCCAGTAGGCCGAGGCGTGTGGCCGGCGCGCGCACACGGCGGGAGCGCCACGTGAGCTGCCTGCTTCACTCCCCCTCGCCGCCTGGTCGCTTCTGGAGGCGCCACATGACCTTCCCGACCCTCTCGCACTCTCCTGGACCTCTCCCCTCCTCTCCCTCGCTCTCTCTCGCAACCCCCGAACGCCGCCGTCGCCGACGATCGCCGTAGTCGTTGCCAGAGCCGTCCCCTCGCCCCTCCGTAGAGCCCACGAGCTCCGCCACAACCCCCTCGTCCTCTCCGTCAAGCCACCAGACGCCGGACGCCCTGTGGAGCCGCTGTCGTCATCGTCTTCCTCCTCGGACGCCGCCGACCGCCGGCGACGAATTCGCCGCAGCAGAAGCTTCTCCGAGCCACTGAACCCCCCAGCAGAACCGCGGGGAGCTCCCGGTTCGTTTCCCCCTTCTCCCCTAGTCGTTTGCGACCTCTAGCTCCTACCCTCGCAGATGCCCGACCGCACCGCCGCCGGCGATGCCGCCGCCGTGGCCACAGCCACGCAAACTCCAAACTGAGCACGCCACCGCATCCGCCGCTTCACCAGGAGCCCGTAGCACCTCTCCGTTAGCCTCCCCATGCCCCGTAGCTCCAACCCCGAGGAGGCCCGAACTCCGGCGCCGTCGCGAGCTCGTTTCCGGCGAGCTCCGGCCGCCCTAGCTGCTGCCGCTGGCTGGGATAGATGCGGGTGAGCTCCAGCTCCCCGTAGATGGTCTCAGCTGCGCAGAAGACCCCCGGAACAGAAATCCCGATGCCCTCCGCCGTGTTTGCTGCCGCCGGCAGCTCAACGCCGGCGTGTTAGCTGCGGTTTGACCCGGATTTGACTCCCTGGGTCAATGACAGGTGGGCCCCACCCCTTTTAGTTAGTTGACCGTTAAGTTAATTAATTAGTTTTGGTTAATTAGTTTAGCCACCGACATGTGGGCCCAGCCCTGCTGATTTTTCTATTAGGACTAGTTTAGTGTTAATTAACTCAGTTAATTAACTAAGTCACTGACCAGTGGACCCCACTGTCAGGTTTGACTCTGGACCAGCCCCTTTGACCTGCTGACGTCATGCTTGTGTCATGCTGACGCAGTAAACCAGTTCTGGTATTTAAATAAATCTTAAATTATTTATTTATTTCAGAAATTGACTTAAACTTCAAAAAATCACAGAAATTCAACCGTAGCTCAGAATGAAATAATTTATATATGAAAAATTATCAGAAAAATTCAATCTATCCATCTGTACCATTTTCATGCATGACAAATGAAGTTAAACCTACTGTTTATATGAAAACACATATATGGCATTTAGAAATACTTATTTTAGAGTTGCATTTGAACCCTTGGTTCAAATGGAGTTCAACCAATCAAAATGCTAGTTGCATTAGCTCAAACAACATCATAACTTCATGCCATATTCATGCATCATATTGTTGCATATGCTTGTGTTTGATTGTCGGCACCGTTCTTCTCGATAGGTCCAGCTCTGGAGACCGATCCAGAGTACCTGCCAGAGGAGCAGTGCTCTGCACGTTGCTTCACCAGGCAAGCAAACCCCCTTGTTCATTCCGATACAACCCCTCTCTCGCTCCTGCTCCCTGTTATTGCATTAGGACAACAACGACTTCAACTGCTACTTTATGCTACGGTAGTTGAACCCATTCCTCTACATGACCTGTCTTTCCACAGTAAATAGTTGAAACCCACTAGCATGTGTAGGAGTTGATTGAAGCCATGATGTGATCTTACCATGCCTTGCTTGCTATTGCTTAGAGTGTGTCAGGTCTGATTCATCGGGAATGAATGGGAGTGAAACGATATGTTCTAATGCTGAGGGTTAAGTGTGTGAACACGTTTTGGTAAAGGTAGTGGTGAGAGGCCATGTAGGAGTACATGGTGGGTTGTCTCACTGGAACCGTCCCTAAGAACTGAGTTCCGAGTATGTTGTCCAATGACTAGCTACTACCACACATTGGGTTCCGGTAACTCGACCCCTCTCGACTTATTAATCAACATGATCTCTGTCCAGGAGTTGCAACTAGTTTCTGGTGTTTGTAGGTAGTGTTAGTAGTCTACCAAGTGGCACTCGGCCAGTGGGCTTGGGGCAGACTAGGCACCGTGGCACGGTGTACCAAGCATAGATCCACTCGGCGAGGTGGGCTTGGGAACCCTGCGCACATCATTTGGGGCCGTGAGCGACACCCCAGCCGGATCTCCCCACGGATGGAACCCGAATAGGCGATAAACCTGGACGAGAGACTTGCGTGGTTAGTCAGGTCGTGGCCGACACCCTCGCCAGGCTTCCGCTTGAAGGTTGCCGAGATACACGACGTGTACGTGGCGGTAAGTGGCGAGAGCGTGTGTGAAGAAGTACACCCCTGCAGGGTTAACATGATCTATTCGAATAGCCGGGTCCACGGTTATGGACTTCTTGGATGCTTACGTGGTACATAGACAACTTGAAGTGGATACTCTAAAATACTCAAGACAAGTGTGAGTGCTATGGATGGCCTTCTCGTAGGGGGACGGGGATGAATCCATAGTGGTGTATTGTGTGGTGCTTAGTGGACTCGTGTGCGCGACCTCAAGAGAGTTACCAGCAATCGTAGAATAGGATAGCCACTAAGTCAAAGCTGGCTTGCTGCAACTAAACCCCACTTTGCCATCTTGATACAAGTGCATGTATGTTAGGATCTGATGTAAGTCTTGCTGAGTACCTTTGTACTCATGTTTGCTTAATTTATGTTTTGCAGATAGGATTGATGTCTCACTAGTAGTTCCGCTTGGACTTCGACAAGTAGCTTGTACCTCAGCTACGATCTTGGACGAGTGTTGTAGATAGTCAGGCTCTTCAGCCTTTTTCATTTGTAGATGTCTATACTCGGACATGTTGTGCTTCCGCCTGTTGCTTGTATGCTCTGAATGTTGGGTCATGAGACCCATGTTTGTAATATCTGGCTCCTCGGAGCCTAATGAATAAATACTTTGTTTATTAGAGTCTTGTTGTGATGCCATGTTGTATTTGCACATATTGAGCATATTGTGTGTATGTTATTGAAATGCTTGGTATGTGTGGGATCCGACACCTAGTTGTTTACCCTTGGTAGCCTATCTTACAGGGAAATGTCTCCTAGTGTTTCCACTGAGCCTTGGTAGCTTGCTATTGCTCCGGAACACTTAGGCTGACCGGCATGTGTCCTTCTTCGTTCCTGTGTCTGTCCCTTAGGGGAAATGTCACGCGTTGTTCCTTTAAGTCCTTGTAGCTTGCTACGACTTGGGTTCATACGTTGATGACCGACACGTTCGTTGCTAGGTCATGGATGCCTGTCTCTGTAATTTAGTGCCACTTTTGGTTTATAACTGGTCATGTCGGCCCGGGTTCTCTGTCATATGGATGCTAGCGACGCTATCATATACGTGAGCCAAATTGCGCAAACGGTCCCGGGCCAGGTAAGGTGTCACCCGTGGAATACCGTGCGTGAGGCCGCAAAGTGATATGGTATGTTACATGCTAGATCGTGGTGACTTAGGATCGGGGTCCCGACAGCGTTGGTATCAGAGCTTGACTGCCTGTAGGATTACCAAGCCAAACTGGTCGAAGTTGAGTCTAGAAATTCCTTAGTTATATAAGGGAATTGATTGTGGAAGGGAACGTAAGGCTCTTTTTACTCCTTATACCTCATGTCTTCTGATCTGTGTCATCCTACCTTTCCTACGGGGTTAGGGAACTAGGCTTTCTCTTCCGTCTATCAGGATCACGAGTTACTACTCCGTAGTTCCTTAGGATTGGTTGATGTAGGATCGAAAGTATGTCTAGAGGGGGGGGTGATTAGACTACTTGTAAATATAACAATTCTGCCTTTTGACAAAGAACAGTTTTTGGTAGTTTCACAATTATGATCAAGTCAAGTATCACCCTACACATGCAATTCTAGAGTATAAGCAGCGGAAAGTAAATTGCACATGTAGTAAAGAGAGGTGGAGAAGATCAAACGCAATTTGGAGACGCAATGATTTTTCCCGTGGTTCCGATAGGTGGTGCTATCGTACATCCACGTTGATGGAGACTTCAACCCACAGAGGGTAACGGCTGCGCGAGTCCACGGAGGGCTCCACCCACGAAGGGTCCACGAAGAAGCAACCTTGTCTATTCCATCATGGCCTACGCCCACGGAGGGCTAGCCTTACTCGGGGTAGATCTTCACGAAGTAGGCGATCTCCTTGCCCTTACAAACTTCTTGGTTCAACTCCACATCTCGATGACGGAGGCTCCCAAGCGACACCTAACCAATCTAGGAGGCACCACCCTCCAAAAGGTAATAGATGTTGTAGATGATGATGAACTCCTTGCTCTTGTGCTTCAAATGATAATCTCCCCAACACTCAACTCTCCTCACTGATTTGGCTGTGGTGGAAGAAAGGATTGAGTGGAAAGCAACTTGGGAAGGTTAGAAATCAAGTTTCATATGGTAGGAATGGAGCAACTTGATCTCAACACAAGGGTAGGTAGTTCTCTTCTCAGAAAGTGTAAGGTAGGAGTGGTAGTTCTTTCTGATGGCTCTCTCCACGAATGAACAGGGGGTGGAGGGGTATATATATAGCCTCCACACAAAATCCAGCCGTTACACACATAATTGAGCAATCTCGGTGAGACCGAAGTGGACAACTCGGTCAGACCGAAATTTCAAATAATGTGAACGTTGGGGTTTTCGGTGGGACCGAAAATACCATCTCGGTTAGTCCGATTTGAGTCAAGACAGGAACTTGCCAGTTTCGGTGGGACCGAAATCATCAACTCGGTTATTCCGATTTGATGACAAACGGTTACAGAAGCTTGGCAGCCCATGTTTCGGTGAGACTGATTTCAAACTCGGAATGACCGATTTTTCTAGGTTTTGGCTTATGGCTGAGGTGGTTCATCTCGGTGTGACTGAGTTTGGAAAATCGGTTGGTCCGAGATTACTTATGAGTGTGTATTGTAGTGAAAGTTGCTGATAGTTGAAGGAGACATATCACTAAGCACTTGAGCAACCAGATCATCAACACAACCTCATCCCCTTTTAATAGTATTGGCTTTTCCTATGGACTCAATGTGATCTTGGATCACTAAACCAAAAATGGAGTCTTGAGCTTTTGCCAATGCTTGCCTTAGCATTTTGAGGGGTCCACTTCTTCAGTCATTGCCATACCCATATCACTGAACTTCTCTGAAATGAATCTCAAGTAACTATTAGTTCAATGATATATATGTTGTTATTAATTGCCAAAACCATCCGGGGATTAGTTGCACTTTCAATCTCCCCCTTTTTGGTAATTGATGACAACATATAGATCAAAGCTTCGACAAAGGATATAATCAATGAATAATATTGTCGCTTTGAGAAGTATGTGATAAGCAAGAGCTCCCCCTAAATTTGTGCATTATTTAAAATTTGCGTTTGAATGCAAATGCACAATCGATTAGGATTATGGGTCACTCTTCCATATCACATACATCTTGGTGGAGCGCACAAAATGATAAGAATGAAAAGCATGCACTCAATCACCAAGACATGAGTAAATAGCCATACAAGATAGGAATAGCATATGATAAGCATTAAGCACACATTAAAGCATAGTATGACTAAGCACTCATTAAGGTAGCATCAAACGTAGTATCAAACACACTGAAAGTTGCAAGAACCAAAAGTACCAAAAGTATCTCAAGGAAACCGCAAAAGAACGAAAGAGCACTCTCTCTCTCGAAGCCCTATGATCTATACAATTTCTCCCCCTTTGGCAACAAGTTACCAAAAAGTTTGAAAAAGTATAGAGCTAATCGTCACTGTGGGCTCTGCTGGCGGCTCCCGTCTGGGTAGATGTCGGAGTAGATATGACGGCATCGGCGAAGACTTCAGCTGATGTCTGCGCTGGAGGAGTGGATACTGGAGCTGCGGCTGGAGTGACTGCTGGAGCTGTAGGAGGTGCTGAAGTGGTAGTCCTGGAGTCAATCACTGGAATAGCAGCTGATCGGGATCCTCTGGGAACTGGAGCAGTCTGGCGATGAGAGTCCTGGACTAAGTCATCCTGCATGAGCTCTGCCTTGTCCTGCCTTGCTTCCTCCATGTCTGCCTCAAGCTTGTTGACGGTCACCTGAAGTTCAGTCAGCTTCACGTCCAGAGCGTGGACCTTCTCGTCAACAATCCTCTCTAGGCTCTCCTGAGATTGTTCAATGCTGGCCAGGCATTGTTCAATCCTTTGGGTAGCTTCAAGAATCTGGTCTCCGAAGCTCTTTGGTTTAGTTGTTGCTGCTGCTGCCTCTTTATCAGCTTTGGCTTTCCTAGCAGCTTCAATCTTGGCTTGACCTTCAACCGAAGTTGGATCCTCCTCGTCCATCACAACAACGTTGTCTTCATGCTCTGGCTGCAGTGGTAAGTGCTTCCTATCCAACAGGAATTTTCCCGTGCCAAACTTGGCATTGATAAGCATCTGAATCTGTGGGGCAAATCCACATGACCTCTTCTGGTCAGCTGCAGTCCTCTTAATGGTCTCTACCATAAAGTCCATCACCTTGAAAGGTGCCTTCTCATCAAGTATGTGCAGCATGTTGATAGAATACCCTCTGATCATGCGATGGTCTCCAGACTTGGGCATCAAGGTATGCCTCAGAATAGTGTTAGTGGTAGGTAGACCTGCTTGGAGATAGTAGACTGAGCCAAGCTTCCACACTTCCAAATCTGCTGCGGGGATCTCCTTGTACATGTTCTTCATGGAATCATGGTTCTTCTTGGGAATCCCATAGACATCAATGTCGTCCTCTCTTTGCACTGGAGCATTCAGAAGTTCTGCCCATTCTTCAACAGAAGAAGAAAACCTTTGACCTTCAGTCATCCAGGTGATCTTCCCATCAGGATAGAAGTGGGCTGTGGCATAGAACTGCATAATCATCTCATCGTTCCAATCTGTCAGTTTCTGACCCACAAACTCAGCAACTCCACATGCAGTAAAGCTTTCATGCACATGGGGAAAGAAGTCTCTGTGCTCTTCGCTGTCAATGTATTTCCAGTCAACGTATCTGGTATCTGCAACTATAGGCTTCTTGTCCATCAGCACAGTCTCATAGAAGTCCTGCTGCTCTCTGGTGTGGAATCTGGGGTCCACAGCAGTCCTTCTCCTCACGGCATATGGATCAGCTTGTCTCCATAGCCTGAGACCTCTATCTTTCCTTGCTTTCATATCCTCGGCTTGAGGATGAGCATCGTTGTGGAGCGGCAGTTTTGGACGGAGTTTCAGCAACACATGTTCTTCTTCATCAGACTCAGACGGTGGCACATCCCTTGTTCTTCTCAGATGCTGGAATGTTCCTGGTTGTCCTCTTGGGCTTGGCAGAAGGCTTTGCTGGAGCTGCCTTGGCTTGAGCAGGCTTCTTGGGCTTTGAAGTGGCTCCAGCCCTAATAGCATCACCCATGAGCTTCTGCTTCTGAGGAGCAGGCTGGGGTGCTTCTTCTTCTTCTTCTTCAACTGCTGCATCTGCATGAGGATCAGTATACACTACCCTCTTCCTCTTGGAAGTTTTCTTCACTTTGCTTGGGGCTGGCTCTCCCAAGTTCAGTTTCTTGGCAACAGCTGATTGCTTGACCTTGCTGGTGCCTTTCTTCGACTGCTGACCTTGTTGCTCTTTGGCAACAACCTTTCTCTTAGGCTTGGAGGTCACTTCCTCAGCAATGAAATCAGAATCCTCATCATCAGAATTCCTCTCCTTTCTGGCTCTGGTGGCTGCAGGAGGCAAGCCACTAGGTGTACTCCTCTCACCATCATCAACTGGACTACTAGCCTCAGGACTAGTGTCTGCTTCCGGAATGTCCGCAAAAGGTGACTCTGACCTGTTTTGGCTGTCACTGGCATCTAACACTGTAATGCCCCGGATGTAATACTTTCCCTTTTGGGTATATAATAAATCTCCGGCTTCATCTATTTCCATTTCGGGTTCTTTGTCTTTCGGGCTTTCGTCGTTTTGTTGTGTGAGTGTGTGGCATTCATTCATATCATGTAGACATGTGCATTGCATTGCATTTGTGTTGTGGGTTGCATCCGGTTCCGTGTGTTTCTTCCCGTTGTCCGTTTCGCGTTCCGGAGCTCCCTCACGTGTCCGTGACGTCCCGTAGGCCTACTTTGTTGTTCGGGCGTTTTTCGTTACCGGTGTGCCGCGAGGTTGTGTTGT
Organism: Secale cereale; assembly: GCA_902687465.1. Taxonomy (NCBI): domain Eukaryota; kingdom Viridiplantae; phylum Streptophyta; class Magnoliopsida; order Poales; family Poaceae; genus Secale; species Secale cereale. Next base: position 285,518,061 of record LR738713.1, read on the forward strand.
GTGTTGTTGTTTTGTTGTGTGCAACCCGCCTCTCAAATCTCGTCTCGTTTGGACTCCGTTGACTTTTCCCTCCGTTGTCCGTGTGGGTCCGATGTGCCTTCACTTCGTGTCCCGGAAATACCCCTACTGCTTTCTTTTATCTCCGTCTAGGCCTTTTAATTCAATCCCCGCGATCGGATCCGTTGGATCAGATCGGAGGGCTCCTAAACACCCCTAGTCTCCAAACCCTAGTCTAAAACTGCTACTTATAGACCCCTAGGTCTATTTGGGCATCCCCTTCTTCTTCCCCTTCTCCACTTTCTTTTTTTTCCTTTTTTTTCTCAGATCCGCCGCACTGTTCATCTGGATCCCGAAGGATCCCCTCGATCCATCGGATCCCTCGAAGCCGACCGCCGCCGCATTCTGCGCTGGGGCCTCCCTTCGCCAGATCCCCTCGATCGACGCAGCCTCACCGCCGGGTCAACGCGCGCCGCGTGGGCCGCCTCCCGCGGTCGAGCGACCGACCGCTTTCGCACCTACTCCACCGGGCGTGCCGCGCCAGGGAGGACCATCCCCTTCAGGCCGGCCCGTACCGCGTCGCCCCTGGGGGACCGCATCGCCGTCGGCCGCGATGGGCCGCCGCTGCCTCCCCCCGGCCCGCGAGCGCCTCCGCGTGGGCCTCCGCCCCGAGCCGGGCTTCGCTAGCCGCCGCCCAGGGACGCCTCGCCTCTCGCCTCCGCCCCGACAGTCACCGCGGTGGGCCGCCGCCGCGCCACCGGCCCGCAACGCCTCCCGCCGCTTCGTCAACTCCACTGGGCCGCCGCCGCTGCGGGTTCCAGATCCGGCCCGTTCCTCCGTTTTTTTTTTCAGATCTGAGACTGCTAAGGTTGTTCCCCCACTCCTAAGTCCCCAGATCTGTCAATCTAAGATCCAAACTTTGAACTGCTGTAATTTCTTGCCTGTTGCTCCGTTTTGCGCGTGTAGCATGTCCAGATGTTCGTGGAGATGTCCTCTACGTTTTACCTGTTGTAGTCATGCATGTTAGATGTCATCTTGACACTTGTTTTGCTGTTGCAAGAGTGCATCATGTTATAAACTGTTGTTATGTGTTATTTTCATGCCACCTTTGACTTGTGATAACTTTTAGCTCGTTTGTCCAAACGATGCAAATGACATGTCCACGTGTTCGTCTTGCCACGAACTACGTGTTGCTTGTGATAGGTTGCATGGTAGATTTATTTTTTCCTTGTTATCATCGTTGCAAGATGCCATGTTCACATGTTGTGTTTTCACTTGTTATGAAATGCCATCTTGTTGAGCTCGTTGTAATCGTTGTGTTCACCTCTATGAAGCATGCTTGTGTGTTTCGGGATCACCTTCATATGTATTTTGATGAGGTGCTTACCCTTTGCCATGTTTAGTTTCGAGGTGTCTTAAACATGCTCTTTTTGTTGCTATGATGATATTGCTGTTTTAGGACTTAGTGAAATTTCACTAAGTCTGAAATCTGTAACGTTCCGATGCCATGTTCGTGTGATGTTGTAGGACAAAGCATGATAGTTTTGGGGTGGATTTTGATTGTTCCTTGTAGTATATATTGTTGTCTTTCCATTCATGTCCTCACATGTCCATTTGAGTGGCTGTAGCATGCTTATCTTTTGCTCTAAAGTTTCAATAAAATTCTGCTGCCAGAATTTTATTTCAAAGTTCAATATGTCCAAGATCATTGCTATTGATTCGTGACTCCGTTTGGGGTGCACTTTGGACCTAGTTGCTGTACTATATATCTAGTTTGTGTTCAAGTCCTTTGCCATGCTTTTTGGGTGTTGTAGATTAATTATTTTGAGCTCCCAAGTTGCTATGTTGCTGTAATTTTCAGTTTTCGCTCAAATCTTGTTTCGGGCATAACTTTTAGCCCGTAACTCCGCTTTCAGCGAATCTTATATCAAACTTGGGTGATTTTCTGTGTAGATTAATAATATCAGGTTGTTATCTTGTTTTGAGGTGTTTTGCTTGAGTGATGTTCTACGTGCTCCATGTGCATCCCTAGTGCATCCATCATGCATTCATGTTTTTCGAGTGCGCATTTCATCGTGTTGATTGGTGCTTGGTGTGTTTGTTGTGTTTAGAGCCGGAAGCTGAGACCGGGAACGAAGTTGAGCACGAGTTTTCCAACGAGGTTGAGCACGAGGACCCTTCTTACGATCCGAACGAATTCTCTTCAGGCAAGATGACCGAACCCCGATAACTTTACTATCTTTGCCTATTGCTAGTAGTCTCGATCTATAGTTTTGCCTCGATGCCCATGTTCTTCTTGTCAGCCTCCTACTTGTAACCAGTTGCCATGTTTAACCACCCTACCTATGCAAATCGTTGCTTGGCTAAGTACGCTTCGCTCAGCCCCTTCTTATAGCGTTGCTAGTTGCAGGTGAAGTGAAGATGCTTGATCCATGTTGAAGTTTGGTTGGGTTATATCACACTATATAAATGCTTTAATTGAAATCATCTATATATTGGCAAGGGTGGAAGGCTAAGCCTTTTGCTTGGTGATTTGTTCCACTCATGCCGTTAGGATCCGTATAAGCCGGTATTATGTTCCTTGATTATGCGTTCCTAACACGGTTGGGGTGTATGGGACCCCCTCGATAAACCGCTAAGTGCTAAGTCTTTTCCAGCAAGTCCCAACATTGGTACTATTTGCCTAATAACAAACTAAACATGCATAGGGAGTAATTAACCCTCTTTCTTAATCAACAACCCCGGGCCAGTGCTCCACATGAGTGTTGGTCCGAAACGGGGAGCCTGCGGGGCCACCTCGAGGAAACTCAAGGTCTGGTAAAAACCCGTAGCTTCACCCATCCGGTAGTGGCCTGAGACGAGATACGCGCGGCTACTATCAGGGTGTCGGCACGTCGGGAGGATTTGCTGGATTAGCCTTACCTTAGCTCGGTATATCTTGAGCACGGGATTCCGAGGATACTCGGGTCTTCCCACTTTGGAGTTGCGACTCCGCGGATCGTGGGCTTGTAATGGGTCAAGTTGGAACACCCCTGTAGGGTTTGAACTTTCGAAAGCCGTGCCCGCGGTTATGTGGCAGATGGGAGCTTGTTAATTCCGGTTGTAGATAACTTGACACAATGTTACTAATACACTACCAGCGTGTGTTCCGTGACTGTCAATTTCCGAATCGGGATTCGGGAGTTGAACACGGAGGGGTTATGTTTGTGAGCTTGTAGCTAGGATCACTTCGTGATCACTTCTCACCGATGCCTTCTCTTCTCGCTCTCACTTGCGTAAGATAGATGCTAGTTGCTGCTGCAGACTTGTTCTTTCTTCAGCCTTTCCCTCACCCAAAGGCTTTGATAGTTCTGTTACCCAGAGACGGGATTGTTGAGTCCTCTGTGGCTCACAGTTACTTCACACACCAGATGCAGGTCCAGCTGTGAGCTATCCAGGTGATGGCACCGAGCTGGATTGGGAGTACGACGAGGAGCGTAGTCGTTACTACGTGCGCTACCCGGACGATCAGTAGTGGAGTCTCTTACTAGGATTCGATCTGCCTGTGGTTGTTTTATTTATCTGAGTTTGGTACTTTGACATTTGGCTTTTGCCCTTAGAGGGTTGTAGTGATCTTAATGTATGATGTTTGAGACTTGTACTGTTATTCTGTGACGTGGCGATTGTAAGCCAACTATTTTCAGTTTTACTATCCCTTCTTTTACATGAGTTGTGCAAAGATTACCAAACTTGAGATCATTCTAGGATGGACTTATGCCTTTAAGTCGTGCCTCGACACGTAGGAGGTATAACTCCATCCTGGGCATTACAAGTTGGTATTCAGAGCCTTCTCCGACCTAGGAGCCCCCACTGTTTGATCGAACCGTTGACGGTTGAGTCTAGGCACACACTGAAAACTTTTGAGTCCTATATTATATCGGAGAGTAGGATTTCTTTGCTTCTCATCCCCTTTCTCTCTGGTGAGGACTCCTGACGTCTACTCTTGTCTCTCCTATCTTCAAAATTTGCACAATTTTTTTTTTAGGAATCCCGCGAGTATTCTGGGATTGTTTCGATGTTCTTGTGACAAGGATATTGTTCCTGATGCCTCCTGTTATCGAGGAGTTGAGCTTCGGGGTATCATTGCAACAAGCATATCACAGCAGTACTAAATACTTAAGACGGCCGACATCGAAAATCTCCCCTATACGGCCAGTGGCAAGATAACCCCGACATCACCCAGTACTGGGGAGGTAGTTCGGGAGTATTGCCATAGCTTGTTATAGTGGATGCTTTTCGAAGGTCCGAGGTACACAGTTTCCGAGAAAGACTGGTTATGTGTTGAAGGATGGATACACCTGGATGTAGGTTAGAGTTGATTGCGCGGTGCTTCCCGTGTATCCCCAACACCTGATTGCATAACTGGAATCTTTCGGAAAGCTATAGGTGGGTTTTATCCAGTAGATCGTAGGCATTCTTCCAACGAATGCAGGTTAGTGAGTTCGGGGTTCGACATTGAGTGAAGGAGTTATATGACCGAGGTTACTATCAGGAGTTGCATCTTAAAGGGTCCTTGGCTATGCTGATCCGGGGATTGCAAAACCTTTTCGTAACGCGTTCATATGCTTTCAGCACAAAGATGTTAGAACAAAACTCCTCTCTTGTGTTTGTTCCTTTCCGTACCTTGTTGTTTTTCTTATTTTATCCTTTTGATCCCTATGTGGCTTCTCGTGAAGACTGATGTTATCAATTAACTGAGAAATTCATTCGTTCCTCTTGTTCGGATGATTTCATTCGTTCTTAATTGTTCGAATGATTATTGTGAAGACTTGTTGCAATTCATTCCATTGATTCAGCTTATTCCTTTTGTCAATCAATTGCTGATTCGTGGTCATCTCTTACAGGATGGCTCCGAAAAAGGTTCCGAATGCCAACCCAGAGGGTGAAGAGGTTCCAGAACGTCCTCCTTCCCCGGCTTGGAGAGCAATTATGCAGACTACTGCTCAGAACACTCAGTTGATGATGCAGATGATGCAGCAAATGCAAGCTATGCAAGCTAATCAAGCTAATCAGGGTGTTCCAATGAACCAAGGCAACTTCTTCCAGCAGCACCATGCTACCCTCAACCAGTTCTTGGCCAACAATCCTAAAGCTTTCAGTTACTGTGTCGACCCTCTTGATGCTGAAGATTGGCTGACCGATATCAAGAAGCATTTTGAGTGCAGTAACGTGAAAGAAGATGACTATGTGAAGTTTGCAGCCTTCCAACTGAAAGATCAAGCAGCTGACTGGTGGCAGCAGTACAAAGACTCAAGGCCGGGTCAAGTGATCTCATGGGAGAATTTCTGCAAGGATTTCCGCTCGCATCACATTCCTACAAGTGTTATCGAGGGTATGCGTGAGCAATTCCGCAACCTCAAGCAGGGCTCCATGACAGTCTATCAGTATAATGTCAAGTTCCAAAACCTCGCTCGCTATGCAAAGCAAGACATTCCTGATGCAAAGAGTAAAATCTATCAGTTCCGTGGAGGTCTCAAAGATGAACTTCAGCTTGCTCTCACTTTGTTCGAGCCAGACGAATTCGATAAGTTCTATAACATGGCTTTGAAACAAGAAGCAGCTCAGCTCAAGATGGAGGCTTCTAAGAAGAGAATCCGAGATGCTGTTCACTCTACCTCATCGTCTCAGTTGGCTGCGAAACAACAGAAATTCTGGCTTCCTCCTCCTCCAGTGATTCGAGCTCCATACAACAACTCCAGCAACTTCAACAACTCCAACAACAAGAACTCTTGTGGTCGTGGTTTCTCCCACCCACCCAACCCAAGCAACCAGTCGAAGAAGCAGTTTCAGTCTCAAGGCTCCAAGTCCAGTGGCTCTCTTTTCTGTCCTCTCTCTGAAGTGGTGTGCAACAAGTGTGGCCAGAAGGGTCATTATGCCAACAGATGTCCGAATCCGAAGCGTCTTCCTCCTCCTCCACCTATGAGTTCAGCTATTGTCAAGCATGATCCAAAGTCTGCAAGGGTTAATCTGATGAATGCAGCACAAGCAGAGGCTTCTTCTGATGTCATTCAGGGTAACCTTCCAGTGAACTCTTTTCCAGCTAAAGTGTTATTTGATTCGGGTGCTTCACATTCTTTCATGTCATTCCCATTTGCATCCAAGTATAATGTGGGCACTATGCCCTTGCCAAGGGAGTTGCAAGTGATTTCTCCGGGAAGATGCATGACTTCTAGATTATATGCTCCGGATGTTTGTATTCGCATGGGTGATTATCGATTTTTGGCTTCTCCGGTGATTCTTGGTCATTCTGACATCGACCTCATTCTCGGAATGGATTGGCTTTCTCAGCATGATGCTCACATTGATTGCGCTCAAAAGGAAGTCAAGTTGACTCATTCTGATGAAGATGTGATTATCTTCGCCTCCAGGGATAATACTATTCAGCTTTTCTCTCTTAATGATAAGGGTGAAATTAATGCCATAGAGCAAATTCCAGTGGTGAATGAATATCAAGACGTCTTTCCAGAAGATCTTCCAGGCATGCCTCCACACCGTCAGGTGGAGTTTGTCATTGAACTCGAGCCGGGCACCGAACCTGCTTGCCGGCGTCCATACAAGCTCTCTCCGGATGAATTGAAGGAATTGAAGAAGCAGCTTGATAAGCAGGAGAGTATGGGTCTCATCAGACCGAGTACATCTCCGTGGGGCTGTGGTGTCTTATTTGTCAAGAACAAAGATGGCACGGAGCGTCTCTGTGTTGACTACCGGCCATTGAACAAGAAGACGATTAAGAACAAGTATCCGCTCCCCAACATCAATGAACTCTTTGAGCAGCTCAAAGGAGCTAAAGTGTTCTCTAAGCTTGACCTCCGAATGGGCTATCATCAAATTCGCATTCGCGAGGAAGACATTCCCAAGACGGCCTTCAGAACGAGCTACGGTTCTTACGAGTATACCGTCATGTCCTTCGGTCTCGCCAATGCTCCTCCTACCTTTTCAAGGATGATGCATTACATCTTCAACCCCTATACTGGCGAATTTGTGCTTGTGTATCTGGATGATATTCTGGTGTTTTCCAAGAATGAAGAAGATCACGAAAAGCACTTACGACTGGTTCTTGATCGATTCCGAGAGCATAAATTCTATGCCAAGTTCTCCAAGTGCGAGTTTTGGCTCGATAAGGTTCTCTACCTGGGCCACATCATCTCAGCTGACGGTATTGCGATTAATCCCGAGAAAGTTGAAGCAATTGTCAACTGGGAAGCTCCTCAGAATGTCAAGCAGCTCCGCAGTTTTCTGGGTCTTGCCAGCTATTGCAGAAGGTTTGTGGAGAACTTCTCCAAGATTGCCAAGCCTCTTTCCAACATCCTTCAGAAGAATGTCAAATACTTTTGGTCTCCCGAGTGTGAAGTGGCATTCAAAACCCTCAAAGAGAAGCTTGTCTCAGCTCCAGTTCTGACTCCTCCGGATGAAACCAAGCCCTATGAAGTGTTCTGTGACGCTTCTCTTCAAGGCCTTGGTGGTGTGCTTATGCAAGATAAGAAAATTGTGGCATATACTTCTCGGCAGCTCAAGCCCAGTGAGAAGAACTATCCCACACATGATCTCGAGCTAGCAGCTGTGGTACATGCTCTGATTACGTGGAGACATCTGTTGTTGGGCAGAAAGGTCGACATCTTCACTGATCACAAGAGCTTGAAGTACATCTTCACACAGCCGCATCTGAACCTCCGCCAGACTCGTTGGGTCGAGATGATCCAAGAGTACAACCCCAGCATTGAGTACACTCCAGGCAAGGCGAATGTGATTGCAGATGCTTTGAGCAGAAAGGCATATTGCAACAGCCTTCTTATCAAGCCACACCAGCCTGAGCTTTGTGAAGCTTTCAGAAAGCTCAACCTTCAAGTTGTTCCGCAGGGTTTTCTTGCAAATCTCCAAATTGCTCCTACCTTGGAAGATCAAGTCCGAGAGGCCCAGCTCAGTGATACCATGGTGAAGAAGGTGAAACATGGGATTGCAAAGGGCACTCCAAAATATAAGTGCTTCCGTGTTGATGAGAGAGATACCTTGTTCTTCGAGGACAGACTCGTTGTTCCCAAAGGTGATCTCAGGAAGCTCATAATGGAAGAAGCTCATGATTCTCTCCTTTCCATTCATCCTGGAAGTTCCAAGATGTATCAAGACCTCAAGCAATCTTACTGGTGGACACGCATGAAAAGGGAAATTGCCCAATTCGTGAATGAATGTGATGTATGCAGAAGAGTGAAAGCAGAACATCAACGTCCAGCCGGTCTTCTCCAACCTCTTCCTATTCCTGAGTGGAAGTTCGACCACATTGAAATGGACTTCGTCACTGGCTTTCCTAAATCCAAGCGAGGCAATGATGCTATCTTTGTGGTGATCGACAAGCTTACCAAAGTTGCTCACTTTCTTCCAGTCAAAGAATCAATCAATGCAGCTCAACTTGCAGAGCTGTACACTTCCAGAATTGTGTCCCTACATGGCATTCCTCAAGTGATATCCTCAGACCGTGGCAGCTTGTTCACATCAAGGTTCTGGGACTCCTTTCAGTCCGCCATGGGCACGAAGATCAGGTTCAGCACTGCCTTTCACCCTCAGACTAGTGGTCAAGTCGAGCGTGTGAATCAGATCCTAGAAGATATGCTCAGAGCCTGTGTCATCTCCTTCGGCATGAAATGGGAAGACTGTCTTCCATTTGCCGAGTTCTCTTACAACAACAGCTTTCAAGCAAGTGCAGGCAAAGCACCGTTTGAAATTCTCTATGGCAGAAAGTGCCGTACCCCTCTCAACTGGTCTGAAACAGGCGAACGCCAACTTCTTGGCAATGATTTGATCTCTAAAGCCGAAGAAATGTGCAAAGTCATACGTGAGAATCTCAAGGCCGCTCAGTCGCGTCAGAAGAGCTACTATGACGGAAAGCATCGTGATTTGGCTTTCGACATCGGTGATCATGTCTATCTCCGAGTGTCTCCGATGAAAGGAACCCAAAGATTCGGTATCAAAGGAAAACTTGCTCCTAGATACGTCGGGCCTTTCAAGATTCTTGGCAAAAGAGGCGATCTAGCCTATCAGCTCGAGCTCCCTTCCAACTTTGCAAATGTTCATGATGTCTTCCATGTGTCTCAGCTTCGCAAATGCTTCAAGGCACCTAAGCGCATGATTCCGTTTGAGGAGATTGATCTTCAACAAGACCTTTCCTACCGAGAGCATCCAGTTGCAATTCTCGAAGAAACCGAACGCAAGACTCGCAACAAGTCCATCAAGTTTCTGAAAGTCAAGTGGTCACATCACACCGACCGAGAAGCTACCTGGGAACGAGAAGATCATCTTCGTTCCGAGTACCCTTCCTTTTTCCAGTCCTAGATCTCGGGACGAGATCTTTTTGTAGTAGAGGAGAGTTTGTAATGCCCCGGATGTAATACTTTCCCTTTTGGGTATATAATAAATCTCCGGCTTCATCTATTTCCATTTCAGGTTCTTTGTCTTTCGGGCTTTCATCGTTTTGTTGTGTGAGTGTGTGGCATTCATTCATATCATGTAGACATGTGCATTGCATTGCATTTGTGTTGTGGGTTGCATCCGGTTCCGTGTGTTTCTTCCCATTGTCCGTTTCGCGTTCCGGAGCTCCCTCACGTGTCCGTGACGTCCCGTAGGCCTACTTTGTTGTTCGGGCGTTTTTCGTTACCGGTGTGCCGCGAGGTTGTGTTGTGTGTTGTTGTTTTGTTGTGTGCAACCCGCCTCTCAAATCTCGTCTCGTTTGGACTCCGTTGACTTTTCCCTCCGTTGTCCGTGTGGGTCCGATGTGCCTTCACTTCGTGTCCCGGAAATACCCCTACTGCCTTCTTTTATCTCCGTCTAGGCCTTTTAATTCAATCCCCGCGATCGGATCCGTTGGATCAGATCGGAGGGCTCCTAAACACCCCTAGTCTCCAAACCCTAGTCTAAAACTGCTACTTATAGACCCCTAGGTCTATTTGGGCATCCCCTTCTTCTTCCCCTTCTCCACTTTCTTTTTTTTTCCTTTTTTTTCTCAGATCCGCCGCACTGTTCATCTGGATCCCGAAGGATCCCCTCGATCCATCGGATCCCTCGAAGCCGACCGCCGCCGCATTCTGCGCTGGGGCCTCCCTTCGCTAGATCCCCTCGATCGACGCAGCCTCACCGCCGGGTCAACGCGCGCCGCGTGGGCCGCCTCCCGCGGTCGAGCGACCGACCGCTTTCGCACCTACTCCACCGGGCGTGCCGCGCCAGGGAGGACCATCCCCTTCAGGCCGGCCCGTACCGCGTCGCCCCTGGGGGACCGCATCACCGTCGGCCGCGGTGGGCCGCAGCTGCCTCCCCCCGGCCCGCGAGCGCCTCCGCGTGGGCCTCCGCCCCGAGCCGGGCTTCGCTAGCCGCCGGCCAGGGACGCCTCGCCTCTCGCCTCCGCCCCGACAGTCACCGCGGTGGGCCGCCGCCGCGCCACCGGCCCGCAACGCCTCCCGCCGCTTCGTCAACTCCACTGGGCCGCCGCCGCTGCGGGTTCCAGATCCGGCCCGTTCCTCCGTTTTTTTTCAGATCTGAGACTGCTAAGATTGTTCCCCCACTCCTAAGTCCCCAGATCTGTCAATCTGAGATCCAAACTTTGAACTGCTGTAATTTCTTGCCTGTTGCTCCGTTTTGCGCGTGTAGCATGTCCAGATGTTCGTGGAGATGTCCTCTACGTTTTACCTGTTGTAGTCATGCATGTTAGATGTCATCTTGACACTTGTTTTGCTGTTGCAAGAGTGCATCATGTTATAAACTGCTGTTATGTGTTATTTTCATGCCACCTTTGACTTGTGATAACTTTTAGCTCGTTTGTCCAAACGATGCAAATGACATGTCCACGTGTTCGTCTTGCCACGAACTACGTGTTGCTTGTGATAGGTTGCATGGTAGATTTATTGTTTCCTTGTTATCATCGTTGCAAGATGCCATGTTCACATGTTGTGTTTTCACTTGTTATGAAATGCCATCTTGTTGAGCTCGTTGTAATCGTTGTGTTCACCTCTATGAAGCATGCTTGTGTGTTTCGGGATCACCTTCATATGTATTTTGATGAGGTGCTTACCCTTTGCCATGTTTAGTTTCGAGGTGTCTTAAACATGCTCTTTTTGTTGCTATGATGATATTGCTGTTTTAGGACTTAGTGAAATTTCACTAAGTCTGAAATCTGTAACGTTCCGATGCCATGTTCATGTGATGTTGTAGGACAAAGCATGATAGTTTTGGGGTGGATTTTGATTGTTCCTTGTAGTATATATTGTTGTCTTTCCATTCATGTCCTCACATGTCCATTTGAGTGGCTGTAGCATGCTTATCTTTTGCTCTAAAGTTTCAATAAAATTCTGCTGCCAGAATTTTATTTCAAAGTTCAATATGTCCAAGATCATTGCTATTGATTCGTGACTCCGTTTGGGGTGCACTTTGGACCTAGTTGCTGTACTATATATCTAGTTTGTGTTCAAGTCCTTTGCCATGCTTTTTGGGTGCTGTAGATTAATTATTTTGAGCTCCCAAGTTGCTATGTTG
>LR738713.1:285529620-285567739 GCA_902687465.1 Secale cereale
GAAACGGGGAGCCTGCGGGGCCACCTCGAGGAAACTCAAGGTCTGGTAAAAACCCGTAGCTTCACCCATCCGGTCGTGGCCTGAGACGAGATACGCGCGGCTACTATCAGGGTGTCGGCACGCCGGGAGGATTTGCTGGATTAGCCTTACCTTAGCTCGGTATATCTTGAGCACGGGATTCCGAGGATACTCGGGTCTTCCCACTTTGGAGTTGCGACTCCGCGGATCGTGGGCTTGTAATGGGTCAAGTTGGAACACCCCTGCAGGGTTTGAACTTTCGAAAGCCGTGCCCGCGGTTATGTGGCAGATGGGAGCTTGTTAATTCCGGTTGTAGATAACTTGACACAATGTTACTAATACACTACCAGCGTGTGTTCCGTGACTGTCAATTTCCGAATCGGGATTCGGGAGTTGAACACGGAGGGGTTATGTTTGTGAGCTTGTAGCTAGGATCACTTCGTGATCACTTCTCACCGATGCCTTCTCTTCTCGCTCTCACTTGCGTAAGCTAGATGCTAGTTGCTGCTGCAGACTTGTTCTTTCTTCAGCCTTTCCCTCACCCAAAGGCTTTGATAGTTCTGTTACCCGGAGACGGGATTGCTGAGTCCTCTGTGGCTCACAGTTACTTCACACACCAGATGCAGGTCCAGCTGTGAGCTATCCAGGTGATGGCACTGAGCTGGATTGGGAGTACGACGAGGAGCGTAGTCGTTACTACGTGCGCTACACGGACGATCAGTAGTGGAGTCTCTTACTAGGATTCGATCTGCCTGTGGTTGTTTTATTTATCTGAGTTTGGTACTTTGACATTTGGCTTTTGCCCTTAGAGGGTTGTAGTGATCTTAATGTATGATGTTTGAGACTTGTACTGTTATTCTGTGACGTGGCGATTGTAAGCCAACTATTTTCAGTTTTACTATCCCTTCTTTTACATGAGTCGTGCAAAGATTACCAAACTTGAGATCATTCTAGGATGGACTTATGCCTTTAAGTCGTGCCTCGACACATAGGAGGTATAACTCCATCCTGGGCATTACAAACATGGCTGACAACCTGTGAATAGATAAGGTATAGGCAGAGTAGAAGAGTTATCACAAACTGCAGAAGTTTTTGCAAACAAAATGAGTTCAAATCTTAGTTTTAAGTTTTCACAGAATGCATTTCGGTCAGACCGATTTTCAGTTACGGTGAATCCGAAGTGTATAACAGAAACTTTACACACCACTTTCGGTTGGACCAAAATGGGTTTCGGTCCTGCCGATAAACTAGGGTTTCACTAAAACTACTTCGGTCACACCGATTTGCACAACTCGGTTGGACCGAAAGTGCAGTGCAATGGCCAGAGGCCGAATCGGTCACACAGAAAATTTAAAACCGGTTTCACCGAGATGTGTTCCATGGAAACCTAACCCTAAGAATTTTACTCGAAACTAGAACCGATCTGGTGGAAAAGGAGTTTTCAATCGTGGCCAGATATAGAGCAAACCAGACGTGCAATGAATCAGATGGGAGCACGAGAGGGATCGAGACTCACCCTAACTTGGTGGAGTCCCTCTACGGCGGCAACGGCGCGGACGAGAAATCCGTTGACGGCGGCGGAGACCTGCGGCGAGGGCGCACAGGCGACGACGGCGACGATCCGGAGATCAGGGCGACGGCAGCAGGGGACGTGGGAGCGAAACGTTTGAAGGAATAATCAACGCGCGCTGCCCTCAGTATTTATATCCCCTTGCTGTCGGTGGGACCGAGTTGAAAAACTCGGTGACACCGAGATGGATAACTGCTATGCAGTTACGCATTTCGGTCACGCCGAGATTTAGAACTCGGTTTCACCGAGATGAAACCTAGATCAGTCTAAGTGCTTTCGGTTTGACCGAGTGGGAATGAGTTGGTCTGACCAAAATTTACTTAGAAGGTTTTGGAAGTCAGCCTTAGACGGATCGGTGGCTCCGAGTGCTCCTCACTCGGAGGGTCCGAAAATGACTTGTTCAAAGTTTGTGATATAAGCATGAATAGAATTTGAGACAAGAAAGCATAGATAGCTAGGGGAGGTACTTAGGCATTCTTGTCCATCCATTTGGCCAGAAAAATCAAAACAACCAAAACAACAAATGGATGTCCTCGAATGGATAAAATCATGCATTCAACATGCTCACACAATAAGATAGCAAATGAAATATGTGTCAAACATGCACAACCAAAACTCTAGCTACTAGCACACAATTTGTCGATGACTAGGTCATCTTTATATGAGTATTTTGACTTAGGAGCCAAATGAGAACATTTGATCATAGGTCATACTCATCGTTTAAGCACAAGTGGGGTTACCACTTTTACATAAAGCATTGAAGTGTTCACATCATTTGGAGATGCTTTAGCTCAATTTCTTAGAGCAAAGCTCCCCCTAGATGTGAGAACCCCTTTTAAAGGGTCAAACTAACCTTGGGTTGTCGTAGAAGACTTCATGTAGATGTTGAAGATGTGGATGCTCAAAGTTGATGTAGATCATCAAGAGTTGGGAGCTATCCTTTGGATTAGGGCACTTTCAATACCTACATGGGTTAGTCCCACAAGGAACAAACAAGGATATCCATAGACACAGATTGAAGTTCACAATAGATGATGTCCATGAAAGCAATGATTACCTTGTCCCTTGACTTACCAACAAGAGGGTTTGTGACTCCATGAACTAGTGCATGATGTGGAAGTTGATTGCACAAGTTGCCAAAATGAATATGAGTGAAGTATGTTGGCGGAGTCACCCTCAAGAACTTTCTAGTTCTTCTTCTTCGGGATCCACATCATCTTGATGGGAATCCTTGGGGTTGTAGTTGAGCTTGACGAAGTAGAACTTGACGTGCCCTTGGGAACCCACTTGACCATGGCTTGAGGTGCTTCAATGAATGCATCAATCTCCTCTTGAAGCTTGTCCTTGGCTTTTAGCTTGTGGTCTTGTGGTGGAAGGTCATCTTGAGCTTGTTCCACATTGGAAGAAGTAGGATCATACTTCTCCTTTTGAGAAACAAACTGTGGAGTAGGGTATTGACCTTCTTCCCACTCAACACCTTCGGCGTTGAACTTTCGCTCAAAACCAATTCCTTGATTCTTCCGGTGCCTTCCTTGTTTGCGAACAATTTCCTCAAAGTTCTTGCTTCCGGCAAGACTCTTGTAGACACCTTTCTCTATGATTTCCTTCAATAAGCTATTCTCTTGCTCAAGTGTAACTTGGCTTGAAACATTGTTAGTGGAATCAAGAGAACTACTAGAAGTAACAACATTAGATTTAACATGGTTATTGTTACTACTAGAGGAAGAATTTTTCTTATGCTTGTCATGCTTAGTCTTAATAGGTGGCAAGAAATTAGACAAGAGTAGTCGTTTGGCAAGATATGAAGAACTCTTCTTTCGAAGATCGTCATTGATCGCTTTTAGAAACTCATGTTCTTGCTCTAGAGTGAGCTTCTCGAAGCGTAGCTTCTCATGAGATCTTAGGAGCTCTCTATGATCTTCTTGAGTTGTTTCATGAGCTAACTTAAGAGTGTTTAGTTCTTTAGTTAGCCGCTCAATCTCCTTCATAGCATTGTCATTCGACTCTTCTCGACTATAAAGACTACTAGCATTTTCATCGTTACTAAGCTCACTAGATTTATCATGCAAGAGCTCATCTTCACCAAGCAAGTCATCCTCATCACTATTGAAGTCAATGAATTCAGGGTGTGATACCTTGGGGCCTTTAGCCATGAAGCATCTTCCAATTCCCACATTTGGTGAATCAAACAAGTCGTAGGAGTTGGAGTTGGAGGATACGAGAGCAAGACCGGCAACACCTTCATCTTGACTGTAGTCGGAGTCGGAGTGATAGCTTCCATCGGATTGATTGTCGGAGTCGGAGCCGGAGACCCATTCACCTACATGAGCTTGATGTCTTATTCTTGTGTAGCTCCTTGATGACTTGTCTTTCCTCTCTGAATCCTTGCTTCTCCGAGAGGGTCTTCATTCATAACGATCATCTCTACTCCTTCTCTCTTTCCGAGGTGACTCATCTCTTGATCTTCTTCTTGGAGATTCTTCTCTTCTCTTGTGGGGAGCCGTACACTCATTTGAGAAGTGTCCGGGTCTTCCACAATTGTAGCAGTTACGATCACGACTAGAAGATCTCTTTTCATCATATGATCTAGACTTTGAGCTTCTCTCTTTGCCTCTATTCTTGTAGAATTTGTTGAAGTTCTTAACCATTAGGCTTATCTCTTCATTGGAAATTAATTTGTCACTTGAGGTTGTGGGAGCATCACTTGTAGCTTTGTAAGCACCACTTGACTTGTTGTGAAGCTCTTTCTTATCCTTAAGTGTCATCTCATGAGCAACAATTCTTCCAATGACTTCAGTTGGCTTGAGAGTCTTGTAGTTTGGGATCATTTGTATCAAAGTGCACACGGTGTCGTACTTTCCATCCAAAGCTCTGAGAATCTTCTTAATGATGAATCGGTCGGTCATTTCTTCGCTTCCTAAGCCGGCAATCTCATTTGTGATGAGAGCAAGCCTAGAGTACATTTCAGCGACTCCTTCACCATCCTTCATCTTGAACTTGTCAAGTTGACCTTGAAGAATATCTAGCTTTGATTCCTTCACAGACTCGGTACCTTCGTGCATTTCAACCAAAGTATCCCAAATCTCTTTAGCATTCTCAAGACGGCTGATTTTTGTTGAACTCCTCGGGACACAAAGCATTGAAGAGAATGTCACAAGCTTGAGCATTGTTTTGCAACATCCGCAACTCTTCCGGTGTAGCTTCGCGATCCGGAACTTTTCCTTCCTCGAAGAATTCACCTTGCATACCAACACAAATAATGCCCCATGCGGCTGGGTTATGACCAAGAATATGCATTTTCATTTTATGCTTCCAACTAGCAAAATTTGTACCATCAAAGTAAGGACCTCTACGATAATTACCCTCACTAGACGCCATACTCTCCTAGGTTGTGAAACCAAGCTTATGGAGTCCAATGCAATGGAAACCAAAACAATGGAGACCAAAGCTCTGATACCACTTGTAGGATCAAAAGTATGTCTAGAGGGGGGGTGATTAGACTACTTGTAAATATAAAAATTTTGCCTTTTGACAAAGAACAGTTTTTGGTAGTTTCACAATTATGATCAAGTCAAGTATCACCCTACACATGCAATTCTAGAGTATAAGCAGCGGAAAGTAAATTGCACATGTAGTAAAGAGAGGTGGAGAAGATCAAACGCAATTTGGAGACGCAATGATTTTTCCCGTGGTTCCGATAGGTGGTGCTATCGTACATCCACGTTGATGGAGACTTCAACCCACGGAGGGTAACGGCTGCGCGAGTCCACGGAGGGCTCCACCCACGAAGGGTCCACGAAGAAGCAACCTTGTCTATTCCATCATGGCCTACGCCCACGGAGGGCTAGCCTTACTCGGGGTAGATATTCACGAAGTAGGCGATCTCCTTGCCCTTACAAACTTCTTGGTTCAACTCCACATCTCGATGACGGAGGCTCCCAAGCGACACCTAACCAATCTAGGAGGCACCACCCTCCAAAAGGTAATAGATGTTGTAGATGATGATGAACTCCTTGCTCTTGTGCTTCAAATGATAATCTCCCCAACACTCAACTCACCTCACTGATTTGGCTGTGGTGGAAGAAAGGATTGAGTGGAAAGCAACTTGGGAAGGTTAGAAATCAAGTTTCATATGGTAGGAATGGAGCAACTTGATCTCAACACAAGGGTAGGTAGTTCTCTTCTCAGAAAGTGTAAGGTAGGAGTGGTAGTTCTTTCTGATGGCTCTCTCCACGAATGAACAGGGGGTGGAGGGGTATATATATAGCCTCCACACAAAATCCAACCGTTACACACATAATTGAGCAATCTCGGTGAGACCGAAGTGGACAACTCGGTCAGATCGAAAGTTCAAATAATGTGAACGTTGGGGTTTTCGGTGGGACCGAAAATACCATCTCGGTTAGTCCGATTTGAGTCAAGACAGGAGCTTGCCAGTTTCGGTGGGACCGAAATCATCAACTCGGTTATTCCGATTTGATGACAAACGGTTACAGAAGCTTGGCAGCCCATGTTTCGGTGAGACCGATCTCAAACTCGGAATGACCGATTTTTCTAGGGTTTGGCTTATGGCTGAGGTGGTTCATCTCGGTGTGACTGAGTTTGGAAAATCGGTTGGTCCGAGATTACTTATGAGTGTGTATTGTAGTGAAAGTTGCTGATAGTTGAAGGATACATATCACTAAGCACTTGAGCAACCAGATCATCAACACAACCTCATCCCCTTTTAATAGTATTGGCTTTTCCTATGGACTCAATTTGATCTTGGATCACTAAACCAAAAATGGAGTCTTGAGCTTTTGCCAATGCTTGCCTTAGCATTTTGAGGGGTCCACTTCTTCAGTCATTGCCATACCCATATCACTGAACTTCTCTGAAATGAATCTCAAGTAACTATTAGTTCAATGATATATATGTTGTTATTAATTGCCAAAACCACCCGGGGATTAGTTGCACTTTCAGTTGATCAGATTCCTACTCTTGTTTTCAAGTTCTTCCGGTGCAGTTGTTTTAGTACTATCACAGTACCTTGAGTGATGATGTTGAGATGTTGAACTACCATTTGTTAGCAGGATGTCTCATTCTGAGCTTTTTACTGCCGTTATGCTGCCGGTATTATCCTAGTAGTTCGAGAGATACTAATTTCTTGTTCTACCTTATGCATCCTATAGTTGTTGATGTTTCCGTCTTCGGTTTCGCTTCTCAGGATGTCTTTAGTTAAGCGAAGCTCAGCTGCTCGTAGACAGAACCACGGAGGTGGTAGAGATGAGGAGGATCCTCCCGACCAGCCTTCGTTGGCAGAGTTAATGTTAGAGATGGAGAGAAACAAGCATGAGTCTAACCGTTTGTTGGCACGTATTGAGGAGAACACCGCACATCAGTGCAAGGAATCAGCAACCATCCATGACTTCATTCGTCTGAAACCACCCACTTTCCATCATTCCATTGAGCCACTCGATGCAGATGACTGGCTCCGTAGTATCACTCACAAGTTGCGTTCTGTGAATGTAGCTGAAGATGACAAGGTCATCTATGCCACTTATCACCTGGAAGGTCCTGCTAGTCTTTGGTGGCAGAACTATGAGGCCATGATTCCAGCTGACCAGATTCCTACCTGGAGAGATTTCACCGAGGCCTTTCGTGAGCATCATATTCCTCAAGCCCTTATCGATCGTAAGAGAGAAGAGTTATGTAGTCTTACACAGGCTAAGATGGCTGTTGATGCTTATAGTCGAGAGTTTGAGAACCTCGCTCGCTATGCTACAGAGGAAGTGTCCACGGACGCCAAGAAGCAGGCTAGGTTCCGGAAGGGTCTCAACCCCAAACTGCGTCGTGATCTCCACTTGCATCATTGCAACACATTCCATGCTCTTGTGAACAAGGCCATCAACGCAGAGACAGCTCAGCTCACTTACGATGAGTCTCGTAAGCACACCCTTGATTTGGGATCTTCCTCCGGTACTAGTTCCCAGAAGCGCCGGATTTGGGTTCCGAACTCTGTTCTTCCACCCATTTATCCTCCCAGGCCATCTCGTGTGGTACCTCTTCCAGTTCAGTAGTATGCTCCACCCAGGCCTATAGATAGACCGTTTGCCAATGCGGGTCCATGTCCTAATCCCAGGATTTGTTAGAAGTGCGGAGAGCCGGGCCACATTGCTCGTATTTGCACTCAGACCCGTGTTGCCCCATCCCAGTCCGTAAAGTCTGTTAGACGTGATAAATCATCACGCAAGATGATCAGTGTTAAGTCAGCTCCCACCGAACATGGACGTGTGCATCACGTCTCAGCCAAAGACGCTCATGATGATCCAGATGTCGTTCTTGGTACACTCCTTGTTAATTGTCATCCGGCATCGGTTCTATTCGATACTGGAGCATCTCATTCCTTCATTTCCAAAAATTATGCCCGCTTGCACGACATGTCATTTTGTGATATGCCCTCCCAACTACTCATTCAAACTCCTGGTTCCAAATGGCAAACTTCTAGTGTAAGCCATGGTAATGAAATCCTTGTCGACAGACTTGTGTTCCTTGCATCACTTGTAGCTCTCAAGTCTTCAGATATTAATATCATTTTGGGTATGGACTGGATGACAGCTCATCATGCCAAGATTGATTGCTTCACTAGGTCTGTTCAGCTTACACATCCATCTGGTAAGACAGTCACTGTCAACACTAGAATTGCAAAGCGTGAACTCTATTCTCTTAATGTCAGCCCTCTTCCAGATCTTGAAGATGTTCCGGTAGTCCGTGACTTTCCGGATGTCTTTCCAGAGGAACTGCCAGGTGTTCCACCCGACCGAGATGTAGAGTTTGTTATAGAGCTTATCCCAGGAACCGCTCCAATCTCTAGGAGACCCTACAAAATGGCACCCTTAGAACTAGCCGAGCTTAAGAAACAACTTGATGAGTCCTTGCAAAAGGGTTTCATCCGTCCTAGTTCTTCTCCCTGGGCTTGCCCCGTCCTCTTTGTCAAGAAGAAGGATGGTACGGATCGGATGGTTGTAGATTATCGTCCCGTTAATTTGGTCACGATAAAGAACAAGTATCCGCTTCCTAGGATCAACGACCTGTATGATCAGCTCGCTGGATCCTCAGTCTTCTCCAAGATGGATTTGAGGTTAGGTTACCATCAAATCAAGATTAGAAATGGGGACATCCCCAAGACGGCTTTCGTCACCCTTTATGGTCAGTACGAGTACACCGTCATGTCCTTCGGTCTAACAAATGCTCCAGCCACCTTCTCCCGCTTGATGAACTCGATCTTCATGGAGTATTTAGATAAGTTTGTCGTGGTTTATCTCGATGATATTCTTATTTACTCGAAGAACGAGGAAGAGCATGCCGAACATCTTAGACTTGTTCTAGAAAAAACTCAGAGAGCACCGCCTTTATGCCAAGTTCTCCAAGTGCGAATTTTTGTTGCCAGAAGTGACCTATCTCGGCCATGTAATCTCTGGTAAGGGCATTGCTGTCAACCCCGAGAGAGTTCAGGCCGTTCTTGATTGGACTCCACCTGAAACAGTTAAACAAGTTAGGAGTTTCCTTGGTCTAGCCAGTTATTGTCGCCGCTTTGTTGAGAACTTCTCTAAAGTGGCCAAACCTCTCACGGAACTTCTTAAGAAAGATAAAAAGTTTGAGTGGTCCCCACAGTGTGAGCACAGTTTTCAGGAACTGAAAAGACGCCTGACTTCTGCTCCCATACTTGTGCCACCGGATTTCACTAAGGACTTTGTTATCTACTGTGATGCCTCACGACAGGGACTAGGTTGCATCCTTATGCAGGATCGTCGTGTGATTGCCTATGCATCTCGACAGTTGCATCCACATGAGGAGAATTATCCTACACATGATCTAGAGCTTGCAGCTGTAGTCTATGCACTTAAGACCTGGCGACATTACCTCCTTGGTAATCGTTGCGAGATCTACACCGATCACCAGAGTCTCAAGTATATCTTCACCCAACCAGATTTCAATCTTAGGCAAAGACGTTGGTTGGAGTTGATCTCAGATTACGACTTAGGGATTACCTACACCCCAGGGAAGGGAAATGTCATGGCTGATGCGCTAAGTCGTAAGTCCTATTGCAACAATCTCATGTTGCAGCAGGGCCAACCACTTCTCCATGAGGAATTATGTAAGCTTAACCTTTACATTGCTCCTCACGAATTCCTTTCAACTTTGTTGGCGAAACCGACTCTTGTGGATCATATCATAGAAGCCCAGAAGCATGATACCGGAATTACCCGGATCAAGAGAAACATTGCCAAGGGTATTGCTGGTAGTTTCTCCATAGATGACCGAGGTGTTGTTCTCTTCCAAAACCGGCTGGTGGTTCCCAAGAAGCAACATCTACGGCAATTGATTCTTAAAGAGGCTCATGAATCTCCTCTCACGATTCATCCCGGTAGTACTAAGATGTATCAGGACCTACGCTAGAGGTTCTGGTGGACTAGGATGAAGAGAGAAATTGCTGAGTTCATTGCTAAATGTGACGTTTGTCGTCGCGTTAAGGCAGAACATCAAAGACCTGCTGGCACCCTTCAGCCTCTAGCTATTCCTGAGTGGAAATGGGATAAAGTTGGTATGGACTTCATCACCGGCTTTCCCAGGACCAAGAGAGGGAATAATGCTATCTTCGTAGTCATTGATCGTCTCTCCAAAGTGTCTCACTTCCTACCTGTTCGAGAGAGTATCACTGCTAGTCAGCTTGCTGACTTGTATATTTCTCGAATAGTGTCACTTCATGGTGTTCCACTAGAGATCAATTCATACCGTGGTAGTCTTTTCACTTCTCATTTCTGGGAGAGTTTTCAGACTGCCATGGGCACCCATCTTTCTTTCAGCACAGCTTTCCACCCTCAGTCAAGTGGTCAAGTGGAACGGGTTAACCAAATTCTCGAAGACATGCTTAGAGCTTGCGTTATCTCATTCGGTATGAATTGGGAGAAATGTCTTCCTTTCGCCGAGTTTGCTTATAACAATAGCTATCAATTCAGTCTCAAGCAAGCTCCTTTTGAGATTCTTTATGGACAAAGATGTCGAACACCTTTGAACTGGTCAGAAACCGGTGAAAGACAATTCTTTGGACCGGATATGATCCAGGAAGTAGAAGAGCAAGTTCGCATCATTCGTGAGAATTTGAAAACAGCCAGGTCTCGTCAAAAGAGCCAGTATGATCGTCATCATAAGGAAGTGTCTTATGAAGTTGGCGACAAAGCTTATCTTCGGGTTACTCCTTTGAAGGCTACCCATCGTTTTGGTATCAAGGGCAAGTTGGCTCCTTGTTACATTGGTCCTTTTCGCATTCTTGCTAAACGAGGAGAGGTTGCCTACCAATTGGAACTACCCCCACATCTTTCTCGAGTTCAAGATGTCTTCCACGTCTCTCAACTGAGGCGTTGCTTCTCGGATCCCATCCGCAGAGTGGACCACGAAACGCTTGATCTCCAAGATAACCTCACATATCGAGAGTATCCCGTTCGCATTTTGGATCAAGCAGAGCGTGTCACTCGACGTCATAACATCAAGTTTCTCAAGGTTCAATGGTCTCATCATTCCGAGAGAGAAGCTACCTGGGAGCGAGAAGATCGTCTCCGACTGGAGTACCCCACCTTCTTTCCGTCTACTCCTGAATCTCGGGACGAGATTCTTTTGAGTGGAGGCGAGTTGTCACAACCCTAGTTCTGGTATGCACTAGGTTAGTCTTGTGGTTTGCATCATGTTTAAATTTCAAATGAAATTGAATTGAGGACTTGTGAAACCCTGAGAAACCCTTTTGAAAATGACCCAAATAAAAATTGCTCCAAAAAGGTCCAAGAAAATGTTCATGTGGCCCTCTAAAAATATTGGTTAGAGATAAAAATCAAACCAATATTATTAGGAGCTCATAAGTATTTATTTTGGGCATTTGGAATTAATGCAATAGTTATTTGCATTGGATATATATATATTATATATTATATATATGTCCAAAATTCTGGTTCTTTATTTTGGTGGGCTTGGATTAATTCCTAGGTCCCTGCAAAATAAATATGTCGGCAGAAAATAATTGATTTAATTTAGAAATTAAATCAAAACAAATGTCAGAAAAATAGAAAAGCAAATAAAAGGAAATAGCTTACCTGGCTTACCTGCAGCCCACCAGGCAGAGCTGGCCCGGCCCACTGGCCAAGCCAGTCATCACCTACCTCGCGCCAGTAGGCCGAGGCGTGTGGCCGGCGCGCGCACACGGCGGGAGCGCCACGCGAGCTGCCTGCTTCACTCCCCCTCGCCGCCTGGTCGCTTCTGGAGGCGCCACGCGACCTCCCCGACCCTCTCGCACTCTCCTGGACCTCTCCCCTCCTCTCCCTCGCTCTCTCTCGCAACCCCCGAACGCCGCCGTCGCCGTCAATCGCCGTAGTCGTTGCCAGAGCCGTCCCCTCGCCCCTCCGTAGAGCCCACGAGCTCCGCCACAACTCCCTCGTCCTCTCCGTCAAGCCACCAGACGCCGGACGCCCTGTGGAGCCGCCGTCGTCATCGACTTCCTCCTCGCACGCCGCCGACCGCCGGCGACGAATTCGCCGCAGCAGAAGCTTCTCCGAGCCACTGAACCCCCCAGCAGAACCACGGTGAGCTCCCGGTTCGTTTCCCCCTTCTCCCCTAGTCGTTTGCGACCTCTAGCTCCTACCCCCGCAGATGCCCGACCTCACCGCCGCCGGCGATGCCGCCGCCGTGGCCACAGCCACGCAAACTCCAAACTGAGCACGCCACCGCATCCGCCGCTTCACCAGGAGCTCGTAGCACCTCTCCGTTAGCCTCCCCGTGCCCCGTAGCTCCAACCCCGACGAGGCCCGAACTCCGGCGCCGCCGCGAGCTCGTTTCCGGCGAGCTCCGGCCGCCCTAGCTGCTGCCGCTGGCTGGGATGGATGCGGGTGAGCTCCAGCTCCCCGTAGATGGTCTCAGCTGCGCAGAAGACCCCCGGAACAGAAATCCCGATGCCCTCCGCCGCGTTTGCTGCCACCGGCGGCTCAACGCCGGCGTGTTAGCTGCGGTTTGACCCGGATTTGACTCCCTGGGTCAATGACAGGTGGGCCCCCACCCCTTTTAGTTAGTTGACCGTTAAGTTAATTAATTAGTTTTGGTTAATTAGTTTAGCCACCGACATGTGGGCCCAGCCCTGCTGATTTTTCTGTTAGGATTAGTTTAGTGTTAATTAACTCAGTTAATTAACTGAGTCACTGACCAGTGGACCCCACTGTCAGGTTTGACTCTGGACCAGCCCCTTTGACCTGCTGACGTCATGCTTGTGTCATGCTGACGCAGTAAACCAGTTCTGGTATTTAAATAAATCTTAAATGATTTATTTATTTCAAAAATTGACTTAAACTTCAAAAAATCACAGAAATTCAACCGTATCTCAGAATGAAATAATTTATATATGAAAAATTATCAGAAAAATTCAATCTATCCATCTGTACCATTTTCATGCATGACAAATGAAGTTAAACCTACTGTTTATATAAAAACACATATATGGCATTTAGAAATACTTATTTTAGAGTTGCATTTGAACCCTTGGTTCAAATGGAGTTCAACCAATCAAAATGCTAGTTGCATTAGCTCAAACAACATCATAACTTCATGCCAAATTCATGCATCATATTGTTGCATATGCTTGTGTTTGATTGTCGGCACCGTTCTTCTCGATAGGTCCAGCTCCGGAGACCGATCCAGAGTACCTGTCAGAGGAGCAGTGTTCTGCACGTTGCTTCACCAGGCAAGCAAACCCCCTTGTTCATTCCGATACAACCCCTCTCTCGCTCCTGCTCCCTGTTATTGCATTAGGACAACAACGACTTCAACTGCTACTTTATGCTGCGGTAGTTGAACCCATTCCTCTGCATGTCCTGTCTTTCCACAGTAAATAGTTGAAACCCACTAGCATGTGTAGGATTTGATTGAAGCCATGATGTGATCTTACCATGCCTTGCTTGCTATTGCTTAGAGTGTGTCAGGTCTGATTCATCGGGAATGAATTGGAGTGAAATGATATGTTCTGATGCTGAGGGTTAAGTGTGTGAACACGTTTTGGTAAAGGTAGTGGTGAGAGGCCATGTAGGAGTACATGGTGGGTTGACTCACTGGAACCGTCCCTAAGAACTGAGTTCCGAGTATGTTGTCCAATGACTAGCTACTACCACACATTGGGTTCCGGTAACTCGACCCCTCTCGACTTATTAATCAACATGATCTCTGTCCAGGAGTTGCAACTAGTTTCTGGTGTTTGTACGTAGTGTTAGTAGTCTACCAAGTGGCACTCGGCCAGTGGGCTTGGGGCAGACTAGGCACCGTGGCACGGTGTACCAAGCGTAGATCCACTCGGCAAGGTGGGCTTGGGAACCATGCGCACATCATTTGGGGCCGTGAGCGACACCCCGACCGGATCTCCCCACGGATGGAACCCGAATAGGCGATAAACCTGGACGAGAGACTTGTGTGGTTAGTCAGGTCGTGGCCGACACCCTCGCCAGGCTTCCGCTTGAAGGTTGCCGAGATACACGACGTGTACGTGGCGGTAAGTGGCGAGAGCGTGTGTGAAGAAGTACACCCCTGCAGGGTTAATATGATCTATTCGAATAGCCGGGTCCACGGTTATGGACTTCTTGGATGCTTACGTGGTACATAGACAACTTGAAGTGGATACTCTAAAATACTCAAGACAAGTGTGAGTGCTATGGATGGCCTTCTCGTAGGGAGACGGGGATGAATCCATAGTGGTGTATTGTGTGGTGCTTAGTGGACTCGTGTGCGCCACCTCAAGAGAGTTACCAGCAATCGTAGAATAGGATAGCCACTAAGTCAAAGCTGGCTTGCTGCAACTAAACCCCACTTTGCCATCTTGATACAAGTGCATGTATGTTAGGATCTGATGTAAGTCTTGCTGAGTACCTTTGTACTCATGTTTGCTTAATTTATGTTTTGCAGATAGGATTGATGTCTCACTAGTAGTTCCGCTTGGACTTCGACAAGTAGCTTGTACCTCAGCTACGATCTTGGACGAGTGTTGTAGATAGTCAGGCTCTTTAGCCTTTTTCATTTGTAGATGTCTGTACTCAGACATGTTGTGCTTCCGCATGTTGCTTGTATGCTCTGAATGTTGGGTCATGAGACCCATGTTTGTAATATCTGGCTCCTCGGAGCCTAATAAATAAATACTTTGTTTATTAGAGTCTTGTTGTGATGCCATGTTGTATTTGCACATATTGAGCATATTGTGTGTATGTTATTGAAATGCTTGGTATGTGTGGGATCCGACACCTAGTTATTTACCCTTGGTAGCCTATCTTACTGGGAAATGTCTCCTAGTGTTTCCACTGAGCCTTGGTAGCTTGCTACTGCTCCGGAATACTTAGGCTGACCGGCATGTGTCCTTCTTCGTTCCTGTGTCTGTCCCTTAGGGGAAATGTCACGCGTTGTTCCTTTAAGTCCTTGTAGCTTGCTACGACTTGGGTTCATACGTTGATGACCGACACGTTCGTTGCTGGGTCATGGATGCCTGTCTCTGTAATTTAGTGCCACTTTTGGTTTATAACTGGTCATGTCGGCCCGGGTTCTCTGTCATATGGATGCTAGGGACGCTATCATATACGTGAGCCAAAATGCGCAAACGGTCCCGGGCCAGGTAAGGTGGCACCCGTGGAATACCGAGCGTGAGGCCGCAAAGTGATATGGTATGTTACATGCTAGATCGGTGTGACTTAGGATCGGGGTCCCGACACCTTGTCATATTGGTTGTCAATATTCTTTTAGGGTGGACCACCCTGTTTCTAAATATTGCAATCGTAGACATGAGTGAATAGTATTTCTCTATGTGATCTCTTCCATCATGTGTGGGCAACGAACACTGCATTGTATAGAAAGAAAGTGTCATTTCCAGCTTTTACATAGGCTTCGATCTTTTACATGGAATACAATCTGCCTACTTGCTTTGTGTCGCACTACCAACACTCCACCCTTGAAGCTAAACATTATGGAACTCATAATTCCTTAGTTTATTTGTTCAAATACGAATTTCATATGATTCTAATGTTCCTACTTCAGTTTTGAAATGTGTGTCCGCCTGTTATAGAGACATAAGGGGTTTGTACTTTTGTGTGTGGTCTGGTCAGCACGGTTGGGGGGTGAACTTTGCATATGCAGGGGTTTATAGGGAGACACTCTTCGAGTTGACTCCTCAATACATTCCATAGATAATCTGACTACTTTTTATGTTTTCATGAATCTTAGATTCTGAACAACATCATAATGATCATGAGCTTGCGCGCATGAAAAGAATAAAGCAGAACAATGCCATGGCTGTCAAACTTGGCATTAAGGGACTGAAATCAAGTCTGGATGCAATGCAATGCAAAAGCTCTCCACCTACAGATTCATGCTGAGAATATGATCCTAACAGTGATTCTGAGCTAGAGGGAGACCTAAGTCAATGTAGCTCCCTAGTGGAGGAGTCAGAGGAAGATGCCCTATCTTATTCACCCATCAAGGTGCTTGCTTTAACTTTCCAAGGTTATATTTGTCGCACATATCTTGCAACTGATGCTTTCCATTGCTTCTACTTTGTTGAACTGCCATTAGCTTAGTTTACACATCATGTATGTGAATACGCCCTGCCTATCAATTTTCAGTACATATTCCATCTGCCATCATACCATTTTAAACAATTCAAATGTTGTTCTTGTGTATCACACGTTCAAAAGGAAGAGGGCGATCGTGGACAAGCACAAGCAAAGTATTTGGAAAAGGTAGTGGCACTTGATAAATCAAATAGCCCATTAGGTGTAGTTGCAATATCACCTGACCCACAAAACACC
Source organism: Secale cereale (assembly GCA_902687465.1). NCBI lineage: Eukaryota > Viridiplantae > Streptophyta > Magnoliopsida > Poales > Poaceae > Secale > Secale cereale. The sequence goes on from LR738713.1 coordinate 285,546,061, forward strand.
CCAACTCTAGCAGACTCTAGCCCTACTACAGTGGTCATTTCTGATGCCCCAACTCAGCACACCCCGACTGCAGCAAACATTATGATTATGCCAGTTGACATAGCACCAGCTCTACGACGCAAAACCCCCATTCCAGCAAAGAGTACACCAATTCCAGCTGTCAAATCCCTTTTCGAACCAGAGAGAGCCCCAATTGCAGCAAATAGGACCCTTGTTCCATTTCTTCCCAGTTTAGAAGACAAAACTTATATTGTTGTCAGGAACTTTGTGCGCATCTTTCCTTCATGGAAAGATTATACCGCAGACACAGAAAAATTTCTAGTTTTCCTCCGCAACTTACGCGTAAGTAATGTACTAATGTTATTCATGGTCATTGCTGCATATGTTTCTGCTGACAGAAGACACAAGATTTTATTCTTTTAAATAGGCAAGGACCAAACTGGATTGCGAAGACGGGCAAGGGTTGGTTGCGCTTTCAAGAACTCATTGATGAAGTATCGTTCCTACCTGAGGCAAGCGCACTTCAATGGCAAGCGTCTAAACAAAATTTCTGTAAAGTCTCCGGTGCTACATTTATCTGACGGTGACTGGAATAATCTTGTTACACATTGGTCTCGGCTACAGCGTAAGGTACTATCTATGATATCACATCACAATTTGAACTACATTTCTGCATTTGCCTTAACGTCTCACTTGTACGAAAACTGTTAGCAGAAGAACATTCATTCTCAAGGGACCATAGAATCTCGCAACTATACTGCACACTTCATTGCTCTTGTGAGTACCTCTTGCCTTGTATGACCATACTTACTTCATAGCTATTTGATTATGTAGCATCACTGCACATGTCAGCCTCGTTATCGTCCATTTGGTGGACATTATAAAATCCGTATGGACTCTTACATAAATTTAGAATCAACCCAATGCTTTTGACGAGGTTTAGCTCTGCAGTCCTCTTGTAAGGACTGAACGTCGTCTATCACTGTACTTACATTAACAACTACTCCCTCCGTCCCATAATATAAGAACGTTTTGTATAGTACACCAGTGTTCAAAACACTCTTGTATTACGGGAAGAGGGATTGGTTCATTGTGTAGCATTCTGCATCTTATCTCCCTCGCCCACCATTTACTATAAAAGATTAGATCTATATTTAATCTTACCAAAAAGTAGAATACACAGACAATGCCAGTGCAGAAGTGTAGCCCATTGCTCTTGTCAGTACATTTTGTCCTGTAATGCTTGTACTTCCAGGGTTTGGTAGTTGATTATGTAACATCAATCTGCATCTTATCTTCGTTATCATCTATCCCTTCCAGTATTATTATATATATAATTACTCTCTACAAAATGTAGAGTACAGGCAATGCTTATGAAGAAGATTTTGTGCTGAAATTCTTGAGTTATCCTTCCCTTGACATGGAGAAGGGCATTCTAAAGCCGGTGTTAACTGTTAATGTAAGTCAGTCCTTCTAAAGACTTTATCCTCAACTGTTGTTTAATTTGCTCATACTCCCTATCGTTTACTGCTCTTTAGTTTGTTGTTTCTACCAAAATGCATGTTCGCAAGAACCGTAAGTTCTAAGCTTACTTGTAAAACCAAATTCCTTATTCATACCTTGCACATTACTCAATACTCCCTATATGTATGCTTGTTTTTGTGGATCTATAATCCAGTGTGTGGTGAAGCAGCCACGTTTGCACCTTGGCATCTCATGTTTTATCTTACTGATGTGGCTGATGATATGAACAACATGCCATGCACATTAACCAAAATAGACACAATGATTTTATTTGCCCTTCATCTATGCTTGTTAAGTTGACATGGTAATCCAGTAGTGTGGTGAAGCACCCCGCATTATGAACAATGCCAAATTATTCTATTGATATTTTGAACTTACTCTTTATTTTCTAATTTGAAATTGGATGGAATTGACAGCACAGTTATCATCTTTGTTTATACACGTGCAAAACCTGTCATTTCTCTGCTTTGTTTCAGGGTGATATGCCTGATGGCATGCACAAGTCTGCTGAAGGCTGTGAGGCAAACCCAACATATATTGCAGCAAAGAAGGCAAAACATCTTGAAGATAGCGAGACAACCCCAAAGTCTTATCTTGATGCAGTGTTCAAGTTACTTGAGACTAGAAGTCACGCAAGCTCATAGAATTCGTTGTCTGAATCAGTTCAACTTCTTCAGTCCCAAGTTCTAGCAGAAAGGCATTCTGCAACTCAACTTTGACTTGAAGTCCTATCTCTAAGAAAGATTGCAGAGAACACCAATGAGAACCTCATCGCTAAACAGCTACACCTGGAAGCTATGGCCGACATGCTAGGCCGGTCTCACAGCCTTGCTCAGCAGCTTGCGCAGTAGTTCGCGCGCAAGGCTAACCTTTCTTGAACTGTCTTGGGAGTGGTCTCGGTTCAGTATTTTTTTGTTACCCTGCAATGGTGCCCTGTTTTTGTAATATGCCTCTTCGTTGCGCGTTATCATCACTGGTGGCGAACTTCGATGCCCAGTGGATGTAATATACCATAAATCCTTTATTGTATAGTGTAGGTTTGTTCTTAATTCTTACTAGTTACTGCCATCATTCGCTATCTGAAAAAAATCAGATGTAGTCGACCGGGCCGAAACATTCGCCTGTAACGGGCCTGGTATTTAGCGGGCCACAATTGGGCCGGCCTGCATCTTTCTCGGGCCTGAATCATTGGGGCCTTCATACTTTGCGCGAGGCCCACAACTTACACCGGCCTATATTTTAGTTGGGCCTTTTGTGGATCCAGCGCTTAGTTTGGCCCAGGTAGCGTTGGGCCATTAACAGGCTGAATATTGTACTGGCCTGTTACGGCCCAGATGAAACCATGGGCCTTTAGCAGGCCGAAATGCATATTGGGCCTCAATTTTCACTAGTCGTCGACGGGCCTTCAGTAGGCTGAAATGTAGACTGGGCCTTTTTGGGCACAGTTATATCACGGCAGTTAACAGGCCGAAACATATCTAGGGCTCTAGTTGGCCCACTGATATCATGGGCTTTAAGAGGCCCAAAGTCATGTTGGGCTTAATTTTTGCCACCTTTATCACGTGCCGTTAGTGGGCCCGATGTCCTGTCGGACCATATATGGCCCATGGGCAGCGCGGGCCATTCCCAGACCGAAAGTCACACCGGGATGAAATGGGCCCATGTCTACATCGGGCCTCTAACAGGCTGAAAGTCACTGGGCTGTATTTGTGCCCAAATATTCGGCGAACAATTAACGGGCCAGATGTGGCTTCGGGCCGTAAATGGGCCCAAATATTCAGCCAACAATTAACCGGCCAGATCTGGCTTCGGGCCTTTATTAAGCAGGCCGTTATTGGGCTGGCCCAGTAGTACCTGAGTAAGTACTACGGGCCTTTGATCGGCCGGTCTTTTTAACCTACATGGGCCTTTGTTGGGCCGTACCACGCGTCAGCGTATCATAGGCTGAAAGACGTCATGGGCCATACATGGGCCGGAAGTTAAAACGGGCTGGAATTATACTGGACGGCCCAGATGACGCTAATGGGCCTAATTCCGATAGGCCGTAAATGGGCCCTGGGTTAGCAGGCTGTAAATGGGCTATATGCAAACAGGCCGTTAACAGGCTTGCCGTGGGCCGGCCCGCCATCGTTTGACCAAGTCAAACGGGCCAGCCTTTTCACACGAATGGGCCTCTGTTGGGCCGTGCCACGTGTCGACGTATCATAGGCGCTTTGTGTCCAATGAGTGGATGACATCTGTCGCAACAGTGAGCCGGCACGTGTTTCCCCCAGCCAACGATGATTTTACACGTGGAAAATCCCCATTGATCGGGGTTGTTAACAGGTTATCGGATCCAAAACCGGACCCGATAGCTTAACGGCGTTCCGTTACGGTGAATGCCATGTGTCGGTCACCCTTGACGAAAGCACTTCTGTGACGCACGATTTATCGTCATGGAAGTGGACACTTCCGTGATGATAATTTTTGTAATGTCATGAAACACTTCTACGACAGCACAGGTATGACTATCTTGATTCTGTCATAAAATCCTCATGGATGTACATGCATGACAGAAAATGTGACCTACTGTGACAAACACGTATCATCACGGAAGTGTATTTTTTTGTAGTGAATTGTGCTCCAACTTCCCGGCAAAACAAGAGACTATATGTGAATGCTTCGGGATTCACAAACCTTAACACCAATATCTTACTAAACATGTTCATCCTCTAGTACCTCCCACATATTATCATCTCTATATCACAAAACTATTGAAAGGAATCAAAAATATCATATTCAATGATCCATAAGTTTTATGTAGGAATATATGACTAACCATGCAATTGACCAATTCCGTTTGACTCTCTAAATAGATATAAGTGAAGCATGACAGTTTAATTCTTTCTACAAAACATCATGCTCTAACAAATATAAGTGAAGCACGAGAGCATTCTACGAACATCGGTTTTCTATGTGAAGAGAAACAGGCAATCCAAACTTCAAATGATATGAGTGAAGCACATGAAGCATTCTATAAAACCATACTCAAAAGATATAAGTGAAGTGCAATGAGCATTCTACAAATCAACCATGGACTATCTCATACCAGCATGGTGCATTAGTAAAAGAAAAATGAAAAGCACACGATGCTCCAAGAATTTACACATATCATGTGAACGAAACGAATCCGAAAACATACTATTACTTGTTGAAGAAAGATGGGATGCCTTCCGGGGCATCCCCAAGCTTAGACGCTTGAGTCTCCTTGAATATTTACTTGGGGTGCCTTGGGCATCCCCAAGCTTGAGCTCTTGCCTCTCCTCCTTCTCCTTACATCGAGACCTCCTCGATCTTCTAACACTTCATCCACACAAAACTTAATCAATTTTTTAGTGGCAGGGTTAGTGCATATGATCAATGAAATCCCATCATGTACTGATCTAACATTATTGTATAATTATAAACAAACATTACCCACTGTATGCTATCACAATTCTATGGCCCCAAATTAAGGAGGCTTCAACAAGAATTCAAACATAAGCAAATAATGAAGCTATAACAACAATCTATGAAAACAGGACATTCTGTAAAGATTTGAACATCCACCATACTTTTGTAAATCTAAAAATTCTGAAAAAAATAGGAACAATAATTTTTGTGCATAGCAAGATTGTGCAAAAAGTTTCAGAACCATTTGACTTTCCAGTAAAAAAATGAAAAATCATGCAGTACAGCCAAAGTTTCTGTTTTGCACCGCACAAACGAGTAAGCAATCTAATCATCCTAAAGGCAAACTCTTGGCATATTATTTTTATAATACAATGGAATTGTACAAGGGGATAATTATTTTTGCAAGAAACTTCCATGAAAAATTCTACATTGTTTCCATAATCATGAACACAAGTGTTCAAGGTCGACCTTTATTTCCGCAATGCATCACCTTTCAATCGCTTCTCTTTTTGAAAAAGTTTTAGGTTCCCCTCTATTTTTTTACTTTATAAAAGCACTCAACAGAAATAAATGACCCTTTTTTTAACTTCCGGGTTGTCTCCCTGGCAGCTCTTTCTTTAAAGCCATTAAGCTAGGCATAAAGTGCTCAAGTAATGAATCCACCCGGATCCCAAGGTATATCAAAGCCAATTTGAATCAACAATGATTTACATTTAGTAGTGAGCACAAAGCAACATATATCAAGCAATGAAGAAGTCTAACTCTCTTCCTATGCATCGGCATGTCATACGAGAACAATTCATGCACATCAAGTAAAGGCCAATGCATAGTATAAGAAGTTTCTTGCAGTTCTATCGTGTTGGAAACATAGAGAGGCGGAGATGTAGATCCTCTCTCATAATAATTGCAAGTAGGTGCAGCAAGCACATGCATATTATATTCATCAAAATAATCATGTGTAACGGTAAAAGGCAACCCATCAATGTAGTCCTTAATAAGTGCAAACTTCTCCGATATAGTGTAGTTTGGAGAATTCAAAAAGATAATAGGACTATCCTGCGTGGGTGCAATAGCAACAATTTCATTCTTAACATAAGGAACTATAGCAAGTTCATCTCCATAAGCATAATTTATATTGGCATCTTGGCCACAAGCATAGCAAGCATCAAGTTCATCAAAAATGGATATTTCAAGTGAATCAACGGGATCATAGCAATTATCATAGCATTCGTCCTTCGGTAAGCACAAAGGGTAATTAAACAATGTATGAGTTGAGGGGTTACTCTCATCAAAAGGTGGGCACGGGTAGCTAATCCGTTCTTCCTCCTTTTGTTCTTCACTCTCCTCCTCATCTTTTTCATCCAATGAGCTCACAATGTCATTAATTTCTTCTTCCATAGACTCATGCAAAATATTAGTCTCTTCTTAGACAGCGGAGACCTTCTCAATAAACGCATCAATATGGGCATTGTACTTATAATTCAAATATCAATACTTAAGTATAGCAAGATTTTTCAGATCTGTAAACATCATCATCATAATTTTCATACTCTTCAAACAAACATTTAATTTCACAAGCACCCTTAAAAGCAACAAATTCTTCTATTTGTTCCACATCACAATAATCATATATACCATTAGCATAAGAAGCCAAGGTTTTATTATCATTAAAGTCACATGAAAAGGGAAGATGTGGAGCATTCATCCTAGAGCAACAAGTATAATCATATCTCAAGCATAAATTTTAAGCATACCAATGCAACATATGAATTTGACCCCATAACAATTTTCTTTTATGACTCAAGCGATAATCCCTAAAGTATTCATGTTGATCCAACGTTACTCCCATTATATAGTTCAATGGGGTTTTCTCAGGATTATCAAAGTGGTGCATAATATCTTTCACATAACGAGCATCGAGGGTTTTAGGAGGTTCCCCATCTCCATGAGCAGCAAGTACCACTATTTTTTTTTGGTGTTTCGTGTTCCATATCCATAACTAAAGATAGAGAACAACTTAGAATAGAAAATAAAACTACTCAATGATAAATAAACAAGCACACACGAGAATATTAACCACACACTATAACTCCCCGGCAACAGCGCCAGAAAAAGGTCTTGATAACCCACAAGTATAGGGGGTTGTTTGCAGCCTTTTTCGATAAGTAAGAGTGTCAAACCCAACGAGGAGCTCAAGGTAGAATAAATATTCCCTCAAATTCTATCGACCACCGATACAACTCCACACACACTTGACGTTTGCTTTACTGAAAACAAGTATGAAACTATTTTGTAGGTGTGATGCTAGAACTACTTTGCAAGAATAAAACTAGAAGTACATTGCAAGAATAATAAAAGTGGATAGATTTTGTCAACAAGGAAGTTATTTGTCCCTAGGCAATCGATAACAAGTACCGGTAATCATTCTTGCAATTTTATATGAGGGAGAGGCATGAGCTAACATACTTTCTCTACTTGGATCATATTATCACATCCCTAGACAGTGCTTGCATTAGGACTAGCTAGAGTGTGCATCATGTTTACTTTTTGCAGAAACTTGAAATGGGGATGACAGAAACCCCAGCACCCCTCTTCTTTCTACTAGGGTTTAATAAAATGTTTTCCAATATACCCAAAATGCCCTTAAAAAATGTTCATCATCTTTGCCTTGGTCTTAAACCTCTGACAAAAATGGTGCACAATTTTGAAGGACATCCTAAGGTCACTGGATTAATTCATATTGTACTTGCATTTGGGCATTTAAATGCTATATAATATTTTAAATTCCCAAATAATCATAAACTAAAATGTTCCATGCTGTTCATATTATATTAAGTGGACATGGTCAGTTTTATGATTTATAAAAATGTTCTAGCATTTTTATTTATTCAACAAAGTGGCAGAAAAACAAAACAGAAACGACACTAGATTATGAAGATATAGTTAGTACATCAAATGTACTATTATTTGCAATCAACATCAAGTGTATTCATATAGTACACATAGTTCATATCTATCTCTATACTAATCATGTGGTGTGTTGTTAAGATAATATACGCATGCTGTTTAACTTGGCAACAATCATGATTGTAGATTCTTATTCAAATAGAGAAACGAATTCAAATTTAGTTCGAATTGCAGGGTTAGTATAGAAATTTAGAAGGCACTAAAATGTCCGTATGAGTAGGTTACATGCATTATACAGCCAGCGAAAAAATTAATTGGACATAACATGGATTCATAGCTTTGAATAGAATTTGTACAGTAAAATGGGACAAGACTATCTCTTTGTGTGGTGCGAATAGTTTGTTTTTGTTTTTTCGTTGAGGGAAGTGTAAATTGATTTCATACATACATTATACACGTTAGGCTTGTCCCCACATTTCAACCCATGCCATGTTATCCCGAAAATTCAGATATCGTGCTCACAAAACTCGCGGCTTCACAACCCACACCTTGCTATCACGGAATTACAATGCGCACGAAAACTCCCTCTAGTTGCCAAATCCCGACATGCAAAATCCCGCTTCTAACCCCGAGCCAAAGGGCCGCTAGTTCAAATCGGTGGGGGTACTTTTGTAACACACCCTATATTTTGGACAATCGCGTCCCTAAGTCATGGTGCCCCCCCCCTCTCATCACCTTATTTTCGCCATTCAAAATCCCAGGCCACCACACCTCTCTGCTCCAGCCGCGAAAACCCACGCTCCTCCGTCCGCCACCCCACCGGTGTCCAGCCGGACCCTCTTCCCCAACGACGTCATCCACCGCAACAGCTCGACATCCCTCATCCAGCTCGCCTTGATCTCGTCGTCCCACCGGTCAACCCTCCCACCCCTCCAGGTAGTAATCCAGAGGAAGATATCTGTTCTGAGGGAGATTCAGACGGATCTGACCACTCCTATTTACTGTCAGCGTCCTGGGAACGGGGGTACCCAGACCTACCTGCCCGCGGCCCGTGTCGTGGCTCCATCGATGGCCTGGTACGGCCCAGCTTCAGCAACCACAGCTCAAGACCCTCGCGAGGGGCCAAGCCTCGCAAGGCGGACGACAGCAAGACCTCCCAAGGGGCAGCCTCTCTAGGCTGGCTCCCGAGGAGTGGAGATATCTATGCAAGGTGCACCTCGCGAGGTTCACGTGGTGTGAGCCATGACGACCAAGGCCAGGCGGGCGCCAGCGGGCGCAGTGTACCAGTTTCCCCTTTGGTGCTGAGGAGGCAAGCGCAGGCGCGGAGTCCCAAGGAATCAAGCAAAGGTTTCCATATCAGTACAACAAGACTAAGGACCGCGAAGACGGCAGAATGGAGGTCACCATGGAGCGCGGCGCAGCGTCAATACCAGAGCCTTTGGCAGGCGAATACTGCTTTTGTCAGGATAGCTTGTACCGGTTGTTCCCCTTCAAATTTGGCCGTTATGGGATCCCTTCCCGCCTACATTTGGGAAGAGGACCAAGGCCACTATAAATAGGACCTGGCCACCACCATAGAGGGGGCATTCTGGAGAGGGGAATGGGACTAGAGAAAGATAGATAGAGAGAGAGAGAGAGAGAGAGAGAGAGAGAGAGAGAGAGAGAGAGAGAGAGAAAGCATTCCACCATATGAGGGACCGGATCCATTCCACCCTGACCATACCACAAGCTCATCCGATCCCAAGAACGCCTCTCCTCCTAAGGCTGTTCATCCATTGTACTAGTTCATCCTCATCCCCACGAGGCAATCCACCACACACACTGGAGTAGGGTATTACACCGCAAGGTGGCCCGAACCAGTATAAACATCTATGTCTCTTGTTCTTTGAGTTCGTCGAGCTAGGCCATGGAATCATAGGGCGAGTGCGCTGGGGAGAGAGTGTTCTTCATGTGCACCCCAGAGTTTGAACCTGTCTAGGGTTTGTGGAACCCGAAATTTGACATTTGGCGCACCAGGTAGGGATGCGCCGAAGTTCCGCCTCTCCGTCTGCCTCGCTCTCCATCCACCAGCCCCCCATGGCAGGCGCCGCCCCTCTCACCGGCTTGGTGGGCGCGTAGTGGCGCTGCGGGCCACCGAGCTTTCACCGCCGCCTTGCAACAGGAGCGGTGGCCACCCAGGTTTAGGATGAAGATGCCGCCTCGCTTCGACGGCGAGGCAGACCCGGTTGGTTTCCTCCAGGCCTACGAGGAGGCCGTTTGGGCAGCCAGCGACGACAACAGGGTCATGGCAACTAGTTCCCCATGGCCCACCGGCGTACCACGCGCCTGGTTTATCAACCTGCCAGAGTCGTCTGTGGCCTCCTAAGAGGAGTTGTGCGGCATCTTCACCGCGCGCTTCATGGCACCGGTGCCCCATGCCGTCGTGGCCCTCCTCGGCGGCTCTCAGGCGCCGCCCTCGGATTGCCACATCAATCAGTTCTTCTGCCAAGTGGGCACCGCCCGAGTATCGCAGGGAGTCCCTTCGGGATGGGCGGCACCAGAGGCCGACCTCACCTTCGATTCAAGAGACCACCCGGCGACCACCACATGTGCAGGTGCGCACCCGATGCTCTGCACCGCACCATATGCAATGTGTCGGTAACCAAGACCCTGATCGACGATGGGGCCGGGCTCAACGTGCTCTCCGTGGAAGCCTTCGGATTGCTCCATGTGTCGCACGAGCAACTCCGCCCTACTAGGTCGTTCTCCGAGGTCGTCGACGGCTCCACCAGCCCCCTGGGGCAGATCCGCCTCCTTTTCACCTTCGGCACCCGCGACAACTACCGCACCGAGCTTATCGACTTCGACATCACCCACATCGGGCTCCCGTACAATGCCATCCTCGGGTACCCAGCTCTGGCCAAGTTCATGGCAGCGACTCACCCAGCCTACAACCTCATGAAGATGCCGGGGAGCAGCGGCGTCCTTCTATGGTTGGAGACACCAAGGAGGCCCTGGAGGCCCTCAAGCTGGCCTTCAGGGCCGCGGCGGCGGCACGCCCGGCCGATGAAGCAGCTCCGGTGGCCTTGGGGGTTGCACTAGCAAAAATAAACAACTTTTCTCTCAAGACCGAGCCAAGATGAAGCAAGTGCCGGTTGACGAGGATGGGGCGTCAGGAGCCACCTTCACCATAGGTGCCGACCTTCCCCCGGATCAAGAAAAGGCGCTGGTCGGTTTCTTGCGCGCGAACAATGAGGTGTTCGTGTGGGAGCCCAAGGACCTGGCGGGAGTTTCAAGGAGGGGGGTGATCAAGCATCACCTAAATGTATGCCCCAATGTACGCCCAGTAAAGCAGAAGGCACTGCGGTAGTCCACAGAGAAGCAGTCCTTCATTGTACAAGAGACTCGTAAGCTACAAGAAGCTAGTGTGATCCGCGAAGTGCGGTACCTGGAATGGCTGGCGAACCCGGTAGTTGTGCCCAAGAAAGGCGGGAAGGAGAGCATATGTGTCGACTTCACCAACCTCAACAAGGCCTTCCCACAAGACCCGCTCCCACTGCCGCGCATCGATCAGATCGTCAACTCCATAGCCGAGTGTGACCTGTTGTGTTTTTTGGATGCCTTTTCGGGCTATCACCGGATCAAGATGGCGATGCAAGATATTGAGAAGACAGCCTTCTTGACCACATGTCCGGTGTACTGCTACACTTGCATGACATTCGGGCTGCGTAATGCTGGGGCAACCTTTCAGCGGCTGATGCACATCGCTCTAGGCCGACATCTCGGGAGGAACGCTGAGGCCTACGTTGACGACATCGAGGTAAAATCTCGGGAGGCCAGGACCCTCATTGATGATTTGGAAGAGACCTTCACCAGCCTCCGCAAGATAGACCTGCGGCTCAACCCAGAAAAGTGTGTGTTCGACGTCCCGTCAGGCAAGCTGTTGGGTTTCCTGGTGTCGCACAGAGGAATTGAAGCTAACCCCAAGAAGGTCAAGGCCATAGAGAAGATGGGTCTACCAAAGACCCTCAAAGGGATGCAGAAGCTAGCCGGCTGTGTAACATCGCCCGGGCGTTTCATCTCCAAGCTAGGGGAGCAAGCCCTCCCCTTCTTCAAGCTGATGAAAAGGAAAGGCCCATTCGAGTGGACTCCAGAGGCTGGCGCAGCTTTTGAAGACCTCAAGAAATACCTCACTAGCTCACAAGTAATTGTGGCACCCAAACCTCAAGAGCCCTTGGTGCTTTACCTGGCTGCTACACCACACTCTGCCAGCGCGACATTGGTGGCAGTCCGGGAGTAGCGCCAGGACACGGCAACACAGTCCTGGGACAATACTCCCGAGGCTCCAGCGGGATCAGCTGTCGATCAGGTTCCACGAGACGGTGTTCCTAAAGCTGCAGTTGCCCCTACTAGCGACTAAGCTCCTGAGGCCTCCCAGCCTCAGGAGGCGCCACAGCCCCAGGAGAGCTTGGACTCCACCAACACTTCCACCCTCGTCGAGCACCTGGTGTCTTCGTCAGCACGATACTTCGCGGCGCTTGGGCGCGTTACCCCATGCCACCGAAACTTATGCTCGCACTCCTTGTTGCTTCGCGCAAGCTGTTCCACTACTTCCAAGGCCACCCCATCAAGGTTGTATCAGCTTACCCGCTGGACAGGGTGCTACGGAGCCCCAATGCTGCGGGAAGGTCACCGAATGGAACATCGAGCTGCAAGCATTCCAGCTGGAGTTCAGCACCACCAGAGTCGTCAAGGGTGCGCGCTCGCCGACTTTGTGGCAAAGTGGACCGACACCCCAGGGCCTAAAGCAGGCGAGGATCGGCCCCTCTCGTCAGGGAGTGAAGCACCGAATGGCTGGGTCATGTACTTTGACGGCGCCTTCGCACATCAGGCCGCGGGGGCAGGAGTTTTGCTCATCTCGCCCACCCAAGACAAGCTCTACTACGCCGTGCAGCTCTGCTTCCAGCACGGAGAGAAGGTCTCCAACAACATGCGGAGTACGAAGGCCTAATCGCCGGCCTGAAAGCACGGCCGCCTTGGGTGTGAAGCGCCTCACCATTAAGGGCGACTCCCAGCTCCTCGTCAACTTCTCTAACAAGGTGTGCGAGCCGAAGGATGAGCACATGGAGGCGTACCTAGTGGAGGTACGCAAAATGGAGAAACAATTATTAGGCCTGGAGCTGCAGCACGTACCGCGCGGCACGAACAAGGAGGTCGACGACATCGCCAAGAAGGCGTCCAAGCGCCAGCTACAGGAGCCATGCGTCTTCCAGGAGCGCCTCTTCAAGCCCTCAGCAGCCCCTCCAGCTACAGAGCGAACACCGCCTCAGGAGGAGCTTCCCCCTCCGCCGACCTCGGGAGCTCCCGCCTGCGGCCTGACCTCAGGGGCGCCTGCTCCTCGCACTCGAGCCTCAGGAGGGGTGCTGGACCAAAGAGTTCAAGGCCTACCTTCTACAGGGAACCCTGCCGGAGAAGGAGGAAGACGCAGAGTGCGTGGCTCGGTAGGCCACAACCTACTGCCTTCAGGATGGTGAGTTATACCGAAAACAACCCAATGACATTTCCTTGCGGTGCATCTCCTGGGAGTAGGGGTGCGAGCTGCTGACCAACATACATGTGGAGATTGTGCGCAGTACTCATCATCGCGCACCCTGGTGGACAAGGCGTTCCATAGCGGATTATACTGGCCAACAGCGCTCTGCGACACAGCCGAGCTGGTGAGATCTTGTGAAGCCTGCCAGTTCCATGCCAAGCAAATCCACCAGCCTGCTCAGGGCCTTCAGACTGTCCCGCTCTCGTGGCGATTCGCGGTCTGGGGGCTGGACATTTTGGGACCGTTCCCTCGGGCGCCCCAGGGCTACCGTTACCTCTACGTTGACATTGACAAGTTCACCAAGTGGGCGGAGGTGGAGCCAGTGCGCACCATCCCCGCAGGCTCGGCGGTCAAGTTCATCAAGGTCCTCGTGAGCCGGTTCGGGGTCCCTAATCGCATCATCACCGACAACGGCTCACAGTTCACTAGCAATCTCTTGAAAACATATTGTGCTAATCTTGGAACACACATATGCTACGCCTCACTGGCACACCCCAGAAGCAACGGTCAAGCTAAGCGTGCCAACGCGGAGTCTTGAGAGGCCTCAAGACAAGGACCTTCAAGAAGAGGCTCGAGGCCTGCTGCAGGGGCTGGCATGGCGAGCTCTAGTCCGTGTTGTGGTCCATCCGCACCACCGCCACCAAGCCAATGTGCGAGACCCCATTCTTCCTCGTCTACAGAGCCGAAGCGGTTCTCCCACATGAGGTCAAACATTGCTCCGCGCGGGTCTTGGCATTTGACGAAGCACGCCAAGACACCATGCGGGGGATGGATCTCGTGCTAGGGGAGGAACGCCATCGCCAAGCCTCGCTCCGGGCGGCAAGGTACCAGCAGGTGCTACGGTGGTACCATTGTCGCAGCGTCCGCTCCAGGACGCTCGAGGTGGGCGATCTTGTCCTGAGGCGGGTGCTCTCCAGGGAAGTGCTGCAGAATCTCTCACCCATGTGGGAGGGCCTGTTTAGGATTGCCCGCGTCTCTAATCCTGGCGCCGTGTACCAGGAGACGGGGGACAGCATCCCCATCCAGAACGCCTGGAACATCCAGCACCTCCAGACAAGGTTGTCAGAATCACGATTCTGTTGTACGATTCTACGACTTTACGATCCAAACTAACCCCTCTGATTCTACGACTTTAGTTCATAGAATCTACGTTTCTATGATCCTTATAGTGAAGATTCCACGATTTGCGATCCTACCATCAGGGCTCCGATCCGATTTAAAATCGCGATTCTGACAACCCTGCCTCCAGAAGTTCTACCCATGAAGCAAGGCCCGGTGCCTGTGAAGGTCTCCGCTCGTGACACTCTCACATAATAATGAGTGGGGTTGTACACGCCCCAGAGTCTCCGGAGTGCCGCCCTCGGGCCTTGGGGGCTCGTTCCCACGTCCTAGTGGCAACACTTAGCTCCACGCTGGTGACAAGACTAGACTAGGTGTCGGACGCGGCTGTTCATTTGCTTTCTATAGTTGGTTGCGATCTTTTAATGAATTTGGAGTTCTGGTGTTTTTCGATTGCTTAGTTGAGTTTTCCATCTTCTAATTTGCTCGCCCCTTTTTCTTGCGTCGGGAAAGACGGCAGTTGCTTGACGCGCTCCCTCGCATGCCTCGTGAGGGGGCTAGGAACGTGTGTTCGTGTCAGTGCGCTGGGCCAGCCCACGCCGCGGTCACACCTCGCCAAAGCCCTGTCGCCCCAGAGCTTCGGCTTCCCTAATCTTCGCGAGGTGCCCTCGAACGAGCTCATGATTGGCACACCCCCTCAAGTCCGTGCCCCCTGGGTACCACGACATGGTACATTAAGCCATGATTAGCCCACGCCTAAGGGCTCGCGCAAGGAGGAATAGGGTACTCGGCGGATTCCTTAACAATTTTTGCAGCTTTCACTACAAAAAAGATACACTTCCGTGATGATACGTGTTTGTCATAGTAGGTCACGTTTTCTCTCATGCATGTACATCCATGACGATTTTATGATAGAATCAAGATAGTCATACCAGTGTTGTCGTAGAAGTGTTGCATGACATTACCACAATTGTCATCACAGAAGTGTCCACTTCCATGATGATAAATCGCGCGTCACAGAAGTGCTTTCGTCAAGGGTGACCGACACGTGACATCCACTGTAATGGAACGCCATTAAGCTATCGGGTCTGATTTTGGATCCGATAACCCGCTAACAGCCCCGACCAATGGGGATTTTCCACATGTAAAATCATCATTGGCTGGAGGAAACACGTGTCGGCTCACCGTTGGGACAGATGTCATTCACTCATTGGACCCAAAGCGCCTATGATATGCCGACACGTGGCACGGACCAATAGATGCTCATTCTTGTGAAAAGGCCGGCCTGTTTGACTTGGTCAAAAGGTGGCGGGCTGGTCCACAGCAAGCCTGTTAACGGCATGTTCGCATATAGCCCATTTACAGCCCGCTAACCCAGGGCCCGTTTACAGCCTATCCAAATTAGGCCCAGTAGCGTCATCTAGGCCGTCCAAATATAATTCCAGCCCGTTTTAACTTCCGGCCCATGTATGGCCCATGACGTATTTCGACCCATATGAGGCCCTTATTACTCTCGGCCCATTAATGCCTCGTGTTAAAACTGGCCCGTAATGAACATTGTATCACTTTATATCCATTAACGGTCCATTATTCCGTTGGGACGTTTCCAACCATGTTATCTTTCGGCCTTCTCAGGGCCCACTTATTCTTGGGCTCATTTCCAGCATTCGTTTACTTTCGGCCCGTTACTGTCATTTTCTGCTTGTGGGCCAAATATAGCCTGTGGTTACAGTCGGCCCGTTAATACGTTGGGCCGTTTTCATGGCGTCATCAAATATGGCCCATTTATTCTTGGGCTCATTTCCAGCATTCGTTTACTTTCGGCCCATTACTGTCATTTTCTGCTTGTCGGCCAAATACAGCCCGTGGTTACAGTCGGCCTGTTTGTGGCCCGTTAATACGTTGGGCCATTTTCATAGCGTCATCAAATGCGGCCTATTAACGACGGCCCATTATGGTCGGCCCATGAACGGACGATTTCAACTCTAGCCCATTTATGGCCATAATGTGGTCTGTTATTGGCCCATGTTTGGCCAACCGATCATATGGCCCATAGAAGGCCCATTGATGATACGGCCCGTAGAAGGCCCATTGATGATACGACCCGTAGAAGGCCCATTGTGTCAACGACTCGTAGAAGGCCCATTATTTCTACGGCCCTTAGAAGGCCCATTGTTTCTACGGCCTGTAGGAGGCCCATGTTAACTACAGTAAATATGTAGCCCATTGTTAATGTGGCCTAGTTTTAAAAAATATGTTATTCCGGCCACTAGCAAACCGCGGAAAAAGAACATCACTGACTACAAGAAAAATAAACAAGACAATACGGAAATAAATAAGCAAGCAATTAACGCTATCCTATTACCGCTATTACACATATTACATCCACTGGGCATCAAAGTTCGCCACCAGTGCAAATATAGGGAACAAAGCAGCATATTACATACACTAACCGTCAAAATTGGCCACCAGTGCAAATAAATGTGGCAGCAAAACATGAGCATAATTGAAACAACTTCAGAAGAGCTCTAGAAACGTGGTATCCACCACGCTGGCATAAGCTTAGCAAGCTTATTAGCTTTGTCCTATTTGGCGCTAAAATCTTCCAATGCTTGCTATTGCACCAGAAAGTATGCATCTGAATGCTATAGGGACTTCCGCAGTCCTTCCGCTTCTTGTCGCAGCACAACTGATCGATGTCTTTCAGCTTGTAGTTGAGACTCAAGAAACCGAACTGATTCAGACAGTGAGTTTGAATAGCTTGTGCAAGCAGTAGTGGCCAGTAACTCCAACACTAAACTAAGACAGGACTTTCGGGTTGACTCACTGTCTTCGAGATAGTCTTCCATAGTTATTTTATCAGCTTTGTTGGAGACCAACAAGGATGTGTCACTATCCTGAACCTTTTCCCCATTACTTCCTTTACCATTGCTTAATAAGGCACTCTTCCCCAATATTCTGTCAGCATTCTAAAAGAAGAAACAAGTAGACACATAACAGTTTAGCATGTACTACTATATGAAACTCATTTCGGTGAACCAGTTCATTAGTAAGGTGGACAGTGTTAAACTACCAAGTCTTCTATTGCCAAGTACTAGTACATAATAAAAGCATCAAACAAACATATATCTATGTCCTATGGTCACTTCATTGTCTTGCCAAATCAAAATAGAGACACGGTTCAAATCATATCAGTTCAAGACAAAGCAGCAGTGAAAGAATACAAAGCGTGGGAAACTACATGGCACAACAAGATTTCATATGGGTACCATGGGTCTACATGTACAACAACACTATTTGCTTTGTTGTGATGCTAGTAATGTGCATGATATGAGAAGTCAGCTTTATACACAATTGAAATTGAAATCAACAGAGCTATTGATAAGAGCAAGCTTGTTAAAGAAACATGCGTGAACATACCTGTTGTGCCATTGGAGTTTCGATTGGATCCTTCGATTTAAAAATAAGTTTGTATGAGTAAATATAGTGATACAAGAGCAAAGCAGTATGCACGATAGCAATGATAGTTAAAAAAGGCGCGCCTAAGCGAGCGCTTAAGCTCGCCTAGGCTCTAGGCGTTGGCGAAACACATTGCGCATAACTACGCTTAATCTATGCATAACTCCGCATAAGCATGCGCTTTGGTCAGTAAAGCGCAAGGCGGTGGCAAAACGCACAATTAACGCCTAGCGCTTTTTAGAACTATGATAGCAATGGAATCTTAAATTAGAACAGTTGTTCTTCAGGTTTAGGCACTTGTTCAACATAACAGAGTACAGTAAGACACAATAATATAGTACTTAAAAATAGAAAATGAGCTCATAGACCTTACCACATTCTTGGTTCGGGACCACTACAGAACAAGGCGTTCCCAGTCATCGTCCAGTAAATGTGTCTCAGGAGAACATAAGGGAATTTGATGAGTTTCTTTGCCGGTGAAGTACGTTTTCTTCAGGTAATTCCGGTACTGCCACCAAGCATTCTTGAAGATAGAAGAGGTATTAGCACAGGTTACCTCATCCTGAGTTTCCAAATCGGTCCTTCTCTATAGAGAAAAATGGGAAATTTTGCTGTATTATAACCATCACGAAGGTAGGATGTATGGGACAAAGCAAAGTAATTGCCATGAGTAACATTACTTACACATAACTCCTGGACAAACACCCGCAACTGGCAGTTTCCTTCATCTTCAGTATAATATTTCCAAGATGGGAAGATACGCACATACGATTTAACAACATAAAATGCGATAGATGCTAAAGTACGACTAGCTGGTTGTGCTTCAACCACGGGAATAGGCGTACTAACTGGTGGAGTTGGGGTTCGCCGTGGTAGTACTGGCCCTTTGGGCACTGGAGCTGCCTTACTAACTGCTCTTGTTTGGGAGCTATGTGGTGGAGATGGTGCTGTGTCCACAGGAACTAGATTACTATCTGCTGGGGTTGTGGTTAGATTGGGTGAAGCTGGTTCTCTGTCCATCACAGTAGGGGTACAATCTGCGAGAGTTTGGGTTATGTGTGGTAGGGCTGGTTCTCGTGCATGTACAACCGGGGTGCTATCTCCACCAAGAGGTAGCACTGTTTTATTTGACCGTGTTTTTAGTCCGCTAGATGCTGGCATCACCTGCTCCAATTCAAATGGCTAATAAATAGGAAACATAGTTGAATGTACAGACATTGTAGGAGAGACAGATGCAATAAATAGTGTGGAAGAAAGAGGACATGAAATAGTTGACATGTATATTGTTTAACTAAAACGGATAGCATGACATAATTTCACATATATGATGTCTATCTAAACTGGATAGCATAGCATAACATAATTCAAAGATATGGTGAATAACTAAAACGCCATGCCAAGTTAGAGCATACACCTCGGTGGGGGGATAGGACTGGTCATCTGTCTCTCAATCCAACTCTGAGGAGCTATCGGGACCCAACAAGAGATCTGCTTCGACAGGTAGCACTGTCTGCTCTGAAGGCCTTGTTTTCACTCTAGATTTTTCAATCTCCCACCCAAATGGCTGATTCACAGGAAGAG
Organism: Secale cereale; assembly: GCA_902687465.1. Taxonomy (NCBI): domain Eukaryota; kingdom Viridiplantae; phylum Streptophyta; class Magnoliopsida; order Poales; family Poaceae; genus Secale; species Secale cereale. The sequence continues at coordinate 285,565,595 of LR738713.1, forward strand.
TAGTTTAATGTACAAACATTATCGGCAAATGGAAATTTAATGAAGAAAAGTATGGGCAAGATATCATTCAAATATATGATGCCTGGTTAAACAGGATGGCATTGCACACATATATTATGGCTGGCTAAAAGACATGAGACTGCATAATTCCCATATATGATATAGATACTAAACAGGTGGCGACAGAACATGTCTAAACTAAGCAGATGACATATATGATGTCAAAAGTAGGCACTGCAAGGCGACATATGCATGATATGACTAACATCATCATGCCAAGGTAGAGCAAACACCTTGGGGGTAAATAGGAGTGGTCAGCGGTGTCTGAATCCGCCTCAGAACAGATATCTTCCTCTGGATTACAATCTGGAGAGGGGTGGGGAGGGTTTGCCATTGAACCCACCATGTAGCGATGTGTGCATGACATTGTATTGCCGCGCAAAACTCTTCTATTTTTCTCTACATGTTCAGCATGACTGTGTACAATATCTGACATGCATACGCAAAAAATATGGTGAGATTATGTAAGGAGAGAATGCAGAAATTTAGAATGATGGTAACAACCAGTGGATGGATCCAAAAATAATGATAGCAGGCTGATGATTGCTTTAATTTAATAAAAAGACAGATGATGATTGCTTTAATATTTATTTCCCACCCAAGATGAACAACATAGGCATACCCTAGGTGAACCAGATATTAGACAGAGATACTATTCATTGCTTCCTCGATATGTGCGCCACAACTAATTTAGAACTCAAGTTTGAACATTAATTTGGACCTGACTTGGAGTCCAAGAGGTGAACAGGACGATAAAGTAGGAGGTAATTTTAAGCAATGCATAACATAAGAAGAATCAAAAGAGTGCGACATCTCTTGTGGACCCGTGTACTCCTCATGTTCATGTGCTGAGTCGATGATGGTGATGCCGTTGCGGTGGGTGCCGGCGGCAGGGAAGGAGATCCGAGGCGGCGAAAGACGGTCAGGAGTCGTGATGTCTGATTTGGTGGATGTTTCTGTCGATGGAGCACCTCAGGTAAGGTGGACAACGTCGCGGCACGAGCAGGACAAACCACACAAAGTTCCCATCGACACCTACCTGTAACTGAAGTAATTCTGTAAGGGCTCATTTGGCTTGCATGATTCTAAAAACGCAGGGATAGGAAAAACACCATAATAGGATAGGAATGCACATGGTAAACAGAGTATTTGAAAATATAGGATTTCTATCACCTTGGGTGCTTGGTTTACAGGAATTGGAAGAGCAGAGGAATGCAAAGAAATATGGCCGAAATAAAGTGAAACCATATGAAAGCGTGTACAGTTAGAATGTTATTCTGCCACTAATGCACTTGGTCTTGTTTTCATGCATAGGATTTTGAAAAGTAGGTCTAGGTGGATGTTTTGCTTCATTCCTTTCAACAAAATGCATGAATAATTGAATAGTAGAGTGCCATTGGAAAATTCCCTATTTCTATGTTTTTCTGTCGAACCAAAATAGCCCTAATGAATCGACATGAATGTATAGTAATAAGTGATGCAACAAGTGTACAACCTCTTTGCCGTAGCCGTTCGACCTCAGCATCATTGGGTTGGTTGCTGAAGGAGTTGAGGCAGAGGTGGCTGTCGGAGGTGTGGAGGAAGATCTGGGGAATCTGTAGACGGCGTCCAGGGCACTGCTCTGTTGTGATGGTTCGCTCTATCGTTGGAGCAGCCCCGGTGAGCCGTAAGACGTCAAGGCTGAAGCAACACAAGACAGACATCGTCAATCTCAAGTGGGATTCTAATAGCATCTCCAATAGATGATGTAAAATTGATGTAAAATTTACATCACCAAAAACCACCTGACTACAACAGATGAGGTAAAAACTGTTGACTCTGAACTTAACTGTCGAAACTGAAATTTACTGTGGAATCTGAATGTTACTGTCGAAACTAAACGCAATGGTAGTAGAGAGGCACTTGACATGTAGTTTAGGGAGGGCCTAAAGTTCATCTTCAACCTGCACCCCCCTGAGCCGCCAGCCACCACCTGCTGAACCACCGGCCCCAGCGCCACCTCGCCGCCCCGAAACAACTCCCACCGCCGGTCCGCCGCCGCCCCTGCCAGCCCTATAGGCCCCCCGCCCCAACCCTGAACCCTAA
>LR738713.1:285568152-285580475 GCA_902687465.1 Secale cereale
CCCCACCCCCTGAAAATCCACTGACCCAAAAGTCGATTCTGTCGACTGAAGTGTAGCTAAATTGTAGCAGAGCAGCAGCACGAGCGAGGGGGAGAGCAGCAGCAGCAGCAGTGCGAGCGAGAGCCGGAGCAGCAGTAGCTAGGCAAGCGAGCGATTGAGCGAGAGCCGGAGCAGCAGCAGCAGCAGCAGCGTGAGCGAGCGAGCGAGAGCCGGAGCAGCAGTAGCAGCGCGAGCGAGCGATCGAGCGAGAGCCGGAGAAGCAGCAGCAGCGCGAGCGAGCGAGCGAGAGCCGGAGCAGCAGTAGCAAATCCGGTTGGTATGGACGCCGCCACCGAAGGGGCCTCGCACTGGGGGAGAGCCTCCATGGAGATGTCGCCCGCGGCGCCGGCTTCAGGGTAGCCGCTCCATAAGGGTGCGGGATGGAGCACTTTCGGCGCCGGGAGGTCGAGCTAAGGAGAAGGTGCGATGCGATGAGTGTGCAACCTCTTTGGTGGCGCCAAGTAGGCCTCGGCTTCATTCGAGGAGTTGGTGAGGAGGTTCCGGTGGAACAGGTTAAGGCGGCGCTATGGGGATGGAGCAGTCGCGATAGACGAGGCGATCATCGGAGCAGCTCCTTGGAGGTGGAGGACGGGGCGGCTGAACCAGCGGGACGACGAGATGGACGACAGATCCTCATCCGGGGAGGTGGACGAGGGGCATCAAGCTATTGCGATGGACGACGTCGTCGGGGAAGAGGCTCCGGCGGGGCAGTGGTGAGGTGGCGGACGGAGGAGGGTGGGGTTTCACGGCTGGAGCGGAGAGGTTATGGCGGCCTGGGATTTCGAATGGAAAAAAGGAGGTGATGGAGACGCGCTTGTCCAAAATGTAGGGTGTGTTACAAAAGTACACCCCCCCACCAATTTGAACTAGCGGACCTTTCGGCGCAGGTTTAGAAGGGGGATTTCGCGTGTCGGGATTTGCCAGCTCGAAGGAGTTTCCGCGCGCGTTGTAATTTCGGGATAGCAAGGCGCGGGTTGTGAAGGCGTCAGTTTTGGGAGCACGATATCTGAATTTTCGGGGCGCGGGTTGAATTTTAGGGACAAGCCTAATGTGTAATATTGTACTTGTACGTACCAAATCAATTCGCACTTCCCTCAACCAAAAAGAAAACCAAAAAAATAAAACTATTCACACCACACAAAGAGAGAGTCTTGCCCTGTTTTACTATAAAAATGATATTTAAAGCTACTCATACCAACAATTTAGTACAATTAAATGCTATTTGGTAGTATGAATCCATGTTATGTCTGATACGTCTCAAACGTATCTACTTTTCCAAACACTTTTGATATTGTTTTGACCTCCTTCTTGCATGATTTGAACTAAACTAACCCGGACTGACGATGTTTTCAGCAGAGCTGCCTGTATGGTTTTATTGTGTGCAGGAAAACGGATTTTTAGGTATCTCAGAAAAATCCACGAAAAATCAAGAAAATCAACGCACCCGAAGGAACCAGGGGCCAGAAGAGGGGCCAGAGGGGGGCCAGGGGGTGCCCAGGCGCCCTCTGGGCGCGCCCCCCCTGGGCCGCGCCGGGGGGTCGCCTGGTTGGGGCCCACACCCCCTGGTGCCCTACTTTGCCTCGTATTTTTACTCACGACGCGGAAACCCCAGATCAGAAGTTCTTTTCGCAGTTTTCCATCGCGGAGCCGCCGCCACCCTCTGTTCTTCCTCGGGAGGGCTAATCTGGAGGCTGAATTGGCCTCCGGAGAGGGGAGATCGTCACCATCGTCATCATCAGCACCACTCCATCATCCCTCCATGACTTCTCCCTCCATGTGTGAGTAATTCCCCTGCTGTAGGCGAAGGGGATGGTAGGGATTGGATGAGTTAGATCATGTAATAGATTGTCAGATCGTTGGGGGCATGTTGCCTATCATCTACTATGGTGTTTATCATCTTTGCTTCAACTTGTTATTCTTAATGCTTGACACTTAGGGCCCGAGTGCCATGATCTCAGATCTGAACCATATCTGTTTGCATGAATATATTTGTGTTCGTGATCCTATCTATGAGTTGTTTGCACCTATTACGGTTCGGAACCGGCGATCCCAAAAGTGACAGCTTGGGACACCAAAGGGGATGGTCCGTAGTTTGAGGATTACATGTATCCATTGAGTTCATTGCTTTGTTCCGGTGCTCTTTGACAGGAGCACCTTAATCTCCATAAGTTCCTTTTGACCCCATTCGTAGCGGGATGGTAGGACAAAAGATGTTGTGCAAGTTCTTATTGCAAGCACGTACAACTACCTACGGGATACATGCCTAATGTTTGATATTTGCCTAGATGATCATTACTTTTCCGTGTGCCGTGCCCCAAGTTAGAATCTATCTCATCCATGCAGCGCCCAACCATCCATCTCCCTAGCCTACAGTGTTTTAAACCCTGCTTGTCACTAGTTGCTACTTTCGCCATTTACCTTCACTATTTACTTTTTGCTGTTTACTTTTACTATCACTATTATCACTATCATATCACTGTTACCACTTATCTTTTGTTGCAAGTAAGTATATTTCAGGTGCGGTTGAATTGACAACTCAACTGTCAAAGCTTATAAATACTCTTTGGCTCCCCGTGTGTCGAATCAATAAATTGGGTTATTCTTACCCGCGAAGACTATCTCGATCCCTTACGGTTGAGGGTTATCAATTACCGTTTTCTGGCGCCGTTGCCGGGGAGCATAGCAATATTTACAAGTCTACTTGAGGTATCCTACCTGCTGCACTTCATCCACTATGGGTAAGAAAGGAGACCCCAAGGTTCCGATCTTACTATCTACTACAAGAAGAGGTACTGCTCTGAGCACTAGTGCTACACTTGATTCACCTTCTGTTATGAGTAAGTTTGCCTCACCACCACCACATGATGCTCCTACTGAATCTGTTACTATGTCCTATACTCTTGATGATGCCTCTACTACTTTTGATGATATTAGTTCGCTTGGTTATGCTCTTGAGAAATAAATTGCTGCTGCTGCTAAAAAGTCTGGAATTGAACTTCCTGTTACTCGCTACCCTATTGGTGAAACTTATGATTATCCTGATTTGAGTAAACTCAAAGAGAGGCTCCTTGATGATGATTACTATATGCTTGATGAAGATTTATGCAGGGAACTGACAGAGTTTTCTGGCTCTGACCCTGAAGTTATTAAGAAACTATTTGAAAAACACTCTTTGAAGAACAAAACCGTTCCTGATCCTGAATTTGCTACATCTCCTATATGCATTGATGATCCTGATTATGATTTCTCTGTTGATCTTTCACTTATACCTATGGTTGAAGCTGGCCCCTTTTATGGCAGAGAAAATGATGATGCTATTGCACACCTAACTAAACTCGATGAGTTAGGTGGCCTGTTTACCACAGATGAGAAGATACGATACTTTTATATCACCAAGCTTCTTCCTTTCTCCTTGAAGGAAGGTGCTAAAGCATGGTATGATTCACTCCCATGCGGTTCCATTAAGAGTCCTCAAGACTTAGCTCACTCTTTTGTTGATAAGTACTATCCTGCTCATATGCAACATGCTGCTTTACAAAGAATTTATAACTTTAAACAGTTGCAGGATGAGTCCCTCCCTAAAGCTTGGGGGAGGTACTGCGGTCTGATTCGGGCTAGACCAGGACATGAAATTCCTAAGAATGAATTAATCGATATATTCTATGCTGGTCTAACGGATGAATCCAGGTCCTATTTGGACGGTTGTGCTGGTTGTGTTTTCAGGAAAAGAACACCGTACGTTGCGGAGGATTTGATGGGCAAGATTGCCAAAAACCATGAAGATTGGTCCGTCCCTGAACCACCTCCACCACCAAAGAAGAGGGGCATATTTGTTCTAAGCCCCGAAGATATGCGAGAAGCAAAGAAGTCTATTAAAGAGAAAGGTATTAAAGCTGAAGACGTGAAGAATCTACCCCCTATTGAGAAGCTGTGTGAGCCTACTACTCACCCTCCTATGGTAAAGGTACACTCTCTTTTAGATTTCAACGCAAGTGACATCCCTCATGGTAAGCCTCCTGATCAATGTTTAGATGAGTTTGATAATTTTATTATGAAACAAAACCATTTTAATGAGAGGATACAAAGTCAATTGCATGATAATTCTCTTACTATCAAAAAACTGCTTGATGTTTTAGATAGAACAGCTAATGATGTTCAATGTCTTGTGAAGCATTTTCATATGGTTCAAACTCAGCTTGACCAAATTTCTAATGTGCAAAGAGATCTGCTTGCTAACAATGCCAAACAAGATAATTTGCACGCTTTCGGGATTAAGACCCGAGGAGGAACTAGCACCCAAGATCCTCTCTATCCAGAGGGACATCCGAAGAGAATCGAGCAGGATTCTCAAATGCAGGAAGAAGAAATTGTTGGCTCTCCAAAGAAAAAGAAGAAACATAAGGAGACTGACAATTCTAATGATCCTATTGCAGATGAAGAGCTAGCTGTTGATCCCAACAGTGTATCTATATCCGATGCTGAGACTGAAGACGGTGCTGAACCTGAAGGTAAGGATAGTGAGAAGAATGATCCGCCTGAAGTTCGAGAGGAAGAAGCACCTGACAAACGTAAGAGGTACACTAAAGAAGGCTTCATCGCAAGAAAACATGGGAAAGAAAGAGAACCATGGGTACAGATACCCATGCCCTTTCCAGGTAAGTCCATCAAATCTAAAGAAGAAGAGCATTACAATAAGTTTTGTGAGTGGATTAAACCTCTTTTTCTTCAAATCCCTTTGACTGATGCTATTAAGTTACTTCCTTATTCACAATATATGAAAGATATTGTCACTAATAAAAGAAAAGTTCCTAATGATGCAATATCTACTATGCTTGCTAACTACTCTTTCAGTGGCAAGATTCCTGAGAAGCTCGGTGATCCAGGTATACCCACCATTCCTTGCTCCATAATGAATAATTATGTCAAAACTGCTTTATGTGATCTTGGAGCAGGAGTGAGTGTTATGCCTCTCTCTCTTTACGAGAGGCTTTGTTTAGAGAAACTAATTCCTACAGATATCTCCCTTCAGATGGCTGACAAGTCAACCGCTGTTCCGATAGGTATTTGTGAGGATGTTCCCGTAGAGGTTGCTAATTGTTTAATTCTTACTGATTTTGTTGTGCTTGACATGCCCGAGGATGGGAGCATGTCCATTATTCTTGGTAGACCTTTCATTAACACCGCAGGTGCTATTATTGATTGCAATAAAGGGAAGGTTACCTTCCATGTGAATGATAAAGAACACATGGTATATTTTCCGAAGAAGATCGACAGGAGGCATGCCCTCAACTCTATAGAGAATATCGAGACCGTGAAAATTGGAGAATGGGACTGTCCACTACATGTGCCTCACAAATATAAAACTATCATGGTGGGGACAATGTCCATCAAATTAAAGGTTTAGTAACTACTTCGTAGGAGGTGAGACTATTTGCTCTATATATCGCCTGTTTGTTGGTAAGACTTGATCAACCTTACTAGTAAACATGTTTTATATCGATAAAAAGTTGAGCTTGTTATGTTTTCATTTGTTTTTAGTTTTTGTCCTACTTGCTGTACCAAGTATTTATGTTTTGAAGCTTCACAATACTACTCACTACTTCAAGTTTTCAGAGAGTTCCGCAGCTTTTTGAACTTCGAAAAAATTTCAACAGTGAAGTTTTCAGAAAAATTCTAGAAAAATTTAAATAAAAATTTCCACGGCGGGAGAGACCCAGAGGGACCTGGGGCCAGCCAAGGGGACCCACCAGTGGCCCAGGCGGCCAGCTGGCGCGGCCCAGCCCCTGGCCGCGCCCACAGGGCGCCTGGGGCCCACAGGACCCCCCTCCAGGTATGTCTTCTTCCTCTCTCTCTCTCTTTCTCCAAAAACGCGAGTTCTGCACTTGTTCTTGTGTTCTTGCTGTTCTTGGAGGCGATTCTTCGATCTCTCTCTACAGCCCCTCATTTGAGCTGAAATTTTGAGCAAATACTCCCTGGTATGTGACTCCTCCACCCCTCCAATTAGATTTTTGATTGGTGGCCTCATTTGTGAGTATTTAGTAGTTCTTGGTGCTGTAGAGATGAGCTTGCATGCATGTGTAGAAAGTTATTTTCCAAGTTTTGATGCAAGTTTATGCCTTGGGCAAGTGAGTTGAGTAGTCTGCCTTAACTCATCTTGTTTTAATCCTCATTTTTGTAAATTGCAAAAAAAAAATCAGAAATGAGTTTGTTAGGAAGGGCAAAAGGGTGGCTTGAGAAGAGGAGGCCCGCACACTCCGATCGAGTTACTAGAGCCACAGCTTCACCATCGACTGCTAGGGTGAGCTATAATGAAGATCATGTGCCCCTGGAGTTGTTGGAAGACACAAGTCCAGCACGTGCGATGACATTTCCATGTGATGAATTCCTCGAAGCTGCGGGAATCAAGGATGAGTTTTATAATCTTTGTGCTAATGCAGGTTTGACACGACTCGTCACGAGCCGTGTTACCCAGTATCAAAAACTCACCTCTAGTTTCATTAACAGTTTTAGATATAATCCTGATTCAGGTGCTATTGAGTTTAAAATTTACAATGATCTTATCACCATGACTTTGGGAAATTTTTGTGAAATAATAGGTGTGCCGAACGTTGGGAGGACGGCTAGGATGGCCACACAGCCCTCCGAGCTGAAAACCGTCATCAACTCTCTCTGCAGCATGGGTACGAGGGATATTCATCGGTTGAAGATCTCCAGCATCTTATTTCCTCACCTCAGGTATTTTGCATATTATATTGCCAGAGGGGTGTTAGCTCGTGACAACACGAGCAGCATTTCTGCTCCGGATATTGCTTTCCTGGCAGCAGCCCTCTCAGGGAGGTCTGATTATAATCTGGGTGCCTTAATTGCTCGACGCCTTGCTATGAACGGTAACAAGGGGGACTTATATGGTGGCGTTTATGCCACACTTATCTTAGAACATCTTGGAGGCACCCCACACCCTGATGATAATCCTTTTACTTATTTAAGCTTTGATCTTGCTGCTATGAAAAGGCATAAGTTTGTCACCATGGGTTCTGAGCTTGATAATCTTGTTTATATCTTGCGTTTCGGAATTACCGCGGAACGCGAGATCCGTCTACCTGCACCTCTTTTGCTTGATTTTTCTCGCAGGAACGGATGGTCCTTTGATGTTGTCCAGTTCGACGAGTTCATGGTCCAGCATCAGTTTCATAACCCCATGGAGGGGGTTGTGCCCGACGAGGAGAAGCACGGTGAGTTACCATATTTTCAGGAAGAGACCGCCACCGAGTTTGGTGAAGGTTCTTCCTCTGTTTGGCGCTCGGAACCTTCCTCATGGGAGACTCCGAGGAGTTCGGTGTACGCGCCAGCATCCTTCTACGACCCTTGGACTCACCACCATACCCCCGGAGCAGGAGGCTCCTGGGAGTAGTAGCTGCTACCAACTTAGGCCAAAAGCCTAAGCTTGGGGGAGTACGTGCCCCTCTTACTTTTCCATTGTATTATCCGTTTTATTCACTTTGATCTTTCCGAAGTTTTTTCCCGTTCTTCTTTATTTCTCTCTTTGCAAAAACAACAAAAAGATTTTCTCTTTCTTTTGCTTTTATTCAACCTTTGAAAAATCCAAAAAGATTTCCTTTCTCTCTTTAGTTTGCTTTGTTTTCAGAGTTCAGCTCGAGTTCGTGATGGCATTTAATTATATTTCCTACGTTCGATCGTGCAAGTGACAAGCAGTAATGACGAAGATCGACTGAAGGGAAGCAACAAGGAAGACCGGTATGAACTCTTTTTGTTTCTACTTTTGTACATATGCCTGTACTTATGATCTAGAGACCAGCTTGTAGCGACATAGTGCTATGTTTACAATGCTCTTTCAGTGGTTCATGCTTTACTTGTGGCTAGTCTCGAATAACTAGAGTATATAATGTGTTATTGAAATGATCTACATGCATTGCACTGTTCATAGTCTGGTATACTAAGGTGGTATTTCCCTTTAGAGAATTTTTGGATTGACTTGGCACATGCTTACACATGTTAAGACTAAAAAGTCTACTCTACCTTGATGATCTTTGAGTTTCAGAATAGTTATATCACTTTCATGCCCGATTCAATGTTGCTTTGTCGCTCTGCATGATTATGACCGTTATTGCTCTCTAGTTGGTCGCTTCCCAGTCTTTTGCTAAACTTCCACCTGTACTAAGCGGACTGACTGCTTGTGCATCCAAAATCCTTAAAACCAGTTATGCCATATGAGTCCACTATACCTTCCTATACATGGTATTTACCTGCCATTCCTAACGAAGACTTTCGTGTACCATCTCGAAATTAATCAAAAGCATTTCTCTTTTTGTGCCTATGTTTTAGCTCATGAGGAAGTAGTAGTTAATTCATGATCTTTTTAAGTTGGACAAGTTTCACCCCTGGATTGCATGTCTAATGTGCAAATCCTTAATATGAGAAGGAACTGGCATCAAGTGCGCCCGGCTCAAAAAGATAATATAACAAAAAAACCCTCCTTCACACTTTGTTCATGAGAAATCAGAAAACTTTGGCAGTGATAAACAAAGGAGATTAAGAGGATGTGATCGTCCTCATGCGGGAGCCGTTCCTCGAGACTTGTCCACTCAAAAAGTGATTGAGTTATCTACTAGCATTCGTTGACGAAATATGCACCTCTCAAAAACGTTTTTACCTCTGTTTCTAAAAACCAAGAGCTCTGGTACATGTTTAGTTTTTGTTTCCGATCACGGGTTTTCAACTTTGCCAACAAAAGCCATGGTTCGAGAGTCTTCACCTTCTTTCTTCAAAGCACTAACTAGGAGAGCATAATTGTCATTCTGAGTGTAATGTGCATTGTCCCAAAGTATTACATTGTCTTCTGCATACTTGTGATATGATTTATTCTGAAATTCTTAGTTCTAGTCTCCTTTAAAACTCTGGAGGGGTTTCTGCATTTATGTTTTGCTTCACTCATGGAGACTAGCGAGATACCACCCTAGTATGCTCAAGCTATGTGCAATGTAATCTTGTCTTGATTTTCAGTAGTATATTATTTACTTTTAAGTATTTGTGACTAGTCACTTGAAAGAAGGATTGCTCCTTGCATTCTCCTCATAGTACTGTTTTAATACTTGCTAGACTCTTTTCGTAGTACATGCTTATATACATCTAATGAAGCAAAAGAGTTTGTCAAAGTTTTCTTTGTCGCGTTCAGATCGTTGAACTGAATTGCTTGAGGACAAGCAATATGCTAAGCTTGGGGGAGTTGATACGTCTCAAACGTATCTACTTTTCCAAACACTTTTGATATTGTTTTGACCTCATTCTTGCATGATTTGCACTAAACTAACCCGGACTGACGCTGTTTTCAGCAGAGCTGCCTGTATGGTTTTATTGTGTGCAGGAAAACGGATTTTTAGGTATCTTAGAAAAATCCACGAAAAATCACAGAAAATCCACGCACCTGAAGGAACCAGGGGCCAGAAGAGGGGCCAGAGGGGGGCCAGGGGGTGCCCAGGCGCCCTGTGGGCGCCCCCCCTGGGCCGCGCCGGGGGTTCTCCTGGGTGGGGCCCACACCCCCTGGTGCCCTACTTTGCCTCGTATTTTTACTCACGACGCGGAAACCCCAGATCAGAAGTTCTTTTCGCAGTTTTCCGTCGCAGAGCCGCCGCCACCCTATGTTCTTCCTCGGGAGGGCTAATCTGGAGGCTGAATTGGCCTCCGGAGAGGGGAGATCGTCGCCATCGTCATCATCATCACCACTCCATCATCCCTCCATGACTTCTCCCTCCATGTGTGAGTAATTCCCCTGCTGTAGGCGAAGGGGATGGTAGGGATTGGATGAGTTAGATCATGTAATAGATTGTCAGATCGTTGGGGGCATGTTGCCTACATCTACTATGGTGTTTATCATCTTTGCTTCAACTTGTTATTCTTAATGCTTGACACTTAGGGCCCGAGTGCCATGATCTCAGATCTGAACCATATGTGTTTGCATGAATATATTTGTGTTCGTGATCCTATCTATGAGTTGTTTGCACCTATTACGGTTCGGAACCGGCGATCCCAAAAGTGACAGCTTGGGACACCAAAGGGGATGGTCCGTAGTTTGAGGATTACATGTATCCATTGAATTCATTGCTTTGTTCCGGTGCTCTTTGACAGGAGCACCTTAATATCCATAAGTTCCTTTTGGCCCCGTTCGTAGTGGGATGGTAGGACAAAAGATGTTGTGCAAGTTCTTATTGCAAGCACGTACAACTACCTACGGGATACATGCCTAATGTTTGATATTTGCCTAGATGATCATTACTTTTCCGTGTGCTGTGCCCCAAGTTAGAATCTATCTCATCCATGCAGCGCCCAACCATCCATCTCCCTAGCCTACAGTGTTTTAAACCCTGCTTGTCTCTAGTTGCTACTTTTGCCATTTACCTTCACTATTTACTTTTTGCTGTTTACTTTTACTATCACTATTATCACTATCATATCACTGTTACCACTTATCTTTTGTTGCAAGTAAGTATATTTCAGGTGTGGTTGAATTGACAACTCAACTGTCAAAGCTTATAAATACTCTTTGGCTCACCGTGTGTCGAATCAATAAATTGGGTTATTCTTACCCGCGAAGACTATCTCGATCCCTTACGGTTGAGGGTTATCAATGTCCAATTAATTTTTTTCGCTTGCTGTATAATGCATGTAACCTACTCATACCAACATTTTAGTGCATTCCAAATGTCTATACTACCGCTGCAATTCGAACTGAATTTGAATTCGTTTCTCTATTTTAATAACAATCTACAATCATGATTGTTGCCAACTTCAACCATCATTCGTGTATTACCTTAATAACACACCACATGGTTACTATAGAGATAGATCTGAACTATGTGTACTACATGAACTCGAATTCTATTTTTTGAATACACTTGATGTTGATTCCAAATAATAGTACATTTCATGTACTAACTATATATTCATAATCTAAAGCATGTTCCATACGTGTACACCGTATTTATCACACATAGTATAGTGCCCCGCCCCCTACATTATGACAAGTATTTAGACCTGAGCTGCAAAAGCCACACATTAGCCCAAATTATGATCAATGTCCTATATGTTATACGTACTACTAGCAAGATGCCCATGCGTTCCACAGAACATCAACATGATCAAGGGGAGGCCTGGTTTACAAATATGGAGAGGGGTGTGGGTATCTTTTTTTCAAAATTGCCATAGTTTCCTTCCTATCCATCAGATATAAATCAGACAGCCTATATTGCAGGATGGCACCATCATCAACAACTCCGTTTTTTATAAGAGTAGAGATAAAATAGATTATATGTAGTATAACATGTTCATAACCACAGCATGTGTATCACCGTTATATATGTTCACACATGCGTCAGTTTAAAACACTATGATAAATTCTTCAAATATCCGAATTCGCTTTTTATAATGAAGTATGATCTCTATTCGTCTTTTAGACCCACACAATTCTCTTATCTTTGTAGCTAGCTAGCGCTAACTTTCTCTCGTGCATGCAGACGCCAGCATCCCTCTCACCCTCCCTCAGCATTCTCTAGCTACATCGTGCAAATTCGTCTTTTCACTTTAGGTCGTTCACCCACGGTGTGTGTAGGCCCCCCAGCTCCTTTACGGCATACATCAATCGATATGCCTCTCTAGCCAGGTGTGCTAGCAAAAAACACAAGCTTCCCCTCTTCTCTTATCACCGTCCATGCCTCACTCCCACCACTCTCTCCATCGATCTCATACTCTCACACTCCTCCCCTCCTCGATATAGTATGACTCTCGCACCACCTCCTAGATGCATCCCCCTCTCTCTATCCTTCTCCCTGTGTCTCATTTGCTTCTAACACACACATGCATGTATATCGATCGATCTCCCAACATATACCTAGGTCGACTTTAACTATTCCCCCCCCATCGATCGACGTACCTCACAAGTTATGTCTCTCCTTTCTCTAACAAAGGACGATTGATCTTCCTACGTAGTTATGTCTGCTTACCACATCCATATCGCCCCCCCTCATCATTCGTGCATGCCTCCTGACCCATCTCTCACACGCACTTGCACAGACAGGCATACATCCCCTCTCTTATTGATATTGCAGGCGTGCCCTACGGTTGTCTAGCAATCCTATCCCACCATTATTGTTAGAAGCAACTCCACTACCACCCCCTCCAACACTCTAGCTCTGTCTCTTTCCCAACCGTATTCCTATCCTACACATATGCATGGATGCCGATCGATCTCCCTTAATACATGAGGTAGATCG
>LR738713.1:285597045-285614553 GCA_902687465.1 Secale cereale
AGACATCAACACACATAGAAAAAGATCTGCTATCATTTATGCCTCATCCTGCTCCTGCGAATCCAGTCTTGGAGAAAAGCCAAGAGAAATGCAGATATTTCTTAGATCCTCCGGGAACTCGGTGACTACGACCATGTTTTCTGGGTGGAACAAAATCTGGAACAAAAACTCAGACTTCCAATCCTGAATAACAGCTTCCTGCGATGAAGAAAAAAATAAAATAAACAAATATACAACATCATCTACAAAAAAAGAAACTGACAATAAAAATATCAAGGAATGAGGAGTTATTATTAGGTTAAAAAGAAGATACTTACACTACGCTTTGCGAATTTCACAACAAAGGTTTTGCCGTCGTAATACTGAGCCATCTTCAGAACATAAAAGCCGCACTCGTTGGGGCCCTGCTCAGGGGTGCCCAAATAGCTAGCTTTCTTTGAAACATCGACCCAGTCTACCGACTCCTTTCTCTTGTACTCCTTTTCTCCATAAACCTTCTTCAACAATTGAGTCATCCTGATCATCTGGTGGAAAAAAATACACATCACAACAAAAATATTGTTCAACACGCGCACGCATGAAAAAAAAAACAAGAAAGGTGAAAAAAGGAAATTTTTTACCATTTCAGTGGGGTCGCTGTGGTATTCAGACTTATGCCACCTCGTCGTTTGATCAACCGGTCCGCTGTACCTCCTAGTGTCATGAATGTCAAGGGTCTCATGGTGCCTATTCATCGTGTATAGCGAATAATGCTGGTCTTTCATCCGTGGTAACAGAATCTGATTTTGTTTCATCAAATTTGTTATGGGTTTGATGAGTGAAAAAGGATTACTGGAAAAAATTGGGAGAGAAAATAAATACAAAAAGGCTCAACAAAAGAAAATCTGATAACTTACTAATTTGCAATCAAGAAGGTTCTCGTCATCACGAACATAAAGTTCGAACTGCTTTGTTGCATCTTCAACGTTAAACTTGCCGTGGACAAAAGGCAACACAACATTTCCATCTTCATCTCAATCCGCGTGATCATTCATTTGAAGCACATACTGCGTGTGGGTAATTCACAAAAAAGAACGTTAATGCAGTTCACCTTAAGATGTTCGCTCCGACGCTTAATAAAAAAACGGATCACGCTTCTCTAAAAACAGTATGCAGTTCACAAATTCTCACCATAAATTTGTTACGTTTGAGATGCATGGGTTAAAACACACAAAAAAAATGTATGCAGTTCAGTACATTCTAAAAACAAATTATTATACACTATTTTCTGCAGTTCACTCGAGCAGAAAAAAGAAAAGAAAAAAGAGAAATACCATGATAAACAAAGGGGACAGCAGAACGCGTTCGCCAGATCGATAAACCACATTCATACTCTCGTCATTCTTCCAGAACCTGATGATATGATCCATCAATTCCGAGTCCATAAAACCACCTTTGGTGAAAGTTAAGAACATGTAGTCCACAGTCACGGTGTAGACTTCGATAGGATTCCTGTGCATGAAAAGCGCGCACCTGCACAAAAGAAACGGCAAAGGTGGGGGGGTTAGTAGCACGAAAGCAAAAACACAGAAAAGAACATTACACACATTAAAAATCAAAAAAATATAAAAAACTAACGAAAAAAGAACTGACTCGCTGCATTTCTGCCTGAATTGTGTGCTCGTGATGAGTTGCAAGACTTTCCTCATCTCCACAAGATAGCTAAATCTAGCAGGATTCAACTTCTGTACAGGAGATCGAAACTTTGATGGCTTCTGCACAGGCCTCCTATTTGATAGAATTAGTGCCTTGCTGTCCGTAGGGCGTTCCACAGCTGCGCTCCTGGTCCTCCTAGGCACTGGTGGTGGCCTCTCAAAATCATCTTCGCTATCTTCAACATTAGGAGGGCTCGCAGCTTTCTTCCCATGCTTGACATTGACAGGAGATTTCTCAAGAGGTTTTTCATTCAAAGTGCCAGCGCCACTCCTCAACATCTTACACACAGGTTCTTTCACAACCTTAACGGGGGGGTTCATCAAGGACAACTTTGTGAATAGTTGGAGTATGAACCTGAGTTTCAAACAAGGAAATACCACCTTGGTGTGTGCCTTCATCAAAGCCTTCACAAAAAAATGGATAATGAGCAAAATGAAAAAGAATCATCAAGTTTCCTAAGGAAAAGTCATTTTAAACACACAAATGGGGTTCTACTAAAAAGCTTAACAAAAGTAGTGGACCTCCCCTCTCTGTACCAATGAAGTCCACTTAATAAAAAAGGTGTGTGACTGAAAAAAAAATGTAATAACCTTCTTTAAAAATTAAAAGTGATGTCAGGTCCAGACAGCAATGCGACGAGGTCAGCCAACTATAGAGCATAGCCTTCCTGATGTAGCCAATGTGCTCCTTCCCAAACTTGGCAATCGTTTCACCATCCTAGGTCTGCATGAATTGGAACATGTAAAATCCACAATCATGCCTGCAAAGAAAACCAACACAAAACACATTAATAATGCAGTTCACTCAGTAATGAAAGTGCTACTGATGTTAGTAAAACAATGCAGCTCCATACACACAAGAAACCGAGGGAGAACAACCAATAACACATTAGTAATGCAGTTCGCTCAAGGGAAAAGGTGCTTCTAATTTAGTAAAAACAATGCAGCTCACTTACACAAAAAAAATGAAGGAGGAAAAAGAAAAAAGGAGAACAGGTACAAACCCGTTTCCCTGTTGCGGGACATTAATATGAGTCAGCGCAAAGCCGTCCAGGGTGGGAGGGTTCAACGGCTCGTCGCAGCTTGCGCTGCCATCTTTCCAGACTTTTTTGATGTTCCTGCCCATTTTCCTGAAGACAACATTTGCAGCAGCGCTGTCTCCTTCGTTCAATGAGTCAAGAAGCTCAAAACACTTCTCTCGCGGGTTCAAAGTGACCAAGCAGTAGTGGCCTATCGCGTCCTTCATTGTTGCGGGAGGAGGGTCAAATGTTGCAAACATAATCTGAAATAAAAAAAGAATAAAACAAACCAGATGAGAAAAAATAGAAAAAACAGAAAACTTGATGACGAAAAATGGTCAAGATGCGTTACCAAGTTTTTCTTGTCCACACGTTCCTCTGCGCTTGAAGAAAACATCTTTTTCAAAGCCCTATTTGTGGCACCGCCGTTCCAAATGGAATTCTGCAAAAAAGACAAAACAAGAGAGTTAATGAAAAATGGTTATAGCACAAATAAAAATTGGACGAGGGGATAAAATATAAATTAATGAAAATGCTTACACATAGGTTGTACGGGACAATCATAGTTTGACATCCTTTGAACCTTTCAGCTAGCATAGAGACGCCAATGTTTGCGAGGCGCGTGCTCAGCGTTCCATACGACCAAAAAGACTCACCAACATGGCCGATAGTAATATCACCAAACTCGCCCTTGAACGCAACTAGATGCCTTCAGACAAGAAGAAAAAAGCACAGCAAAAAGTGATAAGATGGGAGCGTCCCTGAAAAAATAACATATTAATTAACCGGGGCGTAAGACAAAAAATGTCATACTGCTTCTTCTTGTCCCTCCTAGCCCTCGTAACAGCGTCATACAACTCATTGTATCTTCTCATAAGAGCTGGATCAATCCTTGAAGGAGTAACAACAGGTAATTCCTCATCTGCATACAGAGTGGGAACGATATCAGATTATAAACACACACGGTCCATTTCGCCCCCGGGAAAAAGAACAAAAATAATGCAGTTCGCTTACCTTCGGTTTCAGAATAAACTTCCTTCTGCTGCTCATATACATCTTCGCTGAGCGTCAAGTGCTCCAGCCCGGTAATATCATCGTCCAGCGGCGCTTGATTGCTCATGTCCTGAGAAAGTGTTGGTTGTTCCTCTTCAGAATCAATCGAAACTGCTCAGCTGGGACTTTGGTTGTATCGGCTGGGAAAGCCAGATTGCCGACAGATTGCTCGGGGGCGCGAGGGACGACACAAAATTTCTCAGGCACCTCGTCGCCAACCAACAAAACAGTAGGCCCAACAACACCATCGATGCCAGCAGATGTCCCGGCATCGTCAAATCCGACTCTATGAGTTCCTTCTGTCTCTTTTGCAACTTCAACTGTAACACCAGGAGCTCCTTCTTTCTCTTCATGCTTATCACAATCCAGGATATCCTCCCTTCCTTCTCTCTCTTGTGCCTTATCAGCCTCAACAGGACACTCCCCTCCTTCTCTACCTTCTGCCTTATCAACCTCCGCATCAGGCTCCTCCCCTCCTCTCCCTTCCACATTATCATCCCCGATGTTGCGCTCCGCTTGGATTTCAACATTTAATACGCAGTTCTGATGAGTAAAAAAATAAAACACATTACACAAAAAAGCTAGAATGCAGTTCACTAATAAAACGGACCATGAAGCTCCCATGAAAAATAGAAAATAAATAACAAAAATGCAAAAATTCTCTATACTCACCAGGGAAGCGTCATCGCCTTCCACCTCTTTACACTTGTCAGCCTCCTCATCCTTGCCAGCGTCGTCACCATCTGCCTCCTTCACATGTATCTCCACGTTTGATTCGGCAACCTAAAAAACATTAAAACATAAATAAAACTATTATCCTAATCTGCAGTTCTACAACTAAAAAACGAACACCAGATCATGCAGTTCACTGCTAAAAAAAGATGATGCTTCTTCTCTAAACAACAACTGCAGTGCACTACCACTTCTGGTGCATAAAAATACAAAAAAAGTTAAAAACTGCAGTTCGCTGCCACTTCTGGTGCAAAAAAAATTGATTGTTTGTTTGATTGTTTGTTTTGGACACTACAAAAAAATCAAACAATGAAGTTCACTTAAAAAAAGGAAGAAATCAAACCTTGTCGATGACAACTTCGTCAATAGGATTGTCTTTGGCAGCTTCGTCAACGGGGGATAATGGCCTATCAAACAAGTAATCAAAATCAACACCGTCGTGGTCCTGGTGGTCATCAACACGACAAGCGTTAGCCTTGGAAGATTCTCCAACATACTACGAAAAGAACAAAAGGATAGAAAAACAAATAGTCAATGCCACAAACGCACAGAAAAAATAGATAACAAAATATGGGTAAAAAAACTGTTCACATATGGAAAAAAGACATACACCCACATCTGCGGGGTCGGGCAAAGAAGGCCGGACAACATCTTCATGCCTGTTCATTTCCTTCACGATTGCATCCGCTTCCTGCTCATACGTAGCACACGTGTCATCCTGAGACTGCTTAAACTGAACGAATGAAGATCTGATATTCGTTACAGCCTGCTTAAGGAATTCAAGCTGCCCACGGTCAAAGTTATGAGCGGCCTCGATTTCTGCTTCAGAAGGGCCTTTGCCTTCAGGAAACAACCCGGCAATATTCCTCATCCTGGAACCGGATGTTGGGAAATCACTAGTTATATTGATGACCCTATCGAGAAGCTCATCGACCTGAACAAATTTATTACGATCAGCAAAAGCATGACCAGAAAAACCTCCAGCAGCCGCCCTAGCAAAACCACGACCCCGTCGAATTGGAGCCGCCCTAGCAAGAGGCTCACAAAACATTTCAGGGGCTTCGGCAACTGCAGTCCGCTTGTACACAATGTCCGCTTCCGCCTTCCACTGAAAAAATTAACAAAAAAAAGATGCAGTTCACAAAAAAAGTACATAAGAGGTTCACATTTAGCATGCGCGAAAAAAAGGAATAAAAACAAAAACAAAACATGGCTATGCACTCACCGGCAGCTTGCCAAACTTGTAAGAGTCCAGGTGTATCTTTCCCCTGACAACGATGTCGGCGTTGTGAATCTTCTTCAACTGCACATGGGACAGTATTGCGGCGCGTGGAGTGCGTTTATCCATCACCGATATTTTTTGAAGATTCAAGGAATCCAGGTACATGAATAGGGGAACGATGGTGCAACCCTCAGCGCAGTTCTGCTTGCTCCCTTTAGAATTCCACTTGTACACAGCGGCCTGCAGCTCGTCGACAACAAGCTGACAAAGTCCATGCTAGCCATAGATGCAATATCCAAGTTTTCAACCATAGCAGCTACCCTGGACAACCGAGTTGCGGGGCTAGGACAAAGCAAGCACTGGAAGACAATGAGAAAAAAAACCTTTACTGTCTTATCAACCTTCGCAGGGTCCGCAGCCAGCGTGCGAAGTAAGGTAAGCAGGTCCTTCGCATCTATGCTACGAGAACGGTTGAAACCGAGTTCATCCTTCAGATTAGTCAGCGAATCATCATGGCCGCTGGCAGCAGGCCTGGGAGCAGTGTGAGAACCCATAGGGAAGTCAAAAATGTGATGGACAGCCTCGCGATTGATTTCCAGAACCTTGTTTGGCCCACAGTCCAATCTCATCGTGTCGGGTCGATCTTTCCCATCAGCTTGCACATCAAAACACGAGAAACATTCTTCTCTAATTTTAGGTCAAAGACAATGCCAAAACCTGCTTGCCGCACCAAAGTTCTGTGCGCCTCACCCAGCAAAGCGACAGCTTTGATTACATTTGGAATGGACAGCCGAACAGTCTTGTTGAAACGCCATTCATGCGCAACATCATCTTCAGACCTCTTCCTCTTCGTACTCTTAGCAGCCTACAAAAAAACAAAGAATAAAAAATGCAGTTCACATCAGCAAACTCATGCCAAAACAACTTAAAAAACAGAAGAAAAAGTAAATAAACAACGTATACCTTACTAACATCAACATCCTCCTCATCAGAATCGCTGTCCAGAGCTTCTTCAGCTGCATTTTCCCGCGCAAGCTTAGATCGACGCTCAGAATCAACACCAGAGTGATCGTCGGTACGTCTCCGCTTTCCTTGAATCCCACCCACATCAACCTCGGCGTAATTAGGTCTCTTTGAGTAATCAACTCACGGGCTCCGGCGTGGAGAACTTAAACCTTGCTCTGCGACAGTGTTGAGTTTCCTCTTCACAGGATTCTTTGCGGGGGCAAATTTAGCAGACTTCTTTGAATCTGAAATCCTCCTTCCTATCTCCTTACCCTCCCCTAACTTTACTTGCTTCGCCCTATGAGCCTTCACGAAAGTATTACCGAGCGCAATAGCTTTCTGCCTTCTCCTCTCAACATCGGCTGCAATCTGATCAGGGACCATCCAATCCTGTGTAACTGGCTCTGTGCCATCAACAGATTGCGACTGGATTTCACTCAATTCAGGTGGAATGTTGCCATGATCAGATGTACCGCCACCGACAACATCGACTGTGAAATAACGTGTAATCAAATAGTTAACACCACCACCCCCTGACCCACCAGGAGATAAAACTGTGGGTGAGAAAAAACATAAGAAAAGATGTGTGTGTGTTAGATGAAGACCTAAACTTAATGCAGCTCATATCAACTTGGAAAACACAAAAAATGTAGAAATGCAATGCACTTTTCTAGCAATTTATGTTTAACAATTAAAAACATAACAGTAAACCTAAAAAATGCAGTTCATGTCGCTTGAATATCATATTCACGCGTGTCTGAAAGTGGACATTGGTACAGGGATATATGATGTAGTGCACTAATTCGTTCAAGTGACCAATTGACCGCATATAAAAAAAGAAGTGCGCTTAGATATGCAAAACAAAACAAATTCATGCAGTTCTGTGAGAGGCAAAAACTAAAACTTAATGCAGCTCATATCAATTTCACAAAACCGCATAGTGGATAGACAAAAAAAATACAAAACAGTGTCCAAAATGCAGAGCTCTTTTAGCAGTTTATGTTTAACAAAAAAAACATAACAACTAACTTAATGTCCTTCCAAAAAAGTAAAAACAATTAACTTGACGCAGTTCATATCAGTTTGCCACACGTGTCTTAAAAAAAGGCCTTACTAAAAAGGAATCTAAGATGCAGTGCACTATTTCATTCAACAAAAGAAGTAAATTGACCCTGAATGAAAAATGCAGTTCACTTTGATGTAGTTACCAGATGGAGAAGCCGTTCTAACTGGTGACGCATCAATTGGGGAGGAAGAAGCCATACTGTGCCTCCAATCAGCAAGGGATAATAATTAAACCCTAGACAGCAAACCCCAAATTCAGGTAGAGAAAAACTTTCAATCCATAGGGCGTTGCAATTTCAAGCATACAAAACAACCTTAAGAAGAGAATGCTGGCACGAAAAATAACCCTAGCACAAGATCTGGAACGGATTAGGGGCGATTTGGGGCTCACCGTGGGACAAAGTGACGGCCGGACGAGGCGGGTGCGGACGGCAACGGCGGAGGAAGCGCCCTACGGACGGTGGCGGCTGCGGGCGTCGTCGCCCTCCACCACGAGAGAGCCCCTACGGACGGTGGCGGCTGCGGGCGTCATCGCTCTCAACCACGAGAGCATGAGGGCGGGAGGGATTTCTGTGCGGGCACGGGGGAGAGGGAAGCGGAAGGGGGCAAGGGGGCTGCAAGAGAGACTTAATGAATAAAAGCCCGACCGATAGGCCCACGGGTCATAGACAAAAAATAAAAAAACGTCTCACTATTGTAACACGATGCAGTTCGCTTACGGAAAACCGCCTCGGCTTCTGAAGCGTTGCAGTTCGTTTACGGGAAACGATTCCGCTTCTAAAGCGATGCAGTTCGCTTACGGGGGACGATTCGGTTCGCCTGCCCTAAAATAAATGTGCCCACTATCGCCCGAAGCGCCGCGCCCCCCCTCCTCTATCCCGCCGGTTGCACGCCGCACGAACGCCACGATCATCACGAACCCACGATCGCCAACACGGTTGGGAGACGAGATCGTGGCCTCGGCAGAAGTTGCTGCCGCTCCCATTTAAATCCCGCGCTCCATCAACCAAACCGTCCGCACAAACACACGACGCTGCCCCTTCCTCCTCCTCTTCCTCCTCTTTGCAGCCATGGGGTTCAGCAGGACCTACGACGACGTGCATGCGCACGGGAACACGAAGCTGAAGGTGATCTACACCACCGACGTCGCCGCCATGGCGACGTACGTCGAAGAGTTCAAGACAGTTCTCCAGCGGCGCCGCCAGAAGATCGTCGGCATCGACGTGGAGTACACACCCGACCACAGCAGGGCGGCCCTGGTTCAACTATCCATCGGCAAGTACCACCCAGTGCTTCTTTTCCAGGTATGTGGTACATTGGGCGAGAGATGCATCCCCTTCGACAGGTTCCTCGGCGACCCAAGGTAAGCAATTCTCTCTGCCGAGTATGTGTTGCAGTTCTATATGCCTATGTATGCAGTTCCAAAAGGTATAACTTGCGGTTCACTTTCCTTAGGTTCGAGTTCGCTGGCTTTGCCATCAAGCAGGACAAGGAGAAGCTCGCACGCTGCAACCTCCACATCCCCAACTTCGTCGACATCCAGACGAACTGGAGGGTGCCTGATGGAACGAAGCCACTGGACTCGCTTGGTGATGTAGCTGCTGCCATCATCGACGACGAGTACGCAGACATGAAGACGAAGATGTCAGACCATGACCACAGCCTGTGGACTTCGATTCTCGGCACCAGGCACATCGAGTATGCTGCCAAGGACGCCTACACTGCGTTCGAGGTATGGAACCGAATCACCACAATGAAGAAAGGCCTCGCGCGCGCTGAAACAGAGAAGACCAGGAAGCGCCCGAGGTCATCCTGGAGGGGGTGGGGCAAGGGGGCATCAACTTCCACCTCCAACTCCAACGGGTGGAACTAGTGAAGCAGGCCAGATGCTGAAAGCCAAGGATTCCCTGTCGCAAGTGCTCGGTTAGTTTCCCTCTGCGTATGTAGATTAGTTTGCTTTCGTTGTAGTTTGCTTTGGGACAATGTTTGCTTATGTTGCGTTAGTTTGCTTGATGATGCACTATGTTAATTACGAGCGCAGAACCTTGGTTTCTATCTATCAACTATATGCAGTTCTCAGTAGTCTGTTTTCAGTATGTATATTGCTTCAAACTGCTGCTGTATCTAGGATACACATAAAAAACAAAACTATCAGAGCAGTTCACATAGAGTATTCTTTCACAAAACTGCTTCTATTAAGCAGGTTGATGCAGTCCTCTTTTATTAAAAAAACTCTAGTTCCGTATGTGGGTTAAAAAAAGAAAAGCTCGGTGGGGGTTTCAGTATGTATGTTCTTCAACTGCTGGTGCTGATAGGATGCACATGAAAAACTATATGTAAAAAAAGCAGTTCACTTATACTCAGAATTCTTATACGAAAATACACTAGAAGCCACGCAAAAAAATGTCAAATTATTACAACAAAAATGTCTCATGCTGCTGCTGCTCAAGCAAGACTGATCTAAAGCAAATTTAACTTGATTTCCAAACACTTTGCATGCCTATAAAACATAGCCATAACAACATCCCCAGCCTGAAGACCAGCTTCCTCCACAAATTCCTTCCAGCCATCTTTGAGAACCAAACAATCATCAGAGCCAACAGAATACATAACATCAACATCATGATATCCATTCTTGCTGGCCAACACCAAATTAACACAGCTTTCTGTTACCCTGACTAGACCAGAAGGGAATTTCTGCAAGCAAAACAACAAGAACAGAAAAAAATAAGAACAAATAAGAAAAAGATTACAATCTTTTAGAAACTAAATTGCTGCTACAATCTTCATAAAAAATATTGATGTCAACACATAATAATATTGACTAGACAAAATTGCTGCTGCTCCTACAATGTTCATAATAAAACTTTTGTGTGAAAAAGCAGTTCACTTATACTTAGTGAAAAAATATTTCTTCAGAAACTAATACTACTACAAAAATTCAGATAGTGTTAACTACAAACAACACATGAAAAAGAATATGCGAGAAATACATACCCATGAAACAATGACATCATCGTCAGTCATCTGATGGACGAATGGAGCCCGAAATCCAATACCTGAAGAATATAGAAGGGAACAGAGCGCGCTGTGCCGCTGCCTCTGGTTCAGAACCAAACCTTCGGAAAAAACGCATGTCTCCAGCATGGGCTCCAACCTTTCCAGGCAGCCGCACGCGCAATCCATTGCCAGGCAAAAAACAGATCTGGTTGGGAGAAAAACAGATCGAGGAAGAGTGGCGCCGCCAGGGATAAGGTGAGATGGGAGCCGCCAGGGATAAGGTGGGAGGGGAGCCAATTGACCCACCAGTATATATATATATATATATATATATATATATATATATATATATATATATATATATATATATATATATATATATATATATATATATATATATATATATATATATATATATGTGTGTGTGTGTGTGTGTGTGTGTGTGTGTGTGTGTGTGTGTGTGTGTAAAGGAAACAACATAAAAAAACGACAAATAAAGCAGTGCGGTTACATAACAATGTGCATTTCGCATTGCGTATTACTGCAGTCCACCGCGCTTGACCAAGCAAAAAAACTTATCAAACTAGTCCCCCCGCACCCTCGTGGCTGTAATGCAGTTCATACAGGCTCGCATTGCATATTAATGCAGTTCGCCGCACTACAAAAATTCACCCGCGCATTGCATATTACTGCAGTTCACCGCGCATTGCATATTACTGCAGTCCACCGCTATTGACCACGATTCACAGACGAAAAACACAGCCTGCAATGCAGTTCTAACAACTATATAATGCAAAAAAAATTCAAAAAACATCTTTGAGAAACAACCAGAGCCAGTGGCGCCGCAAAAAATATGGACAAAAAACTTAAATTCTTCAAAATTAACAACTTAATCCGCTCCAATTCATACGGATAGATCAAAGGTAGCCCGTAATTGCCGAAAACAACAGAATATTACATACAAAACGCAACAATTTCGATCCGGACGGGGAAGAAGAGAGAACAGACGTTTTTCCGCTAGAACAGAGAGATACTCGACAAATTATACTGAAATTTCAATCCTATTAGCAGATTAATCTGTCACGGAATAACACAAACATCAACGCGATAATGGTAACACACTAGGACCAGGCTATAAAATCGAATACGAACAGCCAGCAGTAGGATGCGAAACTCCTCCACCAGCGGAAGAACGGACGCAGATCCGCCAAATCAAAGGATTTCCGTCGTTTTCTCGCTGAATTCAGTGCTTAACCACATATTAAATCAACGCACACACAAATAAACCAATAGAAATCGATCAAACTAGCCAGAAACGCTGCTCCATGAAGGTTTCCTGCTGCACCTCTATGTGGTTCGCAACAGAAGAAGGAAGCAGTGCGCATAGCTTTCCAATGCAGTTTTTCAATGCAGTTCAGAAGTGTTATGAGAATATTATTCTCATAATGTTATGAGAATAGACCGGCTGTATATATATGTTGGAGGCTCAGCGTTCCTTTGCTAGGGTTTGCTATATTCACTGTCTCTCACCCTCTTCACAAGATCTAAACAAGACAGCGTTGTGGCCTCTGTCTCTTTAACGCCCCTCACAGCTGGCGAAGGAAGCGTCTGGATCCCGTCCCACCGGGAAGGGGAGGAGGTGCAGCGTTCACTCTATCGCCTTCGGCGAGGGAGGCAATCCATTGCTGGCTACGCTTTTCTCTTTCACCCAGCGCCTGTGCGGGAGGGCCACCGACCCCTTCTTCCTCGCTGTCGTACGTAGTGTGGGCACATCCGACCTCCCGCCACACGCCTTGCCACACCCAGACAACCTTAAGGTATAAGTTTCTTTGAAACCGTCATTGGTCTAGCTGCATGCTGATCTTTTTCGATTCTGTAGTCGAATCTAGGTCTTGGTTCAAAGAGGAAAGAAGGGTGCGGTGGGGTGGAGCATGAATCTAGGACGTGGTTCAATGAGGAAAGGAGGGAGGGAAAGTAGTATAGACTAGCTATCCAGCCGCTTTGTTGGTCGAAAAGGAAAAAAGGGGTAACCCAGTACACACATATGTAAGGAACCGAACTCTTTGTTGAAAAGGAAAAGAAACTGTGGGTCGGGTAGTTTGTGCAGGACTAGATTTGCTGCCCTCACATCGGAAAAAGTTTCAAATAGAAGAAATATGGGACCAACGCAGATATGCTGCTTGGCTACATACTCTGCATCACCCATTTATACGTGTGGACGCACATGGTGCTGGCATGTCCCATGTCCCATGCATCCACATATCGTGCAGTGTGTTTTGAGATGTTGTGCTACTTGTATTGGTAGTGTTTTAAATAAACTCCGCATCACCTCCTTTGTAAGTAGATGGAAACACATGTTGTTGTTGCGCCCACTCTCCCCTGGAACTGTTTATGCTTTTTGTTAATCTAATGCCGCTGGTAAAATTAAGCAATGCCACTCTCAGAATTAACTACTGAATCTTATTTCAAAACTGCAAAACATGTTAGGGATTGGCGGGATTACCATTTTTGTGGCCGCATGTTTCATTGTCCTTTATTGGCCAGTAATTGATTCCTTTTTTTGCCTCTGTTAAAACAGGGATGTCTATTCAACTTGTTGCTGTTGCGACATTTTGCTTCGCTTAATTTTGGTGGAACTGCACAAAATGAGACCAAATTTCCATATATGTGTTGAGATCTCTTTGAGGTCTTCGTCATGCATTATTTCAAATCTTGGTCTTGAAAGGTCAGTACCGACTTTGCTCAGAATTAACTAGTGAATCTTAGTTCAAAACTGCAACACTTGTTAGGGATCGGCGGGAGTACCATTTCTGTTAGGGATCGGCCGGAGTCCATGTTTATGAAATGTATTGTTCAGATAATGTCTCTGTTATTATATATCAGTTACAATGTTTTACAAATGGCACTATCCTGCTTTGTAGTTCTTTCTACATGTTTAACCAAGGTATTGTTAAGATAATGTCTCTGTTAAAATGAATCAGTCACATTGTTTTAGGAATGATACTTTTCTGCTTTGTCGTTCTTTATACATGTTGAAACAAGGCATTGTTAAGATAATGTCTCAGTTAATATGAATGAATCACACTGATTGAGAATTGCTAATCTCCTGCTTTGTTTCCCATTAAGATAAGGTAGATCAGTAGATGTTTTTCTTCTGGCAGTACAAGTCATCAACCATTATTTCTCAGTAATTGTTTCCCTTATACCTTTTGTTGCTTTCAGGGATATCAAAATTAAAGCTCGATTTTATTCCGACTTCGATTTTAGTTGAACTGCACAAAAGGAGCCAATGTGTCTAAGGCAAACTGCTGCGTTAGTGGGTCCAGTTGGTCTTACCACTTTGCAGAAAGAAGCAGTCACTGTATGCACTACATTACACAAGGAATGATTGAGAAGCTTTACAGAGTATTAGTAGACGCTGGTGACATGACTAGTCTACAGAGAGCATAGGAAACTCTACAACACGTGGAGTGCACTGGGCAAAAAGTGCCCAAACAAGTACAGGAAGCCAGGACAGGACTCCAAATCTGTCAATGTCATTCTAAGCAACAATGATGGGGCATCTGGGTATGGTAATCTGTTTACCGTACTTTCAGTTTGTTAGTACACCGATTGGTGGGTTGACACTGGGGCCAATATTCATGTGTGTGCTGATGTGTCTTTGTTTTCTGGCAGCATATAAATACGAAATCCACAGGGATGCTCAGCTTGATTTTAGTGGAACTGCACAAAATGTTCAGATGGTTCGTGTCCTCCATAATAATACTTCATCATGCACAATACATCGAATGGTTCTCTAATTATTCGTCGGCACCTTGAGCCACCAGACTATCAGATGACAAACCCTGCCCGTTCCACAATCATAGGCATTACATATTTTGAATGGGAAAAGCTTGTCAAAGTTGACATTAGTTTAATATATTGGAATTGCAAAACCTTGTCAATTTTTGCTCATTGATGTTAGCCAGAAGACATGCATCTGATATTTTTGAGTGGGAAGCCCTTGCTGTGAGCAACGTCGATCATTTTTTCCTATTCCTGTCTTGAGTTCAAAAGTAAATATTTACTCTGCTGAGATGCATAGTCACATGAATGTTGACTTATCTAAGATATTTTAAGTGTTTGTTCTGAATATTGTCTATGTAATGCCAGGCCTTGTGTTTGATTGCAAAGTTGAGCTTGGAATGTTGTGGCATGCGGCATCACGAGCTGTTCATCGTGCCTCCTGAGAATAATACTTCGTATTGTTTTGCATGTCGATCTAATGCCAGTGATTTGCTTGTTAGGAAGATCATCCTCTTCTGTTGTTTCCGTGCTTAAGAAGTTCATCCTCTTATGTTTCATTGATATCCTATACGACAAGCCGGGTAGGTTAGACGTGAAACCATATGATCTTCCGACCAACTCATCATCTTAGGCCGTGACTGGATCGTCGTTTTCTAACCAAAACCGCTTGTAAAACCGACGCTTGTAAATAAAAGCAGATGGTCTCGGGCGAAGTGCTTGGTTGGTCGATTTCGACTAGTAAAATATACACCGGTCTCTCAAATTACACGCATAAACCGCCGGTTTTACCTACAGACCTCGGGCCCTTGGTTTCATTACACCTGTATTTTATGTGTTGTTTCCGATGACGAGTAAATTACACTTGTATCTTAATACATGTGTGAAATAAACTAGAGCTCTCAAGCGCGGCCTTACGGTTTCATGACATCTCAGTCTCTCGAAGGTGCTCCTAGGTGTGTGATGATCATGGCTACCTGAATGAGCAGCGGGCGCTGTATCAGACCATCCGTAGCGCCCGCGAGGCCCTTTCCGTCGTCCTTCGAGTTGTTGCGCTCACCATGGCGTCGAGCATTGTTAACATGGTCAATGAACATGAGGATTCAGGAGATGACTTTATTTTGACTGGTTGACCGTAGGGGCCCACTAGGGCCATAGCCATACGTACGCAAGTGCCTCCTTATTATGTACAACTATATTTTTTTGCTTCCTCCTGGTTTCCTGACATCACGGTCCCACACCATCGTCAACCTATGTAGTCAATATAAATGAGAGAACTGCACAAGGTGCGGCCGACAGCTGGGACCAAGTAGCTCGAGCAATATTGGTGTTTCTGAGGCTTGAGCACTGCAGAGTTTTTCTTGGCGATGTTTTCGTTGTTGTTCAGAGGAGAGCAGGGTATTAACTAGGCGGGCTGTGGCCCGTCTAGCCCAGGACAGATATCCAGCCCAGATATTAATTTTTTCAACATGAAAATGGCTAGCCCAGCTATACGTTTTTTTTCAGGAATACCCAGGCAATGTCAACTTGTTATTCTCCGCCCCGCTGGGCTGCAAATCTTTCCTAGGAGGGATGCATTAGGCTTAACAGGAAAATGGGCTTTAAAAATAATAAATGGCATGTAATTATAAAAACTGGGCAGTAACAATAAAAAAATGCACCAAGCACGAAATTAGTTTATAAAATATTATTTATGGATTTTGAAAATCTTAATTTTTAATTGTTGCGCGGGCAATGTTTCGTTAGATTTTTACGTAATACAAATTTACATTTAATCTAACTAGAAATTTTGGGACAAAAATATATCGGATCCCATCAAACTGTGGGAAATTTTATTGAATTCTGTCTTGAACGGTTGGTTGAAATTATTAATCATTGTACTACCTAGAAAATGGGTTGTACTTTTAACAAACTGTAAAATGAGCCGAGTTTATTTTTTCTAAAGAATACCCAATCCAGGCCTATTTATTTTTCTACGCCCTGATGGGCTGCAACTCTTTCAAGACGCCTGTAAATCTTGAAAGTAATATGAAATTGGTTATAAATATAAAAACAGATGACAAATTGGCAATTACTTTATAATTTCTGAGTTTTTTCCCATTTTCAGATTCCTATTTCACTGGGCATTAACCTAACTTAAATATATCTTCAAAGTACTTTAAATCTGGCTCGACATTTCCGTATTAAAAATAGTTTGGAACCCACATAAATATGCGAAATTGGCCCTGGCCAACCTAAAAAAATGGACTGCAATAAATTGCATAAGAAGTCGCAATGAGCTATATATAAATTATTAAAAAAAGAGGGAATGGTCTGACTTATGGGCCAATTAAGTTGACGCGTATGCAAGATTTTTTTAATTATTATATACGTCAACAAACGATTCTACCAGACGTAATCGTTGGATGTCAATCCAATGGCTGTCGTGTTTCTTCAATCTCTGATCTTCTTGCTCCAGCCGCCAAATCCAGCGCCGGCGGGACCGCCTGCTCCCGCCTCCCGTGCAGGCCTCCCTGCCCCCTACTACTCCCACCGCTGGCCAGGGCATCCCTACTCACCCACACCCATTGTTATTCTACGGCGACGGAGCCTCACACCGCAGCCGAACCAGTGAACCCTCGTACTCCTCTCCACGTGGGCATCCACTGCCGCATCTTTCCCCGGCTCCGTGTCATCCCCTTCCTAGGCCTCGCCGTCGTCCACCGCCCTGGTGCTCTCGGCGTGGCCTGGTCAACGTGGTCAAGGAACGACTTCCATTGGAAGAGTACTGTCGTGGAGAGGATGACAGCTGGCTCCACGGCAGTCGCAAGGAAGTGCCTCCTTATTACGCGGAAAATAATTATTCCTCCCCCTAACAGCAGGGACCCATCGGACGGGCCACCATATTTGGCGCAAAAAAGTTTCCCCCCGGACTGTTGGGACCCAACGGACGTGT
>LR738713.1:285614886-285631168 GCA_902687465.1 Secale cereale
GTCAGCTCGGACCCACCGGAAGTGCCTCCTTATTACGCACAATAAAAATGAATACTTCAGCTGGGACCCAGTATAGTGGGAGGCTGACTTGTGGGCCTACTAAGTTGACGGGGACGGAGGGCTTTGTCAAATTAGTCAATATGCACGATTCTAGGTTCATTAACCGTACGATGTCCATCCAACGGCCGTAGTGCTTCTCCAATCTATGGTCTTCTTGCTCCAGCCGCCCAAACCAGCGCCAGTCGTGCCTCGTGCTCCTGCCTCCCGTGGCCGGCTGCGATGTCGTGGAGGCCTCCCCACCCCCTACTACCGCTGGCCAGGCCATCCCTCTACTCACCCACACCCCATGTTATTCTGCGGCGACGGCAGCCTCACACCGCAACCGAACCAGTGAACCCTCCTACTCCTCTTTGCGTGGGCATCCACTGGCGCGTCTTCTCCGGCTCCGCGTCGTCCCCTTCCTAGGCCTCGCCGTCGTCCACCGCCCTGGTGCGTTTGGCACGGCCTGGTCAACGTGGTCAAGGAACGACTTCCATCGGAAGAGTACTGTCGTGGAGAGGCTGACAGCTGGGTCCACGGCAGCCGCAAGGAAGTGCCTCCTTATTACGCGCAAAATAATTATTCCTCCACCTGACAGCGGGGACCCACCGGACGGACCACCGTATTTTGCAAAAAAAAACATTCCCCCTGACTGCTGGGACCCACCAGCTACATCTTCGCACGCAAGGAAGTGCGTTCGGGCAAAAAAAATGGTTTGCCCCCCTGACTGCTGGGACCCACCAGCTACATCTTCACACACAAGGAAGTGCGTCCGGGCAAAAAAAAAACGATTCTCCCCCCTGACTGCTGGGACCCACCAGCTACATCTTTGCACGCAGGGAAGTGCCTGATAGTCGGGACCCACCTGGTCGAAGCGTATGTAGCGTTGTCATTCTGGTCGCGAACGTGTACGTACATACTGGTCGATGTACATGCACGCACGAGTCATAGTAGAGGCGCGCACGTAGCATGTACACGTACGTACAGCGGCAAGTGTGCAAGAAAGAAAATACGGTCACATACGTACATATGGGCAAGGTCTCAAATGCCTACTCGCGCATACGTACGGCCAGGGCTCGTGTACATGGCTAGGTCGGAATGGAGAAACAGTGTCGTCGTTGTGTTCATGGGGAGCCAACCGGCTGGGTCGGAACAGAATGCGTCGTCGTGTTCATCGGGAGGGCTTGGATGGAACAGTCGATGGATGGCGTACCGCAGAACAGAGGAAACAGCCTTGTGTTCGACCGGCCACGTTCGAAATGGGATCCTGTTCATCGGGAGGGGTCTGGCGTACCACAAAATAGAGGAAACGGACCTCCTACGGTCGAAACGGGGTCCTGTTGATCGGGAGGGGTGTGGCGTACCGCAAAACGGAGGAAACGGACTTGTGTTGGAGCGCTATGGTCGAAACGGGGGTCCTGTTCATAGGAAGGGGTGTGGCGTACCACAAAACAAAGGAAATGGACTTGTGTTGGAGCGCTACGGTCGAAACGGGGGTCTCGTTCATCGGGAGGGGTGTGGCGTACCGCAAAATAGGACTCCACGGGATACTGTTCATCACCACCGTCGATCCCCTCCAGCCTCCACGGGCTACTGTTAATCCACCGTCGACCTCCTCCAGCCTCCACCTGCGACTGTTCAGCCTCCACCGCGCGCTACTCCACCGGCTACTGTTCAACCAGCCCTCTCCATGGGCTCCTGTTCAACCACCCCTTCACGGGCTACTGTTCATCCAGCCCTCCACCGTCTACTGTTCATGCAGCCCTCCACGGGGTGGTCCTGTTCATGCAGCCCTCCACGGGGTCCTGTTCATGCAGCCCCCACCGGCTCGATCGAACGGGGTCATGTTCATGTAGAGGCAACACCACGGG
Source organism: Secale cereale (assembly GCA_902687465.1). NCBI lineage: Eukaryota > Viridiplantae > Streptophyta > Magnoliopsida > Poales > Poaceae > Secale > Secale cereale. The sequence continues at coordinate 285,616,797 of LR738713.1, forward strand.
GTCCTGTTCAGCCACCCCCACCGGGAACTGTTCATCCAAACCCCCCAGCAACGCTCACTGTTCATGTAGAGGCAGCATCGATCGGCTTCAGTTAGCAGTAGTAGCGAAGGAATCGCTCGATCGGGTTCAGTTAACAACCATCGATCGATCGCTCGGGTTCAGTAACGCGTAGCCTGCAGTGCAATCGCTCGGGTTCAGTTAGAGCCCAACACCTCGCTCGGGTTCAGTTAGATCCCAACGCCTCGCACCAACGCGCGTGCGTGTACGAGAGAAACGCGCATCGCTCGGCCCCGACCACCCATCGTAACCGGGAACACCCCGATATTTTCCTCGCCCTCGCTTCTACCACGGTTTTTTCCGTCATGGACGGCCCAAAGAATGTCATGCAGCTGCGTCTTCAGCCCACCCAGGACGAAAAGCCATGGATGTGTCTTTTCTTTGTAGTGTTTATGATGCCTCCCAAGGCCAGCGGCTCCCGGGTCGACAGCAAGGAGGCCTCCCCAGGTACCAGAAGGCGCATCCTCACGAGGTGAGAGGCCACCCCCAAGCGTGTCAAGCTAAGTTATCCCTCTACACTCACGAGGAGCATGAATATCATAACATACCACAAAAGCAATAAACATAGCATGGCAGCATAAACGTCACAGTTCATTACACGCCCCAGCGGGGCTATCTACCTTTTTTCTAATGCAGGAAGAAAGGAAAGGCTAAGCAAAAGCGAGCCGCACAGCCGTAGTAGCTTGCGAGACCCGGCTCCAAGGGCCTCCCTGACTCAGCTCAGTCTGTGCCCTCCTCGCGCTTCACCACCGCATGGCGACGAGACGACCCGTCGCCATCCTTGAAGCGAGCCCGGTGGCGAGGTGGTTGGTCATAGCCGTTGGCAGAAGAGCCGCTGCCGCTGGACGAGCCACGGCCGTCGCCAAGGGAAGTTCGGCCTCAGCCTCGTCACGACCGTCGCCAAGGCCGAGCCCATCGTCGCCGCCGCTGTCTTCCGGGCAGCACCATGCGCGCCGACCATCTGCCCCATACACTCCCACGAAAATGATTGCGGCGCCATCGTACTTGAAGTGGAGGGTGCATCGCCCGCCCAAGCCGCGCGCGTGGGCGAACATCTGCCAGCCGCAGGCCAGGGCCACGTTGCCCACGGCAGAGACCGCCACCACGACCCACGAGGCCTTGCTACAGCAACTGCAGGCCGTCAAGACCCCGGCTGGCAGCTCACAGGCGAAGGAGCGCGGAAGCTGGAGATAGGTGCCTACCGGACTCACCGACCACACGACGAACTCCAGGAGCACCTCTGCCGAATGGAAGCGCGGTCTGGGAGGCCGGGCAACCACAACACGCCTTTCCACGGTAGGGGGGCTGCCTCGCCGAGGGCGACCTCCATCGCGAGAAGAGGTGTCATCACGGCCGCCTAGGACGGCGTCGATCCTAGAAGGAGTGCGCCCATGACCCCGAAGCACAACTGCAAGGGTAGCGACATGCTTACGAGGGCGGCCCCGCCTTCCTTGATCGGCGGCAAGTCAGACCCCTCCTGGCGAGCTTTCCCCTTCTCTGTGGCGGAGAACCTCTTCGTTGGTGCCATGGAGGCTGCAGCAAAAAGGCGGAGTAGGGAGGAAGAAGAACGGGCAAGCGACGAGAAGAAGGAGATGAACAACGGGGGCTTTTCCCTCTCCTCATTTATAGCTAGGAGAAGGTCAACCGCCGGCCTCCATGATCACATGTAATGATGGTTTTTCTGTGCATGCAGCAGGGTCTCGTCAAGTCGGGCAGTTGCCGATGCAGCGTGGGGAAGCGGAGACGCCCACGTCCGATCAGTCGCCATGCATTGATCAAGGCCACAGGCGATTGGGGCCCGTGATGCTTTGTACTTGCCCCTTGCAATCGCCTCGAAGCCAAGTTTGAGTGCGCCTTGGGCACGGGGGCTACTGTCGGCGTCCTGGGAATGGGGGTACCCAAACCTGCCTACCTGCGGCCCGTGGCGTGGCTCCATCGGCGGCCTGGTACGGCCCAGCTTCAGCAACCATAGCTCAAGACCCCCGCGAGGGGCCAAGCCTCACGAGGCGGACGATGACAAGACCTCCCTGGGGGCAGCCTCTCTAAGCTAGCTCCCAAGGAGCAGAGATATCTATGCAAGGTGCACCTCGCGAGGTTCATGTCACGTGAGCCATGACGACCAAGGCCAGGTGGGTGCCAGCGGGCGCAGTGTGCCAGTTTCCCCTTTGGTGCTAAGGGGGCAAGCGCAGGCACGGAGTCCCAAGGAATCAAGCAAACGTTTCCATATCGGTGCAACAAGACCAAGGACCACCAGGATGGCAGAATGGAGGTCACCATGGAGCCCGACGCGGCGTCACCACCAGAGCCTTTGGCAGGCGAAGACCGCTTTTGTCAGGATAGCTTGTACTAGTTGTTCCCCTTCAAATTTGGCTGTTGTGGGATCCCTTCCCACCTACATTTGAGAGGAGGACCAAGGCCACTATAAATAGGACCTAGCCACCACCATAGAGGGGCAATTTGGAGAGGGCAATGGGACCAGAGAAAGAGAGAGAGAGAGTGTCACACCCTGCATTTTGTAACATGTTATTTGTAACTTTGAAGCATGAAAATTTGGACCAGCAAAATTTTTTAGCATCATTTGGCTTTTATTTGGAATTGAGTTTTCTTCAATTGCTTTTGCATGTGCTCATTAATGTCAACTATGATCTCTTATAGATTTCATCTCCTTATCCAAAACTTCTGCCCAATGATCATGCCAAGTGTTATATAGCAGTATAGTATTTTCCTACAAAATTAATTTGGCCAAAAAGCATTTTATAAATTTAGTTTTCCAAAAACCCCTAAATTGAGATTTGCACTGCAAGTACTTGATTAAGGGTGTGAAAACTTTTTCAAAAGGTTTATTTGAGACCTAGTAATCATAGGACTCCCATAAACCACAAAGGTATAATTTTAAAAGTTATTTTCCTATTTTATTTAAAAGCTTTTTTTAAGGCCAGAAATGGTCTTTAATAGGGGAAAATTATTTAAATGTTTCAAAAATATTTGCCAAAATTCAGAGAGACCCATAGGACATATATTGTCCATATATGAGAGTTTCAACACTTGGTCATGTTCAAAATAATGGGCTAAACCCTCTAAAACCCTTTCTGGATATTTCAAGCTTTTGAAATATTTACAAAGGAATTTTTCTCCAAAAATTCCAGGGAAATTCTATCATGTCACATATGACATATTTGATGATCTTGCAAAGCCTCATGCATTGGAGATCCAGGAAACCTCCTCAAACCCCTTCATAACCATTCTGTCCATATTTGAAGTTTGAGCAACTTTACATTGCCAAACTTGTCCAAATGCTCTAAAACTTGGTGCACATGCTAGAATGGCCTAATAAGGCACCTAGACCAAATGGCACAAGATTTGGAATAGAGCAACTTGATCAGATCACCTCAAAACCCTTTCTGTTCAAATGCAAATTTGAACAACTTTACATTACCAACTTTTTATCTGGAGCCTCAAACTTTGTGAGCATGATCAATACCCCAAATGATGATGCTACACCAAGTGGTGTATCAAGGGGAGATGATTAGCTTGACTCAATCAAGATGAAACTGTTTCTGTTGATTTCTAGGGTTCACCAAAGTTACATTGGCTAGTTTCTCCAAATGAGCCCAAATTTGGTGAAGCACCCTATTTTCTCATGTATTTCAACCCTGTCAAGTGCCATATCAAGTGGACCTCATTTACTTGATCAAACCATGATCAAACACCTTCTGCAGAAATCTTAAAACCTCCCTTTTTACCACTTTCACTTTTCTCCATGGCCTCAGCTCTTTACCACAGACTCATGGGGTTACTAGCAAACCCCAGTAACTCCCCCAGCACCTCATCTCCATGATTGGGGGGTGAAACCTCAACTTTACCCTGCTGGACATCCCACTTTCACCTTGTTACCAGCTCTCCTCTCTCTCTCTCTGCACCACAGAGCATCCAAGGCCTCAGGGCATTTCTTTAGTCCTCCCCCTGCTTGCTAGACACTGTTGGGCACGCTGGAGCGGACCAAACCAGCGAGAGCGCGACGATGCCGGTCACACGCGCGCTCTAGAGCGCGTGAACAGTGCTCCCGCACGCTGGCTCGGGCCAATCGTTGGTCCCCGACCACCTCGAGCCTCCCCCTCGTGCCAGTCGAGGCGCCTCGACGTCCGCAACGTCACCGGCGCTGTCCCCCCTCCTCCTGCGCCCTCCAATAAGCATCGCCGCACGCGCACCGGCCGCCCGCTTCGGCCAGTCTTCTGCTCCACACGCGCACGCCTCCCTGTTGCTCCCCCGCTTCTTCTCTTGCCTCAGCTGGGCGTGGGACTCGTCCAGCAACACCCCTGACTCACTCCCGCAGCCTCCCGTGCGCTGTAGCGACGAGCCGGAGCTCGCCGGCGCACTGGACCACGGGTCCTCGTCGGGGCCCTATAAATGGACCTCCCCGAGCTCTTCCAACACCACCACCAGCCTCACCACTCTCCCCTAGTCCCTCCTGCACCCTCAGTTCAGCCCCGGAGCGCCCCTACGCTCGGGATCGACCGGAGCTCCGCCGCGTCGGGCCGCCGGCGATCTCGAGGTACAGGCCTCCCCGGCCCCTCCTTCCGCTCGTTTCTGAACCGCAGCACGCCACTGACTCTTTCCCCTCTCTTTCCCCCTCTGTCCGCAGTCGGAAACGGCCGCTGCAACCGACCTCCGACGAGCCTCCGCCGTCGCACCTCGTCGCCGGCGAACCAGGGCTCCCCGCCGTGCCGCGCTACCACCACTGCAACCGCGACACGACGCTGAGCCCGACCCTGCCCTCCGTTGCCGTCGCCGTGGCCGGAGTCGTCGCCGGTGAGCTCGCCGCCGCCGTGACCACGGGGTTAGAGATGACAAGCGGGCCCCGCCTGTCATCCTCCCACCGCTCTCCCCTCCTCTGAGCCACTGACCCACGGGCCCCGCCCGTCAGGTTTGAAACCTGACGTGCGCGCGCGCTGGCTCCGTGCGGCCAGGCCGAGCCGTTTGGGCCGTGCACTGTGGCCACTTCTGGCCCAGTGCACAGGAACCCTTTTTCCCTTTTTCTTTTCTGATAATGTTTCAAACATTTATGCAGAAAAGAATATTGATCCAAATTAATTATTTCCAACTCCTAAAATCTTGTAATATTCCAACCTATTTAATGGTACTACTTTCATTCAAATCCATGAAACTTTTCTGTACTGTTCAAATTTAAATTCAAATTTGAGCAGTATAACTCCTGTTCAAAAATCAATATGTCCTATTCTGCAACTCCAAAACTCCAACTAAGATTTTTCCCCATCTTAGAAAACTCTCTAGTATTTTACAAAAATGAGTTGACATTTTTCTGAGCACTTTGGTTTTTCTGTTTTATTTGTATTCTTATTTTTCCATTATTATTATGCGACGTATAGATCCCGTATTTGACGAGGTTGCTGTGGAAGAAGAAGGAGAAGGACTTGAAGACTTTGAAGACCAAGCCAATCCAGGCAAGCAGCCCTTTGACCATGATACACTTGTTCCTCGGAACCCGTTGGTTTCCGATACATGATGATTAGGGTTACGATGGTAACCTAGATGAACCCCCACATGATGCATGCTTTATTGTTGATCTTGCTACATGCTAGATGACATGCAATAGTTGGTCTTGATGCTCATATGATGCATGTGTGATATGAACCCCCGTAGTGGAAACTTTGCATGAACCCATCGGGTGCCCCTAATGCCCGAGGGTGATGAAGTGTTAGGTCATCACTTGAGAAAGAAGTGATGTGCCGGTAATATCATGTGCATGGTGAAATGATGGATTAGATTTATGTGTGACTACCGTCCCAACCAAACATGTGCAACCACACTACCCCTTATGGGACGGGGCTTTATTGATTACTTAGGTCGATACTAGCATGGTGCCCGCATTACTAGTGACGGGAAGACTTGAGGTCTTTTCCGGGACGGGGTCGTGCTTGGATAGGCGACCATGACTGTTTTCACAGGGCACCGGACACACCGTTGGTCCCTGTGGGTACGCGTAACATTGAATTAGGGCAAGTCCCGTGATCTATTGTTGTACCCAAAGGCCGTGTGCCAACGAGTGGACTCTATGTTAATGTCGTCTAAGGAAAGGTAATGACCGGGTGCTTACCCCGGGTACTTGAGGTACCGCGGGTCGTGGATGACACGGAAGTTCCCCGGATCTTGTGGGTAAAGTGCGCAACCTCTGCAGAGTGTAAAACTATTCGAATAGCCGTGTCCACGGTCATGGACAGTTGGGTGGTGCTACTTAAACTATGTCCAGAATTTTACTTCTTCGGTGATACATTGTGTGAGACGAGTCAAGATGGTGACTTGACTCGGTGAGATAATCATATTCATGTTGATGGCGGTAACCTATTCTCGAGGTTACGCGAGGTTATTGATGCATCAGCTTGATGATAACATATTGTTCTAGCCTCCTGCTAGATTGTTCATTATTATTCAAATGCATTGTTACATGAACCACATCATGGGTTGCTTGCGAGTACATTCAAAGTACTCATTGGCTTGCCACTGGTTATTTAATTGGCCAGGCATGGAAGAGCAGGATTATGAGGAAGAGTTCTTTGGAGACGACCATGCGAACTAGGACGCTATCCCAGTCAGAATGCCTGTAGGGTTAAGGCAGATGGCATGGGTTCTACCCGTTTTATCGAAGACTTCCGCTACTTGAGATATTTGCTATTCAGCCCGTGAGGCTCTATCTATGTAAGACTTGGCCATAATGGCCTTAATTCGTGTAAGACTATTTGTATGGATGTAAGACTCTTGTTATTCCAGCTTCTGTGTGTTCAGTGAGCATTGATCTCTGGGATCACTGTACACGTGCATTCGGTGATCTCGACTTCTAAGTCGGGGTCCCCACAGAGCTGGTATCAGAGCCATCCTGACTGTAGGAAGCCTTAGTTAGCATGGGCGTTAGTTAGCTGAGACCTCTTCTTCAAAACCTTCTGAACCTCTCTTCTTTTCTAAACCTGAGATCTCCTCAGCTTATTAACCCCTCCTATTCCACCTTTGTAGATGGTCGCTGTTCCCGAAGAGCACCTGACCACTGGGTTTCCCCTACTTCTCGAGGATAGCCTCCAGGAGTGTCAGTTCCACCGAGCACCCATCCTCACCTACCACGAGCATTGGGTGAGCGATACTGAGGTGGAGTACCATGTGGAAGTGATCGTGAAGGCAAACGATCCTCCCACAAGTTGGTTCTTCGAGGGACCCCAGATGACAACACTACCACTCGCTGCTGAGGCTGCTGCACTCAAGGCACTAACCCGTCTCCGCGAGCTTCTTCCGGAGATGGCCGCCAAGATGGCAACTCGCTTCTTACCTTACCGGAAGGAAGGTGACGAAGAAAGCAGCGCACTAGCCCCTCCACTGAAGGATGGACTCTCGCTTCGGTTCCAGACCTACTTTAGTCTATGTGCCGACAGCCTGGCACAAGACTTGGCCTCGGAATCAATGAAGCTTCGAGAAGAACTTTACAAGACCAAGGCACTTCTTCGTCGAGCTCAAGAGAAGGCGAACAGGATCAAGAAGGAAGGAGCACCTCCTGGACAATCCGCTATCGCTTATCGAGGCGGAAGACCCTCCGAGGATGTGTCTTCCAAGGGTGAAGAACCACCTCGGCGACGCCGGATGACAGCAAGGGAATACCGCAAGCTTTTCCCTGCACCACCGTCGAAGCACCGTCGTATCCAACTCCTCCACTCCCCCACTCCCTCAAGTGACAAGGGAGCCCAGACAGATGAAGACAAGGAGGAAGACCCAGAAGAGCCGGAATACGCGACCGAGCATTCCGCCGCTTAGGCATTATTCGCTACTCGGATATGCCAGTTGTATCCCCTACGGTAGGATAGGTCGTGTAACCCCTATGCGCAGTCGAGTCCTTGTATGGTTCATATGAAACCATCTAGTGCTAGCTTTTGTTGTGTCTGGATGTAAGTCGTAATCTTCCTTCGGGAATGTGTAAACGACTACATCACCCATTTGGATTTTAATGGATGTGTTTTGGCCTCTCGGCCCTTGCATGATATGATTTAGTGTCACACCCACCCCCTTACTAGGCACCTATCTATCTTTCTTTTCCTCTTCCAAGTCATGAGACCTTTTACCGCTCCAACAGGATGCCTGTTGTAACTCGTACTGGTACCTCTACCCAGCAGCTCGAAGCCGGAGCATCCTCTCAGCCAGAGGCAGACCACGACCAAACCAACGACCAAGCTCCACCACCACCTCCTCCAAGCATGGACATGGCTCAGCTTCTCCAAGCTTTCCGAGAGGAACGCCAAGCCAACACTGCAGCTCTTCAGCTGATTGCTCAAGCTGTTGCCAACAACCGCCAGCCGGCGGGGAATGGCAATGGACGTTCCACGTTGGCAGAGTTCAAGAAGCATGCACCGCCAACCTTCATCGAGACTGCTGAACCCCTGGATGCTGATGACTGGGTCCGTTCCATTGAGGAGATTCTGGAACTAGTCGGATGCACCGAAGATCGCGAGAAGGTGGCTTATGCAGCCTACTGCCTCGGGGGAACCGCAAGAGCTTGGTGGGATGGATTCAAGGTTATGCATGTTGAACAAGACATCACCTGGGTTAACTTCAAGGCAGAATTCCGCAAGGCCCACATTCCTTCTGGAGTCATGGCTATCAAAAAGCGCGAGTTCCGAGCCCTGAAGCAAGGAAGTGGCACTGTCAAGGAGTACATGCAGAAGTTCAGTATTCTGTCAAGGTATGCCCCTGAGGATGTCAGCACTTATGCTGCCAAAAGGGAGCGCTTCATGGAAGGCCTTAATCAGACTCTGCAATATTCGCTTGTCGTGTGCGACTGCCCGTCTTTCCCTGACCTGGTGAACAAGGCACTCATGCTTGAAGACAAGCGGCGTGCTTTGGAAGACACTCGCAAGCGCAAGCTGATCAGCAAGGGAAGTTCCAGCAACCAGAAGCCTCGTCCGTGGCAGTCAGCCCCGGCCAAGCCAACCTATTAGCAGCCAAGAGCTCCTGCACCTCGTGCCAATCCTCAGCCTCAGCAGTATGCCAACCCCAGGCCAGCTTTCAACCCCAATACCAATGGTGGCAACAAGATCAACACTCCAAATCAAGTCACTTGTTTTGGGTGTGGTCAGCCCGGACACATCTCCAGGGTGTGCCCCAACAAGAAGCCTGATGCCCCGCGCCCCAATGCGCAGAACCAGGGACAAGGCCGTGGAATGCCACCGAGGAATCCAGCTCCTCGCAATCCACCGAACTATGGGAAGGGGCGTGTGAATAACGTCACTGCTGAAGAAGCCCAGGAAGACCCGGACGTCGTGCTGGGTACGTTCCTTGTCAACTCAGCACCTGCAACTGTCTTGTTTGATTCTGGTGCAACGCATTCATTTGTCACTCAGAGATTTGCATTAAAAAGTGGCATGACCCCTACACCCCTGAATAACCCTATGGTGGTACAAACCCCCGGAGCCGAGTTGAGAGCCAAGATAGGCTGTAAAGGAGTCGGTATTACCATTAACGGTGTAGACTTCCTAGCAGACCTTATCATCCTGAGATCGCAAGGCTTGGATGTGATCTTAGGGATGGATTGGCTCAGCAAGCACCAAGGCTTGTTAGACTGTGCCAATCGGACAGTTATTGTGACCAATGACCAAGGTGTAGAAGTCAAGTTTGCCCCCAACTCCTCTTCCGCTCAAGCCGCTAAAATCAACTGTCTGTCTGAAGTTGGGCTAGACCAAGTACCGGTGGTATGTGAGTATCCTGATGTCTTTCCGGATGAACTACCGGGAATGCCCCCTGACCGTGACATTGAGTTCATCATCGAGCTCATGCCCGGAGCAGGACCCATCTATAAGAAGCCTTATAGAATGGGGACGGAAGAATTAGCTGAGTTGAAGAAGCAGTTAGAAGAGCAGCTAAGGAAAGGATTTATCTGCCCGAGTGCCTCCCCTTGGGGATCTCCTGTTCTGTTTGTGGCAAAGAGGGACGGTACCATCCGCTTATGCATTGACTATCGTTCCCTCAATGAAGTTACAATCAAGAACAAGTACCCACTTCCCAAGATCGAAGATCTGTTTGATCAACTCAGCGGAGCCAAGGTATTCTCCAAGATCGACCTCAGATCGGGGTATTACCAGCTGAAGATCAGACCCCAAGATATTCCGAAGACAGCATTCGTAACCATATATGGCCTGTACGAGTGCACGGTCATGTCTTTTGGGTTAACCAATGCCCCAGCTTACTTCATGTATCTCATGAATAAAGTCTTCATGGAATATTTGGACAATTTCGTTGTTGTCTTCATTGATGACATCCTTGTGTTCTCGAAGTCGGAGGAAGAACATGAGCAGCATCTGAGGATGGTCCTAGACAAGCTTCGTGAGCACCAACTGTATGCCAAGTTCAGCAAGTGTGAGTTTTGGCTGCACAAAGTTGGATTCTTAGGTCATGTCTTGACCGAAGAAGGATTATCTGTTGATCCTGCAAAAATCGAAGCTGTGACCCAATGGCGATCTCCAACGACCGTCAAGGAAGTCAGAAGCTTCCTCGGATTAGCGGGCTATTACCGAAAGTTCGTGGAAGGATTCTCTAGCATTGCACGACCAATGACTCAGCTCCTCAAGAAGGACAAGAAGTTCGAGTGGACGCCAAAATGCGAAGAGAGCTTCCAAGAGCTCAAGAAGAGATTGACCACCGCCCCAGTTCTGGCAACACCTGATATTCACAAGGAGTTCGTGATATATTGTGATGCCTCTCGAACCGGATTGGGAAGCGTTCTGATGCAAGAAGGCCGCGTCATAGCATACCTCTCCAGGCAGCTACGACCCCATGAGGAGAACTACGCTACTCACGATCTTGAGCTAGCGGCAGTAGTTCATGCCTTGAAGACATGGCGGCATTACCTCCTAGGGAAACGGTGTGAGATTTACACAAACCACAAAAGTCTGAAGTATATTTTCACCCAAAAAGAATTGAACATGAGGCAGCGGAGATGGTTGGAACTCATCAAGGATTATGACCTCAGTGTTCAGTATCACCCTGGGAAGGCCAACGTGGTGGCCGATGCCTTAAGCAGGAAGGCTTGCTCTTTGAATGTCATTATTCAAGAAAGACAGCCAACCTTGTTTAAGGAGATCGAACAATTCAGTTTGGAATTGGTTACCCCCGGATTTCTGGATCATTTGGAAGTCAGACCAACCCTGATGGACGACGTCAAGAAGGCTCAAGATGGACACGTAAGCATTGAAGGTATCAAGAGGAAGATGAAGATGGGCAAGGCCCCAGAATTCTCCGAAGACGAGCACGGGATTGTTTGGTACAAAGGTCGTCTCTGCGTACCAAACAGCCCCGAGTTGAAGACGCTGATTCTGCAAGAAGCCCACGACACCCCGTATTCCATCCACCCCGGAGGAACCAAGATGTACCAAGACTTGAAGGCACGATTCTGGTGGCACGGTATGAAGAGAGAGATTGCAACCTATGTTGCAAAGTGCGATGTATGCCAAAAGGTCAAAGCTGAATATCAGCGACCCGCTGGATTGCTTCAACCACTCAAGGTTCCTGAATGGAAGTGGGACAAAGTCGGAATGGACTTCATCACTGGATTACCAAGGTCGAATAGAGGACATGACTCTATCTGGGTCATAGTCGATCATTTGACCAAGGTGGCTCATTTCATTCCTGTCAAGACCACTTATGATGGCAACCGGCTGGCAGCTCTCTACATTGACCGAATCGTAAGTCTTCATGGTGTTCCCAAGGAGATTGTGTCAGATCGAGGAACCCAGTTCACCTCAAGGTTCTGGAAGAAGTTCCAAGAAGCCTTGGGAACCAAGTTATCTTTCAGCACAGCTTTCCACCCACAGACCGGAGGTCAAACTGAGCGAGTCAATCAGATTCTCGAAGACATGCTCCGAGCCTGTGTCCTGGCATATGGAGCCAAGTGAGAAGACTGTCTCCCTTTTGCCGAGTTCTCCTATAACAACAGTTACCAGTCAAGCCTTCAGATGGCACCATTTGAGGTGTTGTACGGACGCAGATGCCGCACACCCCTCAACTGGTCAGAGACTGGAGAAGGACTAGTCTTTGGACCAGATGTTCTCCGCGCAGCAGAAGAGCAAGTCCAACTAGTCAGAGAGCGATTAAAGGTAGCCAAGTCAAGGCAAAGGAGTTATGCTAACACTCGACGCCGAGACATGAGTTTCCGTGTCGGAGATCATGTGTACCTGCGGGTGACTCCTCTGAAGGGAACCAAGCGTTTCCATGTCAAGGGGAAGCTCGCACCAAGGTTCATTGGACCCTTTGAGATCACTGCACGACGAGGAGAAGTGGCTTATCAGTTGGAACTACCACCTGAGCTATCCGATGTGCACAATGTGTTCCATGTGTCACAACTCCGGAAATGTCTCCAGGTTCCAGACAAGCCCAGTCTCTACAAGGATGTGGATCACCAAGCCATTGATCTGCAGCCTGATTTGACCTACCGCGAGAAGCCCATTCGTATTCTGGACGAAGTAGAACGACGTACGCGGAGTCGTACCATCAAGTATTTCAAGGTCCAGTGGAGCAACCACACCGAAGCAGAAGCAACCTGGGAACGAGAAGACTATCTTAGATCCGAGTTTCCCGACCTCTTTTAAGCCCTAGTTTAGGAATCTCGGGGACGAGATTCTTGTAAGGGGGGTAGGTCTGTCACACCCTGCATTTTGTAACATGTTATTTGTAACTTTGAAGCATGAAAATTTGGACCAGCAAAATTTTTTAGCATCATTTGGCTTTTATTTGGAATTGAGTTTTCTTCAATTGCTTTTGCATGTGCTCATTAAAGTCAACTATGATCTCTTATAGATTTCATCTCCTTATCCAAAACTTCTGCCCAATGATCATGCCAAGTGTTATATAGCAGTATAGTATTTTCCTACAAAATTAATTTGGCCAAAAAGCATTTTATAAATTTAGTTTTCCAAAAACCCCTAAATTGAGATTTGCACTGCAAGTACTTGATTAAGGGTGTGAAAACTTTTTCAAAAGGTTTATTTGAGACCTAGTAGTCATAGGACTCCCATAAACCACAAAGGTATAATTTTAAAAGTTATTTTCCTATTTTATTTAAAAGCTTTTTTTAAGGCCAGAAATGGTCTTTAATAGGGGAAAATTATTTAAATGTTTCAAAAATATTTGCCAAAATTCAGAGAGACCCATAGGACATATATTGTCCATATATGAGAGTTTCAACACTTGGTCATGTTCAAAATAATGGGCTAAACCCTCTAAAACCCTTTCTGGATATTTCAAGCTTTTGAAATATTTACAAAGGAATTTTTCTCTAAAAATTCCAGGGAAATTCTATCATGTCACATATGACATATTTGATGATCTTGCAAAGCCTCATGCATTGGAGATCCAGGAAACCTCCTCAAACCCCTTCATAACCATTCTGTCCATATTTGAAGTTTGAGCAACTTTACATTGCCAAACTTGTCCAAATGCTCTCAAACTTGGTGCACATGCTAGAATGGCCTAATAAGGCACCTAGACCAAATGGCACAAGATTTGGAATAGAGAAACTTGATCAGATCACCTCAAAACCCTTTCTGTTCAAATGCAAATTTGAACAACTTTACATTACCAACTTTTTATCTGGAGCCTCAAACTTTGTGAGCATGATCAATACCCCAAATGATGATGCTACACCAAGTGGTGCATCAAGGGGAGATGATTAGCTTGACTCAATCAAGATGAAAATGTTTCTGTTGATTTCTAGGGTTCACCAAAGTTACATTGGCTAGTTTCTCCAAATGAGCCCAAATTTGGTGAAGCACCCTATTTTCTCATGTCTTTCAACCTTGTCAAGTGCCATATCAAGTGGACCTCATTTACTTGATCAAACCATGATCAAACACCTTCTGCAGAAATCTTAAAACCTCCCTTTTTACCACTTTCACTTTTCTCCATGGCCTCAGCTCTTTACCACAGACTCATGGGGTTACTAGCAAACCCCAGTAACTCCCCCAGCACCTCATCTCCATGATTGGGGGGTGAAACCTCAACTTTACCCTGCTGGACATCCCACTTTCACCTTGTTACCAGCTCTCCTCTCTCTCTCTGCACCACAGAGCATCCAAGGCCTCAGGGCATTTCTTTAGTCCTCCCCCTGCTTGCTAGACACTGTTGGGCACGCTGGAGCGGACCAAACCAGCGAGAGCGCGACGATGCCGGTCACATGCGCGCTCTGGAGCGCGTGAACAGTGCTCCCGCACGCTGGCTCGGGCCAATCGTTGGTCCCCGACCACCTCGAGCCTCCCCCTCGCGCCAGTCGAGGC
>LR738713.1:285631178-285655008 GCA_902687465.1 Secale cereale
AACTTGATCAGATCACCTCAAAACCCTTTCTGTTCAAATGCAAATTTGAACAACTTTACATTACCAACTTTTTATCTGGAGCCTCAAACTTTGTGAGCATGATCAATACCCCAAATGATGATGCTACACCAAGTGGTGCATCAAGGGGAGATGATTAGCTTGACTCAATCAAGATGAAAATGTTTCTGTTGATTTCTAGGGTTCACCAAAGTTACATTGGCTAGTTTCTCCAAATGAGCCCAAATTTGGTGAAGCACCCTATTTTCTCATGTCTTTCAACCTTGTCAAGTGCCATATCAAGTGGACCTCATTTACTTGATCAAACCATGATCAAACACCTTCTGCAGAAATCTTAAAACCTCCCTTTTTACCACTTTCACTTTTCTCCATGGCCTCAGCTCTTTACCACAGACTCATGGGGTTACTAGCAAACCCCAGTAACTCCCCCAGCACCTCATCTCCATGATTGGGGGGTGAAACCTCAACTTTACCCTGCTGGACATCCCACTTTCACCTTGTTACCAGCTCTCCTCTCTCTCTCTGCACCACAGAGCATCCAAGGCCTCGGGGCATTTCTTTAGTCCTCCCCCTGCTTGCTAGACACTGTTGGGCACGCTGGAGCGGACCAAACCAGCGAGAGCGCGACGATGCCGGTCACATGCGCGCTCTGGAGCGCGTGAACAGTGCTCCCGCACGCTGGCTCGGGCCAATCGTTGGTCCCCGACCACCTCGAGCCTCCCCCTCGCGCCAGTCGAGGCGCCTCGACGTCCGCAACGTCACCGGCGCTGTCCTCCCTCCTCCTGCGCCCTCCAGTAAGCATCGCCGCACGCGCACCGGCCGCCCGCTTCGGCCAGTCTTCTGCTCCACACGCGCACGCCTCCCTGTTGCTCCCCCGCTTCTTCTCTTGCCTCAGCTGGGCGTGGGACTCGTCCAGCAACACCCCTGACTCACTCCCGCAGCCTCCCGTGCGCTGTAGCGACGAGCTGGAGCTCGCCGGCGCACTGGACCACGGGTCCTCGTCGGGGCCCTATAAATAGACCTCCCCGAGCTCTTCCAACACCACCACCAGCCTCACCACTCTCCCCTAGTCCCTCCTGCACCCTCAGTTCAACCCCGGAGCGCCCCTGCGCTCGGGATCGACCGGAGCTCCGCCGCGTCGGGCCGCCGGCGATCTCGAGGTACAGGCCTCCCCGGCCCCTCCTTCCGCTCGTTTCTGAACCGCAGCACGCCACTGACTCTTTCCCCTCTCTTTCCCCCTCTGTCCGCAGTCGGAAACGGCCGCTGCAACCGACCTCCGACGAGCCTCCGCCGTCGCACCTCGTCGCCGGCGAACCAGGGCTCCCCGCCGTGCCGCGCTAGCACCACTGCAACCGCGACACGACGCTGAGCCCGACCCTGCCCTCCGTTGCCGTCGCCGTGGCCGGAGTCGTCGCCGGTGAGCTCGCCGCCTCCGTGACCACGGGGTTAGAGATGACAGGCGGGCCCCGCCTGTCATCCTCCCACCGCTCTCCCCTCCTCTGAGCCACTGACCCACGGGCCCCGCCCATCAGGTTTGAAACCTGACGTGCGCGCGCGCTGGCTCCATGCGGCCAGGCCGAGCCGTTTGGGCCGTGCACTGTGGCCACTTCTGGCCCAGTGCACAGGAACCCTTTTTCCCTTTTTCTTTTCTAATAATGTTTCAAACATTTATGCAGAAAAGAATATTAATCCAAATTAATTATTTCCAACTCCTAAAATCTTGAAATATTCCAACCTATTTAATGGTACTACTCTCATTCAAATCCATGAAACTTTTCTGTACTGTTCAAATTTAAATTCAAATTTGAGCAGTATAACTCCTGTTCAAAAATCAATATGTCCTATTCTGCAACTCCAAAACTCCAACTAAGATTTTTTCCCCATCTTAGAAAACTTTCTAGTATTTTACAAAAATGAGTTGACATTTTTCTGAGCACTTTGGTTTTTCTGTTTTATTTGTATTCTTATTTTTCCATTATTATTATGCGACGTATAGATCCCGTATTTGACGAGGTTGCTGTGGAAGAAGAAGGAGAAGGACTTGAAGACTTTGAAGACCAAGCCAATCCAGGCAAGCAGCCCTTTGACCATGATACACTTGTTCCTCGGAACCCGTTGGTTTCCGATACATGATGATTAGGGTTACGATGGTAACCTAGATGAACCCCCACATGATGCATGCTTTATTGTTGATCTTGCTACATGCTAGATGACATGCAATAGTTGGTCTTGATGCTCATATGATGCATGTGTGATATGAACCCCCGTAGTGGAAACTTTGCATGAACCCATCGGGTGCCCCTAATGCCCGAGGGTGATGAAGTGTTAGGTCATCACTTGAGAAAGAAGTGATGTGCCGGTAATATCATGTGCATGGTGAAATGATGGATTAGATTTATGTGTGACTACCGTCCCAACCAAACATGTGCAACCACACTACCCCTTATGGGACGGGGCTTTATTGATTACTTAGGTCGATACTAGCATGGTGCCCGCATTACTAGTGACGGGAAGACTTGAGGTCTTTTCCGGGACGGGGTCGTGCTTGGATAGGCGACCATGACTGTTTTCACAGGGCACCGGACACACCGTTGGTCCCTGCGGGTACGCGTAACATTGAATTAGGGCAAGTCCCGTGATCTATTGTTGTACCCAAAGGCCGTGTGCCAACGAGTGGACTCTATGTTAGTGTCGTCTAAGGAAAGGTAATGACCGGGTGCTTACCCCGGGTACTTGAGGTACCGTGGGTCGTGGATGACACGGAAGTTCCCCGGATCTTGTGGGTAAAGTGCGCAACCTCTGCAGAGTGTAAAACTATTCGAATAGCCGTGTCCACGGTCATGGACAGTTGGGTGGTGCTACTTAAACTATGTCCAGAATTTTACTTCTTCGGTGATACATTGTGTGAGACGAGTCAAGATGGTGACTTGACTCGGTGAGATAATCATATTCATGTTGATGGCGGTAACCTGTTCTCGAGGTTACGCGAGGTTATTGATGCATAAGCTTGATGATAACATATTGTTCTAGCCTCCTGCTAGATTGTTCATTATTATTCAAATGCATTGTTACATGAACCACATCATGGGTTGCTTGCGAGTACATTCAAAGTACTCATTGGCTTGCCACTGGTTATTTAATTGGCCAGGCATGGAAGAGCAGGATTATGAGGAAGAGTTCTTTGGAGACGACCATGCGAACTAGGACGCTATCCCAGTCAGAATGCCTGTAGGGTTAAGGCAGATGGCATGGGTTCTACCTGTTTTATCGAAGACTTCCGCTACTTGAGATATTTGCTATTCAGCCCGTGAGGCTCTATCTATGTAAGACTTGGCCATAATGGCCTTAATTCGTGTAAGACTATTTGTATGGATGTAAGACTCTTGTTATTCCACCTTCTGTGTGTTCAGTGAGCATTGATCTCTGGGATCACTGTACACGTGCATTCGGTGATCTCGACTTCTAAGTCGGGGTCCCCACAGAGAGAGAGAGAGAGAGAGAGAGAGAGAGAGAGAGAGAGAGAGCATTCCACGATAGGAGGGATCGAATCCATTCCACCCCACAAGCTCATCCGAGCCCAAGAACGCCTCTCCTCCTGAGGCTGTTCATCCATTGTACTAGTTCATCCTCAGCCCCACGAGGCAATCCACCACACACACTGGAGTAGGGTATTACACCGCAAGGTGGCTTGAACCAGTATAAACCGCTGTGTCTCTCGTTCTTTGAGTTTGTCGAGCTAGGCCGTGGAATCATAGGGCGAGCGCGCTGGGGAGAGAGTGTTCTTCATGCGCACCCCAGAGTTAGAACCTCTCTAGGGTTTGCGGAACCCGAAATCTGACATTTACCCCTGAGGTGTTTGCTCTAACTTGGCATGATGATGTTGGTCATATCATGCATATGTTGCCTTGCAGTGCCTACTTTCGACATCATATATGTCATATGGTTAGTTTAGACATGTTCTGTAATGCCAACTGTTTAGTTTCTATATCAGATATGTGAATTATGCAACCGCATCTCTTTTAGCCAGCCATAATATATGTGAAATATACAATGCCATCCTGTTTAACCAGGCATCATATATTTGAATGATATCTTGCCAATCCTTTTCTTCATTACAATTCCATTTGTCGACAATGTTTGTACATTCAACTACTTTTCCTGTGAATCAGCCATTTGAGTGGGTGATGGAAATATCTGGGGTGAAAACAAGGTCTTCAGAGTAGACAGTGCTACCTATCGAAGTAGATCTATTGTTGGGTCCCGATAGCTCCTCGGAGATGGATTCAGAGACAAATGACCAGTCCTATTCCCCACCATGGTGTATGCTCTAACTTGGCACGGTTATGCTACTCATATCATTCATATGATGCCTTGCATTGCATATAGACATCATATACACAATATTCAACACCATGTTCTTAGTTCAGACATTGTATATGTGAATGTCCTCTGCTTAATATATAAGTCACATATGTGAATTATATCATGTGATCATGATTACTTAGATAACACATAAGTGAATTATGTCATGCGAACATGTTTACTAAAGACATCATATAATTATCTCTTGACATCATGTTTAGTTAGTCATCATATCTTTGAATTATGTCATGCTATGCTATCTAGTTTAGATACACATCATATATGTGAAAGTATGTCATGCTATCCTTTTTAGTGAAACAATATACATGTGAACTATTTCAAGCCCTCTTTTTTCCACACTATCTATCGCATCTGTCTCTCATACAAGGTATGCACATTCAACTACGTTTCTTGTTTACCAGCCATTCGAATTGGAGTCGGTGATGGCAGTATCTAGCGGAGTAAAAACACGGTCTTCAAATAAAACAATGCTACCTCTTGGTGGAGATA
The DNA here is from genome assembly GCA_902687465.1 of Secale cereale. NCBI lineage: Eukaryota > Viridiplantae > Streptophyta > Magnoliopsida > Poales > Poaceae > Secale > Secale cereale. The sequence goes on from LR738713.1 coordinate 285,636,069, forward strand.
GCACCCCAGTTGTACATGCATGAGAACCAGCCCTACCACACATAACCAAGACTCTCGCAGATTGTACCCCTACTGCGATGGACAGAGAACCAGCTTCACCCAATCTAACCATAACCCCAGTAGATTGTAACCCACTTCCAATTGACACATCACCATCTCCACCACAGATCTCCCAAATAAGAGCATTAGTAAGGCAACTCCAGTGCCCAAAGCGCCAGTACTACCACGTCGAGCCCCAACTCCACCAGTTAGTACACATATTCCTGTGGACGAAGCACAACCATCCATTCATAGTATAGCATCTATCGCATTTTATGTTGTTAAATCCTATGTGCGTTTATTCCTATCATGGAAATATTATACTTAATATGAAGGAAAATGCCAGTTGCGGGTGTTCGTCCAGGAGGTATGTTTAAGTAATGTTATTCATGGCAATTACTTTGCTTTGTCCCATACATTCTACCTCCATGCTGGTTATAGTACAGCAAATGTTCCCATTTTTATCTATAGAGAAGGACATTTTTGGAAACTCAGGATGAGGTAAAATGTGCTAATACCTCTGCTATCTTCAAGAATGCTTGGTGGCAGTATCGGAATTACCTAAAGAAAACGTACTTCACTAGCAAAGAAAGTCATCAAATTCCCTTACGTTCTCCTGAGACACATTTACAGGACGATGACTGGGAACGCCTTGTTCTGTACTGGTCCCGAACCAAGAATATGGTAAGGTCTATGAGCTCATTTTTATTTTTAAGTATTATATCATCTGTCTTATTGTACTCTGTTTGTATAGAAAAGTGCGTAAACCTGAAGAACAATTGTTACCATTTAAGATTCAATTGCTATAGTGCATGCTGCTTTGCTCTTGTATTGTTGTATTTACTCATACAAACTTATTTGTAAATTGAAGGATCCAATCGAAACTCCAATGGCACAACAGGTATGCTTAAGCATGTTTCTTTAACAAGATTGCTCTTCTAAATTGCTCTATTGATTTGAATTTGAATTGTGTATACAGTTGACTTCTCATATCATGCACATTACTAGCATCACAACAAAGCCAAGGGTGTTGTTGTACATGTATACCCGTGGTACCTATCTGAAATCTTGTTGTGTCATGTACTTTCCCACACTTGTATTATTTCAATGTTGCCTTGTCTTGAACTGATATGATTTGAACCGTGTCTCTATTTTGATTTGGCAAGACAATGCAGTGACCATATGACATAGATATATGTTTGTTTGATGCTTTTATTATGTACTACTTGGCAATAGAAGACTTGGTAGTTTAATCTTTTCCACCATACTACTGAGCTGGTTCACCGCAATGAGTTTCATATACTACATGCAAAATATGCTATGTGTCTGCTTGTTTCTTCTTTTAGAATGCTGACAGAATATTGGGGAAGAGTACCTTATTAAGCAAAGGTAAAGGAAGTAATGCAGATAAGGTTCAGGATAGTGAGACATCCTTGTTGGTATCCATAAAAGTTGATAAAACAGCTAAGGAAAACTATCATGAAGACAGTGAAACAACCCCAAAGTCATATCTCGGCGTAGTGTTCGAGTTACTGGCCACTACCGCTGGCACAAGCTCTTCAAACTCACTGTTTGAATTAGTTTGGTTTCATGAGTCTCAACTACAAGCTGAAAGACATCGATTAGTTGTACTACAACAAGAAGCCGAAGGACTACGAAAGTCTCTGGAGAATCCAGATGCATACGTTTTGGTGCAGCAGCAAGCGTTGGGGGATTTTAGCGCCAAATAGGAGAAAACTAATAAGCTTGCCAAGCTTATTGCGAGCATGGTGGATACCCAGGATAACGTTTCTTGAGCTCTTCTAATATTTTTTCAGTTATGGACTTGTTTTGCTGCCGCGTTTATTTGCACTGGTGGCCAATATAGATGGCCAACGTATGAATTTGCTTCTTTGTTCCCTATATTTGCACCGTTGGCAAACTTTGATGCCCAGTGGATGTAATATGTGAAATAGTTGTAATAGCCTAGCGTTAGTTGCTTTCTTATTTATTTCCTTATTGCCTTGTTTAGTTGTTTGCTTGCAGTCACTGCAGTTCTTTTTCCGAGTTTTTCTAGTGACCACAATGACCTATTTTTTATAACTAGGCCACAGTAACCATGTGCAATATATGGACCATTGTATCTATGGTCCTGCTACCTATTGTACTGACCATGGACCTCCTACGGGCCGTAGGATCCATGGGCCTTCTACGGGTTGTATAATCAATGGGCCTTCTATGGGTTGTATCGTCGTTTTGCCAAACATGGGCCGTACTATTCGTGGACCAATAACGGTCCGCAAAATGGGTCGTAAACAGGTTACTGTGCAAGTCGTCTGTTTATGGCCCGACCATAATGGGTCGTTAATAGGACGAAATGTATAACGGGCTTAATTCTATCGACAAACATCGCAGGTCGTTAATGGGCCGTATTTGATGATGCTATCAAAACAGCCTAATAGGTTAACGGGCCACAAACGGGCCGACTGTAACCACAGGCTGAATTTGGCCCACAAACGGAACATGCCAGTAATAGACCGTAAGTAACCAAATGCTAAAAATGAGACAAAATATAAACGGGCCCTTCGAAGGCCGAAAGTTAACACGGGCTGGAAACGGCCCAACGGAATAATGGGCCGTTAATGGGTTTAAAGCGATGCATTATTCATTATGGGCCAGTTTCACCATGGGCCTTTAATGGGCCCAGATTTACAAAGGGCCTCGTATGGGCTGAAAGACGGCATGGGCCATACATGGGCCAGAATTTACAAAGGGCTGGAATCATATTGGACGACCCAGATAACGCTATTGGCCCAAATTTGGATAGGCCATAACATGACATGAGTTAGTGGGCCGTAAATGGGCTTAATAGGCCGTTAACAGGCTTTCCGTGGGCCAACCTGGTACCTTTTGACAAAGTCGAACAGGCCGGCATTTCCACCTGAATGGGCCTCTGTTGGGTCGTGCCACGTGTCTACGTATCATAGGCGCCTCCCGTCCAATGAGTGGATGACATTTGTCCCATTGTCGAGCCGACATGTGGATACTCCGGCGGATCAGAATTTTACACATGGAAAATCCCCACTACTCCGGGCTGTTAACGTGTAATTAGATCTGAACCGGAACCCGGTATCTTAACAGCGACCCGTTACGGTGGACGCCATGTGTCGGTTACCCATGTCGAAGACACTTCCATGACGCGTCAGTTTTTGTCATGGAAGTGGACACTTCTGTGATGATAATTTTGGTATTGTCATGGAACACTTCTAGGACAGCACAGCTATGACTATCTTGATTCTGTCATAAAATCATCATGGATGTACATGCATGACATAAAACATGACCTATTGTGACAAACACGTATCATCACGGAAGTGGTTTTTTTTGTAGTGGGAGCCCCTCCGTGATTGATTCCCCCTCCGACAGAGTGCCAAAAAAGGCCTCCGGATGGGATCTCTCGAGAACAGGAGCTTGCGGGGGCGAAAAAATTATTTTGTTTGGCTCGCTGTTGGTTTCACGATTTTAGAGAATTTATAGAGGCGAAGTTAGGTCAAACGGAGCCACGTGAGCCCCATGAGCCACCAGCGCACGCCTACCCCCTGGGCGTGCCGTGATGCCCCGTGGGCCCACCTAACATCATCTGGCCCTCTCCTGAAGCTTCCAGTGTCTCTTTTGCCCCAAAAATGTCCAAAATATTTCGTGGCATTTGGACTTCATTTGATATTGATATTCTGCAAAACCAAAAACAAGCAAAAAACACCAACTGACACTGGGCACTAATTTAATAGGTTAGTCCCAGAAAATCATATTGAAGTGCTTGTAAATGTATATAAAACATCCAAGATTGATACTATAATAGCATGAAACAATCAAAAGTTACAAATACGTTGGAGACATATCAAGACCGAGGAGCCTGCTTGAGCCCATACAAAACATTTTTAACCTGAAAACTTCGTTAGGAAACTGACGATTTTCAAAGCCAGGTGGCTATCTCACATATACTTCCTCGTCGATTTCACCATTGAGGAAGGCACTTTTCACATCATTTGATAAAGCAGCATATCATTGTAATTTGCATAAGCGAGAAGAATGTGAATTGCCTTAAGGAGAGCAACATGAGTGTATGTTTCACCGAAATCAATACCTTGTACCTGTGTATACCATTGAGCAACATGACGTGCTTTGTTTCTCACAACAATTCCATCTCCATCCTATTTGTGTAGGAAGATTCATTTGGTGCCGATGATATTGTGCTTCTTAGTATTCGGTACATCGACCAATTCCCATACATCATTCAATTCGAATTGCACCAATTCTTCTTGCATAACATTCCACCAATTGGGATTGTTCATGGCTTCTTCATACTTGGTAGAGTCTGCTAATGAAACAAAAGAGAAACAGCCGTGGTAGTTGGCCAAACAAGTCCAAGAACGAGTTGCTAGTCGGTAACCTGGATTATCGAGATCCTCAAGAATTAATGCAGGGTCAACTCGATTTACAACTCTTGGATGAGGACTTCCTTTTGGATGATCATTTTCATCAGTATCTTTGTCTGGATTTGCATTGGGACATGTGCATTTGCTCGGCATCTTCATTTTCTTTAGGATTGCCATTTTGCTCGGCATCTTCATTTGGATTGTCATTTGAGTAGCATTTTCTTCGGCAGTAGCTTGACGGGCTATTTTTGAACCATGGGAGCTTCATCATTAGACGAGTCAAGAACATTTCCTTGGAATTGCCTGACGTCACCGATGACCATTTGTTCAAGAGCATCCGAAGTAGGTGGTTCATCTATCACATTCGGCAGGTGCTCCTTTTGAGAGCCGTTATATTCATTAAACCACACATTTACCGTTTCCATAACTTTCCGGTGACGAGAGTTTTAGACATGACAAGTATGCAAGTTCGAGCCATAACCAACAAAAAAAATATGCATGTGCTTTAGGTGCAAATTTAGAGTTATGATTCATATCACGAATATAGCAAGGTGAACCAAAAACACATAAACAAGAAACATTTGGTTTGTTGCCAATGATAAGCTCATATGAAGTTTTCTTCAGGAACGCGTGAACGTAAACACGATTCACAACGTGGCAAGCAGTGTTTATAGCATCAGCACGATAGTGAATGGTATTTTTATACTCACTGGGCATTGTTCTCGCCATTTCGATAAGAGTTCTATTCTTTCGCTCCACAACTCCATTCTGTTGGGGAGTGTATGCGGCTGAGAACTCATGAGTAATACCATTTTCATCGAGAAAGTCCTCAATATGAGTATTTTTAAACTCTGTGCCATTGTCACTTCTGACGTGCTTGATGCGCGCATCATATTCATTCTGAACTTTCTTGGTGAATCTTTTGATGTGCTCTTGGGTTCATGTCTTGTCTTCTAGAAAGTATACCCAAGCATAGCAAGGGAAATCATCAATAATAACCAGACCTTAATGACTGCCACCAACACAGATACCACCCATGTCGAAATTCATATCTGGAATGCCACAAAGATGTTTTTTCTTCACGAGAGCTGCAAGTTCCTTATACCTGCATGACCAAGTTTTCGGTGCCATAGCCAACCTTTGGTTGCTTTTGCAAGCAAACAATTTTGGACTGAGGGACCCTTAGAGAAATCCACAATGTATAAATCACCTTTTCCATTTCCCTCAAAGATGAATGAATTGTCAATGGCCATAAAGACAATGCATTTAGTGATAGTAAATAGAACTAGCATGCCTAGATCACAAATTTTGCCAACTGACATGAGATTGAATCCAAGAGACTGAACGAGTAAAACATCGTCAATATTCTTGTCTTTGGACAATTTTACCTAACCCAATTACGTTTCCTTTTTTGTTATCGTCAAAAGTAATATACTTCCGAGAGGAAGCAGTTAAGTTAGGGTCGACAAACAACGAGTTATCTCTGGTCATATGAGTGGTGCATTCACTATCCATAATCCATTCAGTGCACCTGGAGACATAGTCGTGCAAGAGAATTAGGCTTTCTTAACCACCCACATTTTTGCAGGTGGCTTCGAAACACATGAGCAAGTAGGATATGATTTCTTTTGGTAGCCATAAGAGTTGTTTCTCGAATAGGTATGAGCATAATCAAAAGAGTAGGCATTAAAGTTCCTTCTAGAAGAGTGAGTAAAGTGATTGGAAGAGGTATGCATGTAATCCGTTACTCCAGCCTTCTGTAAGAGACATCGAGCATTTTCAGCCTGCATGGTTAGTAGTACGATTTTAGGTAGTGCCTCGATAGTTTTCCTTGGCACCCAGATGGTTTGTTTTGGGGGTCCATTTCTGCAATTTGGACAAATATAATGTAGCGAGCAAATGCCTCACCATGTTAGTTCTTGAAAAATTTAAAATTGTCCAGAGAAGCATCACCAACATATTCGAGAATGAGACAATCATAACCCGATAGCAAAGCATGGTCGAGCATTTTTCTCTTTGCAGGGACCCATACAGTACGAGGATATTCTTCAGGTTCCCAGTATGTGCTCTTTTCATTGAGTTTCCTATCGAAACCCAATCCTTCTTTCCTGGGATTTTTTAAGGATGGTTTATTTGAAACATCACATAGTGTTTGGTGTCCTTGAAGACTCTTGAACATTCATGTCTGAAGAAGTTCTTTCAACCTAGAATTTTCATCAGGCATAGAACCAATTTCCTCGGTGGAGGGGTTAGCACTTGCAGAAGATTCAGCATTACTGCATTCAAGGCATTATATGCAGGGTGGAACAAACAATTGAGATTTCACATTGAGTTGTTGGGTGAGAAGAGAATTTTCTTAGGTCAAATCATCATGAGCCTCTCTGGGCGACTCGACTACGTTAATCTCTCATGACTTGTCAAGAGAAATCATGACAATTTGTTAGTTCTTCCATTCGAGACTCGAGAGCGGAATGCTCTTCTGTCAATGACTAGTTTTTCTCCATCTCCTCAACCAACAACCATCTAGATTTTCTGAGAATTTTCTTATTTTTCTTGAGGGAATTATGTTGTTTCGTAGCAATTTTGATCAACTTAGCATGGTCATCCTCATCATAAGAAAACTGATCACTTGAGTATACCTTGCGATGTTTGGAAGGTGAATTTTCTTTTGATGATTTAGCCATGATGTAGTAGGCAGGACACACGTGGTCCCTCGAATGATTTTTGAAGGAGCTTGATGATGGGGTAGTAGCACATGCAATCCCGACCATGCCGGAGTCTGAATCATCATCGGACTCGGCGTCTTTTTTGGAGTCAAATGACTCCCCTTCACCAGAGTCCATCTATGCATGGGTCTTGCGAGAGGTATTCTTGCAGTTTCACAATGACTTTGAAGGATTGCGTGAAGAAGATCTTGACGAGGGCTTGGAAGAGGAACTATCCTTCTTCTTGGAGAATTTCTTTGTTTTCCTCTCAGAGTCGTAGTTCTTGCTCTTCCCTTTTCCGTGGTAGTTGTTTCGTGAGTCAAATCTTCCATTGGCACACATATAAGCTTCCTTGAGAGGATAGTTCGGGATGAAATGTCCTTGTATTTTACACTACTCTCCTATAGGTTTTGGTGAAGGCTTTGAACCGCCAGAGTTGCTCGGACCTTTTCTTTGAATCTGATTTTTCTTTCGGAAGCGCTGGAACCTTTTGGTGATTAGTGCAAGATCTTTGCTGATCCTTTCAGGATCATCATAATCTACTTTGGCATTTTCATCTATGGAAGAATCATCCACAACCTTGAGAGCATGACTCTTTCATGACTAGAGCCATAGAGATCTCTATTTTCTTCTTCTTGTTCCTCATGGGTGCTCAACCTTTCCATGGTATCAATAGAGTCAAGGGTTTTGAAGTCCCCTCATTCATGAATCATCAGAACTAGGTTATAGAAAGATTTGTCAAGAGATCAAAGTAACTTCTTCACAACTTCATGATCGGTGATGTCTTTGGCGCCGAGACCTTGCAGCTCATTCACAATGTCACTCGGGCGATTGAATGCTTATTAACAGTTTTCATTGCCAATTCTCTTCAATCTATTGAACTTCACACAAAGAGTATCAATGTGAGGTTCTTTTTGAGATGAAACACCTTCATTTATCTTCTCGAGAATGTCCCACAATTCCTTTTTAATTTCACACTAGTGATAGCGAAGGAGCTAAGCAGGAGAGAGATGACAACCAATTTCATCCTTGGACTGAACATCCATCTGGATAAGTTTCTTCTCATGGTTAGTGGGAACTTGAGAGACTTTGATAGAAAACCCATTCTGCACCACATTCCACATCTCATCATCAATTTCTCGGAGACGGGTCTTTGTCTTCTATTTCCAGAAGGGGTATTTCGCCCCATCGAAGATGGGGATCTTGAGGTGCAACTTGTAACTCACTAAAGACATAAACTACAAGATGTTTAGACCAAAATGAGCAGAGTCTAGGAATACATTGCTCTTATACCAATTATAGGAATGGGAGTTTTCAAATTTCTGTTGGAAACTTCAAAACTCTCAGAACCCAGCAGCGGAGCTAGTGTTAATAGATTTCAGTGAGCGAATGTAAACTAGTCAGCAAGAACTAAAAACATGCATCGAGGATAATCACATGGTTGAATCTAGTCATGCAATGTTGATACAATGAAAATAAGTGACGGGACAACCAATGCTACTTCTCGAGCTTGCGTTGTATTCCCTCGAAGAGGAAAGGGAGATGCAGCACAGTAGCGTAAGTATTTCCCTCAGTTTTTGAGGACCAAGGTATCAATCCAGTAGGAGACCACGCGCGAGTCCCTCGCACCTACACAAATAAATAACAACTTCGCAGCCAACACAATAAGGGGTTGTCAATCCCTTTATGGTCACTTACGAAAGTGAGATCTGATAGAGATGATAGTTTATATTTTTGGTATTTTTGTTTATAAGAACAGAAAATAAAAGCGGAAAAAGTAAAGTAGATGTAGATTGATATGTTGAGAATAGACCCAGGGGCCATAGTGTTCTCTAGTGGCTTCTCTCAGGATAGCGATATTCTACGGCGGATAAACAAATTACTGTCGAGCAATTGATAGAAAAGCGAATAATTATGAGACTATCTAGGCATGATCATTGTATATAGGCATCACGTCCAAGACAAGTAGACCGAAACGATTCTGCATCTACTACTATTACTCCACACATCGATCGCTATCCAGCATGCATCTAGTGTATTGAGTTCATAAGAACAGAGTAACGCCTTAAGCAAGATGACATGATGTAGAGGGATAAACTCAAGCAATATGATATAAACCCCATCTTTTTATCCTCGATGGCAACAATACAATACATGCCTTGCTGCCCCTACTGTCACTGGGAAAGGACACCGCAAGATTGAACCCAAAGCCAAGCACTTCTCCCATTGCAAGAACTATAGATCTAGTAGGCTAAACCAAACCAATAATTCGAAGAGACTTGCAAGGATATTATGAGCACACATAAAGAGTTCAGAGAAGAACCAAATATTTCTCATAGATAATCTTGATCATAAACTCACAATTCATCGGATCTCGACAAACACACCACTAAAAGAGATTACATAGAATAGATCTCCTCGGAGACTGAGGAGAACTATGTATTGAGATCCAGAGAGAGAGAAGAAGCCATCTAGATACTAGCTATGGACCCGAAGGTCTGTGGTAAACTACTCACAACTCATGGTGAGGGCGATGATGATGATGTAGAAGCACTCCGTGATGGATCCCCCCTCCGGCGGAGCTCCGGAACAGGCTCCAAGATGGGATCTCACGGGAACAGAAGGTTACGGCGGTGGAATTAGAGTTTTCTCTCTGTTGCTGATGGTTTCGGGGTACGCAGACTTATATAGGAGGAAGGAGGACACCTGAGGACGCTCGAGGGGCCCACGAGGCAGGGGGCGCGCCCTGGGAAGGGGTGTAATGCCCAGGATGGGACTATACCTCCTACGTGTCGAGGCACGACTTAAAGGTATAAGCCCATCCTAGAATGATCTCAAGTTTGGTATCTTTGCACGACTCATGTAAAAGAGGGATTAAATTGCAAAAGAGAATAGTTGGCTTACACTCGCCACTTCACACAATACATTACATAAGCAATCATCATTCAAAACATCACAGCCCGACTACGGGTGAAGATCCAAAAGAAAGATACCAACACAACATAAAGCCACAGGCCAAGATCGAATCCTAGTAGAAACCACTACTGAACATCGAAACGTCACAAGCAAACGGCCACAAGCTTCATCGGACTCCCGGGTGAAGAACTGATCCAACTCCTGCATCAAACTCGGCTGAACCTGCATCTGGTGTGGTGAAGTAACTGTGAGCCACAGAGGACTCAGCAATCCCGTTCCCGGGTAACAAGACTATTTAAGCCTTGGGTGAGGACAAGGCTGAAGAAAGAATATGAGGTGAAGGAAAACAAACAAGAGTCTGCAGCAGCAACTAGCACTAACTTACGTAATAGAGAGCGAGAAGAGAAGAGCATCGGTCGAAAGATGATCACGAAGTGATCCTAGCTAAAGCCGGTCAAACATAACCCCACCGTGTTCAACTCCCGAATCCCTATTCGGAAATTGACAGTCACGGTACACACGCTGGTAGTGTATTGAAACATTGTGTCAAGTTATCTACAACCGGAATTAACAAGCTCCCATCTGCCACATAACCGCGGGCACGGCTTTAGAAAGTTCAAACCCTGCAGGGGTGTTCCAACTTGACCCATCACAAGCCCACGATCCGCGGAGTCGCAACTCCATAGTTGGGAAGACCCGAGTATTCTCGGAATCCCGTGCTCAAGTTAAACCGAACTAAGGTAAGGCTAATCCAGCAAATCCTCCCGGCGTGTCGACACCCTGATAGTAGCCGCGCGTATCTAGGTCTCAGGACACGACCGGATGGGCGATCCCACGGGTTTTTACCAAACCTTGAGTTTCCTCGAGGTGGCCCCGCGTAACCCCCGTTTCGGACCAACACTCATGTGGAGCACTGGCCCAGGGTTGTTGAATTAAGAATAAAAGAGGGTTTGCAAGGCCCTTATGCAAGTTTTAATTAGTTTGTTATTAGGCAAATAGTACCAATGTTGGGACTTGCTGGAAAAGACTTAGCACTTAGCGGTTTATCAAGGGGGTCCCATACACCCCAACCGTGTTAGGAACGCAAAATCAAGGAACATAACACCGGTTTATACGGTTCCTAACGGCATGAGTGGAACAAAACACCAAGCAAAAGGCTTAGCCTTCCACCCTTGCCAGTATATAGATGATTTCATTTTTAAGCATTTATATAGTGTGATATAACCCAACCAAACTTCAACATGAAGCAAGCATCTTCGGTCTTCACCTGCAACTAGCAATGCTATAAGAAGGGCTGAGCGAAGCGTACTTAGCCAAACAACGGTTTGCATAGGTAGGGTGGTTAAACATGGCAATGGTTACAATAGGAGGCTGACAAGAAAGACATGGGCATCGAGGCAAATACTACAGAGCGATACTACTAGCAAGAGGCAAAAATAGTAATGGTATCCGGGTTCGGTCATCTTGCCTGGGATTCCACAAGGGAGAAGAACGGATCCAAGAAGCAGACGGAGCAACACAGTCGAGAGAAACCTCACCACTCCGGAACGAAACCGAAGCTAACAAGAGAAGCAACCGGAAAGAAAGAAACAACACGGTAAACACACAATCCTAAACATGTCATACGATGCACAAGCAAGCATGATGCATGTCCGGTTTAATTATGCATGGCATGGCAAGTGCACAAACAAATACTACAAGTTAAGTGGAGATCAATATGCAACGAGTTGCATATTGACGAAACACCACATTTAATTATTTAGTTGACTCTCATTATTTACAAGACAAGGTTAAATGTTGGTTAACATGGCAAGAGGTGAAGCATAATAAAACTACACTATTTAGACAATTTAAATGAGGCCGGAGAATAACAACAACATATCCGGAAAATCCCCATGAGCATGTTTAATAATTATAAAGCAACAACATTAAACATTTAAGTGTTGTTAACATGATGCGGATGACATGATCAAGTTTTATGCAAGTTTTATTAAAAGGGTTGACATTAAGAGATATGAAGTATTGTCACCGTGGTGGAACGAAAGGGTGCCACGGCAACGATCCGAAATGAGGCAATGGCAACATATCGGTTCCGGTAACTCGGGAGAGAGTCCGGTGCACAACAAAAGGTGGAGTGAACGAGTCAAACGAGATGAAAGAGGTGGGGTGATCCCGTTACCGGGTTCCCACGAGTCGGTGACAAAGCAACCGAGGAACGTGACAACGGACGAAGCGGACACGAAGCACACACGAGGAGCATTTCATACAACACAAGCAAGCATGCATCACGTCTCGGGGTTATACCTTCGAAACACTCGTTTCGGGACGGTTCGAGTTCGTAGAGGAAGTAGTGGTACTCGCGGTCGGAGAGGAAGTAGTGGAAGTAGCCGTACACGAGTCGTGGTACACGGGGCGACGGTAGAGGAAGTAGTCGTTCTCGCAACTCGTAGAGGAAGTAGTTGTACTCGGGCGACGGTAGATGTACTCGTTCCGTTCGGTCTTGCCGGTCTCGTCTCGAGTCGTAGATGTACATGTCGACGGTAGCCGTTCGGGTCGTCGATGTCGGGGTACTTGTCGCGTCGGCGTCGTGGTACTTGTTCACGTAGTCGTACACGGATGTAGGGGTACTTGTCCCGTAGCCGTTCACGAGCTCGTTTTTCGTAGAGGTACTTATCGAAGAGGTACTTGGTCGGGTCGCCGGTAGACGTTCGGGTCCAAAAGAAGATACACTTACTGCTCCATGGTTACTTGAGAAAAACAAACATGAACAGTAACAGAAACAACAAAACAAAAAAAACAAAAAGGAAAAGGGTTGCACGGCGCTGCGGTGCGGAGGCTCGAACGAGCTGCTGGAGGAGGCTTCCGACGCGGTTCCTGGCCGGCCCACGGGCGACGCCGGACGGGGCTGCTGGAGAGGAAGGGCTGCTCAGGGAGGATGCAGCGGCTCCGGGCGTCGGCTCGTCCTGGGGCAAGGGAAGGGAAGGGAGCCGCAGGGAGGATGGCCTCTGGCCGCGGCGCTGGGAAGGGAAGGCGCCGGCCTGGGGCGCGGGAGCCTGGCCTGACGGAGGGAACGGCGGGCGCTACTGCGGCCCGGACTGGATAGGGGCGCACTGGCCTATGGAGGAGGAGAGGATGGAGGGGGCGCCGGGCCTGTCCAGCGGGAGCGAGAGGGAGGCCTCGGCGCGGGATCCCGGTCGATGCAGAGGAGATGGGAGGGCGCGCGAGGCGCGGGCGTCGCTGGGGCGCGGCGCCGCCTGGCCGAGGCGCTCGGCAGGAGGACTCGCCCGGGGCCGGAGCAGGGAGGCTCGGGGCTGGCCGCGGACGGACGAAGGGGTGCGTCGAGGAGGAACGAGGCGGAGGAGGCGCTCGCTGGGGAAGACCGAAGGGAGAAGGAGCGGGACGCGGGGTAGCTAGCGAGAGGGAGGAGGAGTGCGGTCGATGGGAGGGAACGGGGCGACAGAGAGGTGAGCGAGGGAGAGGGAGAGGAAAATCGGTCCTGGCGGCGCTCGGTGGGAGATCGAGACGGAGAGTGCGTCGGGCTAGGGTTCGGTCGAAGGCCAGGAGATGGGAGATGGGTTGGAGGCCCAAGAGAAGAGGTGCGGCCTGGGCTGGGCAGGAGGCCCAAGAGGCCTAGAGGCTGCTGGATTTTTTTAAAACTGCTGCAGTTTTACTAAAAAAAACAGAAAACAACAACAAAAAGAAAAGAAGGGAGGTGCTGGAAAAGAGTTAGGGCAAGAGGATAAAATTCCCGGACTCACAAAAATGTCAGGGTTTTAAATAAAATTGAAGGAGGGTTTTTGGAAGGACCTCGAAACACTGAAAAGAATTATAGCAAGGTTTGAGGCAAGAATTGAGATAGAAATGCATGGAGAAAATATTGCAAGTGTGTTACGGTGATTTCCAACAAATGGAATATTTTAAATATAGTTCCATAATATTTGGAGGATATGTTATAAAGAGAAGTCACCTTCCCTCGATTTAAATGGACTGAAGGTCCACACGATTTATTAGGTTGAGATGCAAAATTAATGAGATGATGGCATGATGACATGATGCAATGCAAAAATTAAATAACACAAGCACAAAAGGACACACGGACAACCCGGAACATCTGGAATCTTCTGGAATCTTCTGGGACGTCAGTCTCGGGCGTCACAACTCTCCCACACTAACAGAGGATCTCGACCCGAGATCCTAGAGATATCACCGGGTAAAAACGGAAGAGGAAGAGGTAAAACAAAGTTGCTTCTTTGACAGAAGAGTGAAACCAAAGAGCCTTGAGAGGTTGAACAAAATGAAAGAAGAATACAACGGAGATGAACGAAGTTAGGAGCACTCCGGTAAGCAGGAGGAACAAGGAACATAACAAGAACCTTGTAGGTTGAAAGACATGAAACAAGAGCTCACGGACCAAAGAATATGAAACTGCAATGGTATAGCCAAGGAATAAGAATGACAGAATTTCGGCAGCACTCCGTCTGAAAATGGAAGGAATTGAACATAAACTAGAGAAGATGGAATGATACTTGATGAAAACAACAACACATTGCCTCCGAAACAATTAAAAGAATGGCACAAGGGTAAGAGAGACTCAGACAGCACTCCGGTTAAGAAGAGAGGCAAAACTAAATAAAAGACGGAACTAGAATGAAGAATACAACACTCCGGTTAAATGATAAACAAGCAAGGGGGAAGAACATGATCTCGATAAAACGAGATGATGGTTTGGAGAGAGCAACATAACAATACCTCTGGAATGAAAGAATAGATGCAAGATCGTTGGAAAGAAAATAACAGAGAAGAAAATGACAACTTCTCTCAAAATTGAATTGAAAGAGCATCCTTACAAAGAAGGGTTGAATTGAGTTGATGGAAAAAATCAACAACGAAAGAATAAGCTTGATGTGGGCTTATGGAAAAACAACTCAAAATTATGAGGTGACAACCGGCCACTAACTTAAACAATTGATTGATTGAGATCAACAAGGAGATGAAAAACTTAATTCACCGGAATGATAAATGAAGAACTTGGGTCATTCAAAAGCACCATAATATCAACAATCCTTAGGGAAAGCTTTTAGGTGAAATACAACCCAAGATTACTCCAACAAATAAATTGAAAGGTTGGAAAGATCTCCTGAACAAAGAAAATGATGGTTTTAAATATCTCATTCTTGATAACTTGAGAGTCATGAAACATGAAGGGAAAATTGTCAAGAATGACATAACACCATCTGAAAAAATAAGGTAGGACGGATTGCAATTGGAAGCATGATGAAGAATGCTTGGGCTCCAACAAGAATCTTGATGAAGACTTCGAGGATGAATTAAAACATGATGAACCACCATGAAGAACTCCGGTAAAGAAAGCATGAGAAGTGAAAGATGAAAAGAATAAGATTCAAGGCCATAGAAATAACTTGGAGCTCCGGAAAAACAAGATGAACAACTTAGAACCGAGAATATGATATGATGAACAAGCTCCGAAGGAAGGGATTAACCTCTTGGAAGAAACTAGAATAAGATTTATGTTATGCACATCCTTCACCAATTTAAATTGATGACAACCAAAGGATTTGGCATACTACTTATTCTCGTTGGAAAGAATTAAAGATAGATCTCGCACAAGCTTGGATAAATCTTCAACAAACCACCGGTAGGATTATGAAAAGAACAAATGAATTAACACGATAACAACGGAAGGGTAACTTGAATGAACCACCGTAAGAATATGGAGACGAACGAAGAGACATCAATGAAGAATATTTGGAGGACGAAGTTGAAAACTGAGAACGAAGAAATATTCTGAAATGATGGCCTTCGGAGGATCACAAAGAAAGAATTCATGAAATGCTTCGGATGGCATAAAAGAATTCATCACAATCAAACGATAATGAGGATGGCAAGAAGCTAGAACCACGAATCTTGAGAGAACGGGCCAAGATTTAAGAGAAACTCTTCTCCGGTCTCCAAATGTTGAGAATGAAGACGAGAAATGCCATGAAGGATTGTTGAGCACTCCGGAATGAAGAATTAAAAAGGTTGAACCAACGATGGAAAAGAATTTGAAAGCGGTCTTGAAGAAGGCATGTGACTGATGAGAATCATTCTTACGTCACACTTTGAAAAGAATTTAAGTATATCTCCGGAAAAAGAAGAGTCAGTTAAGCTCCTGGGAAAAGACCTGTGGGTTAGGGCCCACTCAAAAGAAATCACCATTGGAAAAGATTGCTTGAGAGATATTGCACCGGTTGAATTAAATGACTTGAACAAGATAACAATCCTCAAAAATAGCTTGAACGGATTAAGAATGGAATTATGAATCTTCAGCACTCCGGATATGAATAACAAGAGGAGAATGATTAATTGGTGCACCGGAATAAGAAAGCATTGTGAAAAGAGGAAAAGGATAAGATCAACATCGAATTCTTGAATTACATCCACCAGAAGAATATGAGAACAAAAGAATGATGAACTTGGAGCTCTTGAGCATCTTCACGATAAAACACCGGATAAGAACATTGAAGGAAAAGAATGAAGAAACATCACAAGAATAAAATTTATACTTCATCTGAGAATTTCTGGCTCCAAGAAGAAGAAGGGTGGGAGGGTGGGGAAAACAAAGATAACTTGAGATGAGCAAAGGACACCGGTTGAAAAAGAATAACATGAAGATCTTAATGATCAAGAAGAATTAGCACTCCCATAGAAATATGAGAACACCGATTAGGAAAGGTATGGAATCAACATTTGACATCGAAGCAACTCGAATACCAGAATGAAAACAAAAACAAAGGATAGATGTGTTGCAGCATCATCTTCACAATATCATTCGAACAGAGGATTGAACGAATGAATTCCGTAGGTACATCACTTGACGAGAAGCCACTTGGAGAGCAAAATGAAAATAAAAAGGAACAAGAAACAGATAGAACAAATACAAGATAGGAGTTTCGTTCGACATCTTCGTGCTGAAAGCTCATGGAACGTGTTACAAAAGGGTTTTGTCATCCCTGGATCAGCATAGCCAAGGACCCTTTAAGATGCAACTCCCGATCAGAACAAGTCCATAAAACCACTTCACTCAATGTAGAACCCCAAACTTCATATCGAGCATCCGTTGGAAGAAAGCCTAGAACTACTAGATAAACCCACCTATAGATTTCCGAAAGTTCCCAGTTATGCAATCAGGTGTTGGGGATACACGGGAAGCACCGCGCAATCAACTCTAAACCTACATCCAGGTGTATCCATCCTTCAACACATAACCAGTCTTTCTCGGAAACTGTGTACCTCGGACCTTCGAAAAGCATCCACTATAACAAGCTATGGCAATACTCTCGAACTACCTCCCCAGTACTGGGTGATGTCGGGGTTATCTTGCCACTGGCCGTATAGGAGAGATTTTCGATGTCGACCGTCTTAAGTATTTAGTACTGCCGCGATATGCTTGTGTCAATGATACCCCGAAGCTCAACTCCTCGGGAACAGGAGGCATCGGGAACAATATCCTTGTCACAAGAACATCGAAACAATCCCAGAATACTCGCGGGATCCTAAAAAAAATTTTGTGCAAATTTTGAAGATAGGAGAGACAAGAGTAGACGTCAGGAGTCCTCACCAGAGAGAAAGGGGATGAGAAGCAAAGAAATCCTACTCTCCGATATAATATAGGACTCAAAAAGTTTCAGTGTGTGCCTAGACTCAACCGTCAACGATTCGATCAAACAGTGGGGGCTTCTAGGTCGGAGAAGGCTCTGAATACCAACTTGTAATGCCCAGGATGGGACTATACCTCCTACGTGTCGAGGCACGACTTAAAGGTATAAGCCCATCCTAGAATGATCTCAAGTTTGGTATCTTTGCACGACTCATGTAAAAGAGGGATTAAATTGCAAAAGAGAATAGTTGGCTTACACTCGCCACTTCACACAATACATTACATAAGCAATCATCATTCAAAACATCACAGCCCGACTACGGGTGAAGATCCAAAAGAAAGATACCAACACAACATAAAGCCACAGGCCAAGATCGAATCCTAGTAGAAACCACTACTGAACATCGAAACGTCACAAGCAAACGGCCACAAGCTTCATCGGACTCCCGGGTGAAGAACTGATCCAACTCCTGCATCAAACTCGGCTGAACCTGCATCTGGTGTGGTGAAGTAACTGTGAGCCACAGAGGACTCAGCAATCCCGTTCCCGGGTAACAAGACTATTTAAGCCTTGGGTGAGGACAAGGCTGAAGAAAGAATATGAGGTGAAGGAAAACAAACAAGAGTCTGCAGCAGCAACTAGCACTAACTTACGTAATAGAGAGCGAGAAGAGAAGAGCATCGGTCGAAAGATGATCACGAAGTGATCCTAGCTAAAGCCGGTCAAACATAACCCCACCGTGTTCAACTCCCGAATCCCTATTCGGAAATTGACAGTCACGGTACACACGCTGGTAGTGTATTGAAACATTGTGTCAAGTTATCTACAACCGGAATTAACAAGCTCCCATCTGCCACATAACCGCGGGCACGGCTTTAGAAAGTTCAAACCCTGCAGGGGTGTTCCAACTTGACCCATCACAAGCCCACGATCCGCGGAGTCGCAACTCCATAGTTGGGAAGACCCGAGTATTCTCGGAATCCCGTGCTCAAGTTAAACCGAACTAAGGTAAGGCTAATCCAGCAAATCCTCCCGGCGTGTCGACACCCTGATAGTAGCCGCGCGTATCTAGGTCTCAGGACACGACCGGATGGGCGATCCCACGGGTTTTTACCAAACCTTGAGTTTCCTCGAGGTGGCCCCGCGTAACCCCCGTTTCGGACCAACACTCATGTGGAGCACTGGCCCAGGGTTGTTGAATTAA
>LR738713.1:285656583-285672804 GCA_902687465.1 Secale cereale
AAACAAACATGAACAGTAACAGAAACAACAAAACAAAAAAAAAACAAAAAGGAAAAGGGTTGCACGGCGCTGCAGTGCGGATGCTCGAACGAGCTGCTGGAGGAGGCTTCCGACGCGGTTCCTGGCCGGCCCACGGGCGACGCCGGACGGGGCTGCTGGAGAGGAAGGGCTGCTCAGGGAGGATGCAGCGGCTCCGGGCGTCGGCTCGTCCTGGGGCAAGGGAAGGGAAGGGAGCCGCAGGGAGGATGGCCTCTGGCCGCGGCGCTGGGAAGGGAAGGCGCCGGCCTGGGGCGCGGGAGCCTGGCCTGACGGAGGGAACGGCGGGCGCTGCTGCGGCCCGGACTGGATCGGGGCGCACTGGCCTCTGGAGGAGGAGAGGATGGAGGGGGCGCCGGGCCTGTCCAGCGGGAGCGAGAGGGAGGCCTCGGCGCGGGATCCCGGTCGATGCAGAGGAGATGGGAGGGCGCGCGAGGCGCGGGCGTCGCTGGGGCGCGGCGCCGCCTGGCCGAGGCGCTCGGCAGGAGGACTCGCCCGGGGCCGGAGCAGGGAGGCTCGGGGCTGGCCGCGGACGGACGAAGGGGTGCGTCGAGGAGGAACGAGGCGGAGGAGGCGCTCGCTGGGGAAGACCGAAGGGAGAAGGAGCGGGACGCGGGGTAGCTAGCGAGAGGGAGGAGGAGTGCGGTCGATGGGAGGGAACGGGGCGACAGAGAGGTGAGCGAGGGAGAGGGAGAGGAAAATCGGTCCTGGCGGCGCTCGGTGGGAGATCGAGACGGAGAGTGCGTCGGGCTAGGGTTCGGTCGAAGGCCAGGAGATGGGAGATGGGTTGGAGGCCCAAGAGAAGAGGTGCGGCCTGGGCTGGGCAGGAGGCCCAAGAGGCCTAGAGGCTGCTGGATTTTTTTAAAACTGCTGCAGTTTTACTAAAAAAAACAGAAAACAACAACAAAAAGAAAAGAAGGGAGGTGCTGGAAAAGAGTTAGGGCAAGAGGATAAAATTCCCGGACTCACAAAAATATCAGGGTTTTAAATAAAATTGAAGGAGGGTTTTTGGAAGGACCTCGAAACACTGAAAAGAATTATAGCAAGGTTTGAGGCAAGAATTGAGATAGAAATGCATGGAGAAAATATTGCAAGTGTGTTACGGTGATTTCCAACAAATGGAATATTTTAAATATAGTTCCATAATATTTGGAGGATATGTTATAAAGAGAAGTCACCTTCCCTCGATTTAAATGGACTGAAGGTCCACACGATTTATTATGTTGAGATGCAAAATTAATGAGATGATGGCATGATGACATGATGCAATGCAAAAATTAAATAACACAAGCACAAAAGGACACACGGACAACCCGGAACATCTGGAATCTTCTGGAATCTTCTGGGACGTCAGTCTCGGGCGTCACAAGGGGGCGCGCCCTCGCCCCCGTGGGCACCTCGTGGCTCCCCTGACGTGGTTCTCAAGTCTCCCGTGCGTGATTTTCTTCAAAAATATCTCTTCCTAAGGTTTCATTCCGTTTGGACTCCGTTTGATATTCCTTTTATGCAAAACCCTGAAACAGGCAAAAAACAGCAATCTGGACTGGGCCTTTGGGTTAGTAGGTTAGTCCCAAAAATGATATAAAAGTGTATGACAACGCCCATTAAACATCCAAGAAATCATGAATAATAGCATGGAACAATCAAAATTTATAGATACGTTGGAGACGTATCAACCAATAACGCTAGATGTCGACAGAGAATTTGGTAGACCATATCGCCTTTCTGCCAAAGGACTGCGTCTGGTTGGATGGGTTGTGATTTAACATAGAACATGAATTATCTTCGCCCTAATCTCCTCGACAATTGGTTCGTCAACTAATGTCGATCACTCGTGGTAGATGCTTGAGGTGATCTCTGAAACTTTACAGACTTCTTCTTCAAGAACCACAATAACTCTTGGTATCTGAAGAAATTCACACCTAACCATCTAGAGAGTTCACATCTCTCAAGAGTAATAGGTTGAGAATACTAGGCTTCGATTCGAGTGATGCTAAGCCATTGTCTAATTTTCTAGATCTGGGTTTTTTCTCTCGGCGGATATTAAACTCAAATCACTCAGTAGAGAGGGTTACTCAACAAACTTCTCGGAATCAAATGGCGCATGATACGTCTCCAACATATCTATAATTCTTCCTTGTTCCATGTTGTTATAGTATCAATCTTGGATGTTTTATATACATTTTCTAGCAACTTTATATCACTTTTTGGGACTGACCTATCGACATAGTGCTGATACGTCTCCAACGTATCTATAATTATTGATTCTTCCATGTTATTATATTATCTGCTTTGGATGTTTTATATGCATTATTATGCTATTTTATATTATTTTTGGGACGAACCTATTAACCTAGAGCAGAATGCCAGTTTCTATTTTTCCTTGTTTGTGAGTTTCGCAGAATAGGAATATCAAACGGAGTCCAAATGGAATTACACTTTACGATGATTTTTCTTGGAACAGAAGACACCCCAGAGGCTTGAGAACCAAGTCAGAAGAGTCACGAGGCGGCAGCAAGGGGGTAGGGCGTGCCCCCCACCCTTGTGGGCCCCTCGTGACTCCACCGACCTATTTATTCCGCTTATATATTCACATATATTCCGAAAACCCTAGAGGAGGCATCGAGACCACTTTTCCACCACCATAACTTTCTGTATCCGCGAGATCCCATCTATAGGCCTTTTCCGGTACTCTGTCGGAAGGGGGTTCGACCATAGAGGGCATCTACATCAACCCTACTACCCTTCTGATGAAGCGTGAGTAGTTTAGCACAGGCCTACGGGTCCATAGCTAGTAGCTAGATGGCTTCTTCTCTCTCTTTGATTCTCAATACCATGTTCTCCTCGATGTTCTTGGAGATCTATCTGATGTAAAATTCTTTTGCGGTGTGTTTGCCAAGATCCGATGAATTGAAGATTTATGATCAGCTTATCTATGAATATTATTTGAATCTTCTTTGAAATCTTATATGCATGATTTCATATCTTAGTAATTATCTTTGAACTTTCGGTTTGGTCTGGCCAACTAGATTGATTTTTCTTGCAATGGGAGAAGTGTTTGCTTTGGGTTCAATCTTGCGGTGCTTTCACCCAGTGAAAGAAGGGGACGAGACACGTATTGTATTGTTGCCATTGAGGATAATAAGATGGGGTTTTCATCATATTGCTTGAGTTAGTTCTACTACATCATGTCATCTTACTTAAAGCGTTAGTCTATTCGTCATGAACTTAATACTCTAGATGCAGGTAGAAGTCGGTCGATGTGTGGAGTAATAGTAGTAGATGCAGGCAGGAGTCGGTCTACTTGACATGGACGTGATGCCTATATTCATGATCATTGCATGTCATAATTATGCGCTCTTCTATCAACTGCTTGGCAGTAATTTGTTCACCCATCGTAATATTTTCTCTCTTGAGAGAAGCCTCTAGTGAAACCTATGGCCCTCGGGTCTATTTTCCATCATATAAGTTGCCGATCTACTATTTTGTAATATTTTACTTTCCAATAAATAAACCAAAAATACCAAAAATATTTACTTTATAGTTTATCTATCTCAAATAGATCTCACTTTTGCAAGTAACCGTGAAGGGATTGACAACCCCTTAATCGCGTAGGGTGCAAGTTGTTTATTGTTTGTGCAGGTACTTGGCGACTTGCGTGTTGTCTCCTACTGGATTGATACCTTGGTTCTCAAACTGAGGGAAATACTTACTCTACTTTGCTGCATCACCCTTTCCTCTTCAAGGGAAAAAACCAATGAAAGCTCAAGAGGTAGCAGGAAAAATTTATGGCGCCGTTGCCGAGAAGATCTACGCCAAGTCAAGAGTCAAGATTTTTCTTCTTTCAACTCGTGAATTTCTGGTGCCATTGAGATCTACGTCAAATCAAGACATACCAAGTACCCTTCATAAAACTCTCATCTCTTGCATTTACATTATTTGCCATTCGCCTCTCGTTTTCCTCCCCCCACTTCTAAAACTATTTACAAAAAGATTTTCCTCTTTCGACCTTCTTCCCTTTGCTTTTTCGTTGCCTATCTTTGCTTGTGTTGCCATGTGCCTTCTATTTTGCTTGCATTTTTTCTTGCTAAAAATCTATTGATATGGATCACCTCAAAGTTTTCTACCTGGATCACCTTTGATCCATATGTGCTCGTGCTAAAACCCCAACTAGTTTAGTTGAGGGAAAATCTTTAGATGGGCTTGCTCATTTTGTGCGTCACCGTTTATGTGAAAAAGGGAGACTCTTATGGAATCAAATAAATAGTTTGTTGTGTTATGCTTGGAATCTTTGTGAAATTTATGATTTTACTTGTTGCTCTAAGAACCCTAAAAACATCTTCCCTACCTATGTGAGTTTAATGATAATGAAATCTTATCTTCTTATGAAAAGGTTGTTTATAGTTACTATGATATCGAACAAATTGAAGAATTTGTTGCTTTTAAGGGTGCTCATGAAGTTGCTTCTTTGATTGAAAAGTATGATATTACTCTCTGAAAATTTCGAAATACTTCAATATTGCTATGTAAAATATGCTCACAATGCCTATGTTAAGGAATTTATTAGGAGAATGACCGTTGCTTTGGAAGAAAATAATGACATGCATGAATCTATACATAATTATGATTCTGGTGTTTTGATTAAAATATTCCTTGATGAACATCATGCTTGCTATTCTTATGGCCATGATGCAAATATTTATGGACATGAATTTGCTATAGTTCCTTATGTTAAACATGAGATTATTGCTATTGCACCCATACTTGATAGTTCCTTGACTCACAAGCATGGTTGCAATGATGTTATTATAAAATTCTATTAATGTTAATTGTGTTAATGATATGCAAAACCCTAAGCTTGGGGACGCTAATTTTGTTATGTCCACTACTTTGTTGCAATGACCATGATTGGGGTGATTCTTCTTGTGATCTTGAAAATTCATTTAAGCCCCGTGATGAATATAAGATTGATAATAATGTTTGCTATAATATTGAAAGTGGGTTTGGAAGAGTGTCAACTTCAGATCCCACATATTTGGAGACTGTTCAATCTTATTATTATTTTTGATAAAAGTGGGTTTGGAGAGGTCTGCTACTTCTCGAGCTTGCGTTGTATTCCCTCGAAGAGGAAAGGGTGATGCAGCACAATAGCGTAAGTATTTCCCTTAGTTTTTGAGAACCAAGGTATCAATCCAGTAAGAGACCACGTGTGAGTCCCTCGCACCTGCAGAAACAAATAAGACCTTCGCAGACAACGCGATAAGGGGTTGTCAATCCCTTTACGGTCACTTACGAAATTGAGATCTGATAGATAGGACAGCTTGGTATTTTTGGATATAAGAACAGAAAGTAGAAGCGGAAAAGTAAAGTAGATTGTAGATTGATATGTTGAGAATAGACCCGGGGGCCATAGTTTTCTCTAGTGGCTTCTCTCATGATAGCGGTATTCTACGGCGGGTAAACAAATTACTGTCGAGCAATTGATAGAAAAGCGGATAATGATGAGACTATCTAGGCATGATCATTATATATAGGCATCACGTCCGAAACAAGTAGACTGAAACAATTCTGCATCTACTACTATTACTCCACACATCGACCGCTATCCAGCATGCATCTAGATTATTAAGTTCATAAGAACAGAGTAACGCCTTAAGCAAGATGACATGATGTAGAGGGATAAACTCAAACAGTATGATATAAGCCCCATCTTTTTATCCTCGATGGCAACAATACAATACGTGCCTTGCTGCACCTACTTCCACTGGGAAAGGACACCGCAAGATTGAACCCAAAGCCAAGCACTTCTCCCATTGCAAGAACTATAGATCTAGTAGGCCAAACCAAACCAATAATTCGAAGAGACTTGCAAGGATATTATAATCATACATAAAGAGTTCAGAAAAGAACCAAATATTTCTCACAGATAATCTTCATAAACCCACAATTCATCGGATCTCGACAAACACACCGCAAAAAGAGATTACATCGAATAGATCGCCTCGGAGACCGAGGAGAACTTGGTATTGAGATCCAAAGAGAGAGAAGATGCCATCTAGATACTAGCTATGGACCCGAAGGTCTGTGGTAAACTACTCACAACTCATGGTGAAGCGATGATGATGATGTAGAAGCACTCCGTGGTAGATCCCCCCTCCGGCGGAGCTCTCGAACAAGCCCCAAGATGGGATCTCACGGGAACAGAAGGTTGCGGCGGTGGAACTAGGGTTTTTTCTGTTGTTCTGATGGTTTCGGGGTACGTAGGTATATATAGGAGGAAGGAGGACACCGAGGGACAAATGTGGGCCCACGAGGCAGGGGGCGCCCTATAGGGGTGGCGCGCCCCCACCTTCGTTGATGCCACGTGTGCCCTAGTCCGTGGTTCTCAAGTCCCCCGTGCGTATTTTGCTCCAAAAATATCTCTCCCGAAGTTTATTCCGTTTGGACTCCGTTTGATATTCCTTTTCTGTAAAACCCTGAAATAGGCAAAAAAAATAGCAATCTGGACTGGGCATTTGGGTTAATAGGTTAGTCCCAAAGATAATATAAAAGTGTATAACAAAGCCCAATAAACATCCAAACCATCATAAATAATAGCATGGAACAATCAAAAATTATAGATACGATGGAGATGTATCAAGCAACCCCAAGCTTAATTCCTGCTTGTCCTCGAGTAGGTAAATGATAAAAACAAAATTTTTGATGTGGAATGCTAACCAACATAATTTTCAATGTAACTCTTAATTGTGGCATGCATGTTCAGATCTGAAAGATTCAAGACAAAAGTCTATATTGACATAAGAAATAATAATACTTCAAACATACTAACAAAGAATTCATGTCTTCTCAAAATTCTATGGCTAAAGAAAGTTATCCCTACAAAATCATATAGTCTGGATATGCTCCCTCTTCATCACACAAAATATTCATATCATGCACAACCCCGGTTTTAGCCAAGCACTTGTTTTCATACTCTATTCTTTCAACCTTTCAACTTTCACGCAATACATGAGCGTGAGCCATGGACATAGCACTATGTGGAATAGAGTGGTGGTTGTGGAGAAGACAAAAAGGAGGGAGATAGTCTCACATCG
This sequence comes from Secale cereale, assembly GCA_902687465.1. Taxonomy (NCBI): domain Eukaryota; kingdom Viridiplantae; phylum Streptophyta; class Magnoliopsida; order Poales; family Poaceae; genus Secale; species Secale cereale. The sequence continues at coordinate 285,663,714 of LR738713.1, forward strand.
ACTAGGCGGATCAATGGGCTATGGAGATGCCCATCATAGATATCAATGTGAGTGAGTAGGGATTGACATGCAACGGATACACTAGAGCTAAATATGTATGAAAGCTCAACAAAAGAAACTAAGTGTGTGTGCATCCAACTTGCTTTCTCACGAAGACCTAGGGCAATTGAGGAAGCCCATCGTTGGAATATACAAGCCAAGTTCTATAATGAAAATTCCCACTAGTATATGAAAGTGACTAAACGTGAGACTCTCTATCATGAAGAACATGGTGCTACTTTGAAGCACAAGTGTGGAAAAAGATAGTAGCAATTGTCCCTTTTTTCTTTTCTTTTCTTTTATTTTTTTTTCTTTTTTTGGGCCTTTCTTTTTTCTTAGGCATTTCCTTCTTTTTTTTTCTTTTTTTGGAGGGGATTTCTTTATTTAGCCTTTCCTCACATGGGACAATGCTCTAATAACGATGATCATCACACTTAAATTGAATTACAACTTGATATTACAACTCGATACAAGAACAGAGTATGACTCTATATGAATGCCTCCGGTGGTGTACTGGGATGTGCAATGAATCAAGAGTGACATGCATGAAAAGTCATGCATGGTGGCTTTGCCACAAATACGATGTCAACTACATGATCATGCATGGCAACATGACAATATGAAGCGTGTCATATGAACAGAGTGGTGGAAATTTGCATGGCAATATATCTCCGAATGGCTATGGAAATGCCATGATAGGTAGGTATGGTGGCTGTTTTGAGGAAGGATATATAGTGGGTGTATGGTGCCGGCGAAAGTTGCGCGGTACAAGAGAGGCTAGCAATGGTGGAAGGGTGAGAGTGCGTATAATCCATGGACTCAACATTAGTCATTAGAACTCATATACTTATTGCAAAAATTTACGAGTCATCAAAACAAAGCAATCAATGCATGCTCCTAGGGGGAGGTTGGTAGGAGTTAACCATCGCGCGACCCCGACCTCCACACAAAGGATGACAATCTACAAATACATCATGCTCTAACTTCGTCATACGTGCATGCTACGGGAATCACTAACTTTAACACAAGTATTTCTCAATTTCATAATAACTCCACTAGCATGACTCTAATATTACTATCCTCATATCTCAAAACAATTATCAAGCATCCAACTTCTCTTCATATTCAATGCACTTAATGTGAAAGTTTTTACTACATTGATCTTGGATGTCTATCATGTGAAGGCTAGTTTTATAGCCAAAGCACATTACCATGCTGTTTTAATAGATTATCAAAAGGATATAAGTGAGGCATGAGAGATCAACAATTTCTACAAAATATAATTACCACCGTGCTCTAAAAGATATAAGTGAAGCACTAGAGCAAAAACTATTCGACTCAAAAGATATAAGTGAAGCACATAGAGTGTTCAAACAATTCCTAGGCCATATTTTTCTCTCTCAAAAAGGTGTGTCCAGAAAGGATAATTGTGGCAAACTAACAAGCAAAGACTCAAATGATACATGACGCTCCAAGTAAAACACATATCATGTGGTGAATAAAAATAGAACTCCGAGTATAGTTACCGATAGATGAAGACGAAAGAGGGGATGCCTTCCCGAGGCATCCCCAAGCTTAGGCTTTTGGTTGTCCTTGAATTTTACCTTGGGGTGCCTTGGGCATCCCCAAGCTTAGGCTCTTGCCACTCTTTGTTCCATAGTCCATCAAAGCAATACTCAAAACTTGAAAACATCACAACACAAAACTTAGACAAAAATCTTGTGAGCTCCGTTAGTATAAGAAAACAAACCACTACTCAAAGTGTCGGATTCAGGGCTCCGCAAAACCCATTAAGTTCGAACACAGGGGCGTGAACGAAGATCTCTCCCACTCACGTCTACCTAGCGCCTCGCTCTCGTCTTGGTGGAAGGATTTAAGCAAACAATGAACAAGCACACAAGAGTTTATCCAGGTTCGGGCCACCGCGAGGTGTAAGACCCTACTTCCTTCTTTGGTGGATTGGCTCCGGGTGATCTAGAGTATGAACTGGTACAAGGGTTCCTGAGCTCAGGAGGGTCAGGAGGCTAGTGTTCTTGCTCCTTGTGCGGTGGTCAAGTGTGTGTCTCGATGATTCTCCCCTCTTCGCAGCGGAGGTCCTAGCTACTTATATAGGCGGCCACGGTCCTCTTCCCCTGAAATGTTTAGGCGGGAAGGGATTCCACAACGACCATTTTTGAGCGGGAACACAAGGACATTCATACCCTGACAAAAGCAGTCTTCGCCTGCAAAAGGATCAGGCGGTGACACGGTGGTGGGCTCGATGGTGACATTCTCCTTATCGTCCTTGCGGTCTTCGGTCTTGTTGCACCAAAGACGAAACATTTGCCATGCTCGTTGGGAACCAACGGCTGCGCTGTCTCCTTTGCACCGAAATGGCAACTGTGCCACTGGCGGACGCTGGCACTCGCTGGCGCGGTGCGTCACTACTGACATCACTGCCTCCTCCTGAGGCAGGCTTGGCCTTGGATTCTCCGCCCCTTCGGAACGCCTTGCCGAGGCCGCTCCCGAGGGGGTCTTGGCGTTATTCTCCTCGCAAGGCTTGGCCCCTCGCGAGGGTCTTGAGCAGCTGAGCCGTACCAGGCCGCTTGAAGGAGCGCGTCGCGGCCCGCAGACAGGCAAGTCTGGGTACCCTGGTTCCCAGGACACCGACAGTAGCCCCCGGGCCCAAGGCGCGCACGGAGTTGGCTTCGAGGCAAAGCCTTAGTCGAGGACGGAGCGCCGCGGGCCAGGCGGGCGCGTGATGGTTGGATGGGACGCGAGCGACTCCGCTCCACACACCGTCTCGGTAACCGTGTGTCTTGAAAAAAGGGGGCCTTTCTCCGCTGGGGGAGTTATCACCCTCCTTCCTGGTTGGATTTCTTCCCTTTGCGCCTCTTGCCTTTCTGCTTCCTTCGGCCTTCCTTGACCATGGCTAAGAAGAACAAGGGCACCGTGTTGACGCATGGATCTGCTTCTTCTCTTGACGCGACGCTTGAGGAGTCCTCCATCATCAGGGCGGAGGACTACTCAGAGGTCCAGCCGTTCCTGTCGAGCTCCCACAATGAGCATGGCCGGACGCAGATCTGGGCTGGATCCACCATGGCGCGGACCCTGCCAAAGTCATGCTACCCCTTCTTCCTCCATAGCATCTCCACGGGGCTTGTGCCCCCTTTCTCCGAGTTCTTCTAAGCCATCCTGGAACACTACCAGGTGCATGCTCTCCATATCCAACCTCGTTCCATCTTCGTCTTGTCGCTCTTCGCCTTCTACTGTGAGGCGTTCGTGGGGGTGAGGCCGATGGTCGCCCTCTTCCGCCACTTCTTCTCCATGTGTCAATACAACGAGGGCCCGTGCTTGGGCTGCGTTTCCTTTTGTCTTCCAGTGCCAGGGCTGTCGCCTGATGACGGCCGGGAAGAAGATAGAGTCCCACCGGAAGAGGTGGGTCTATCTGGACGCCCAGCATACCCATCCTCTGTTGGCGTTGCCTACCGCCCGTCGGGAGAAACTTGATGGCTGGCGCCATGCGAAACTCACCGGCTCTCTTGTCGGGCCAGTCTTGGCGAAGATCGAGGCTGACCTGAGCTCGAGGCTCGAAGGAGGCAAGATCGTGAAGGAGTTCTTGTGGCAGCGTCTGGCTCCACTGCAGGCTCACTCACGCCCTACGTGGGAGCTGACAGGTGACGGCGACCGGCTCCGGCTGCACCCAGGGATGCTGGCCGAAGTCGATCTGGACTTCACCTCGAGGACCCTCCTGGGGATGGTTCCGGAGGATCTTGCTGGGGCCTACCTGCCGCTGTACAGCCGCCCCGACAAGGCTGAGCTGTTGTAGGCCATGTCGGACCTTGGTGCGCCCGTGGGTGCTCCGCCCACGTTCGATGTGTCTTCTGGCGATGACGACGAGGGTGACGACGGGGGCTCAGAGGATACCCTGGACGATGATGGGGACTCCTTCGAAGTGTTCGCCGAGCCGACAGTCGCAGGTGCCGCCGGGCGATCCCAGGCGACCACTCCACGTCGTTCCAGGCGCACTGTGTCCGGGGGAAGCAAGGTGGCCACCGCGCCGAAGGGCACCACGCCGGCGAACCTGGCGGCCGCGACCGCGCCCAGGACCATGGCCTCGTGTCTTGCCTAGGCCCGGGCAGTCGACACGCCCAGTGCGCCAAGGGCTGCTATTGACTCATTGGTGAAGAGAAGGGCGCACCTTGCCTCCAACGAGTAAGTGTGCAATTTCTCACTCATTTTTATTTGCCGTGCCCCTGATGCGCTCTCCTTTGATGCTGCAGCCTGGGAGGTGTGATGAAGAGGGTCAAGGGGGAGGTCCTGCCGTGGTGCCCTGCTCCTTCGGCTGCTGGTGCAACCTCGGGGAAGGATGTCGCGGTGCTGGGCGCCTCGGTTGGCGGGGCCACCATGAGTGCGGTAACGGTGCCACCCGAAGACGTCCCTGTCTCCGTCGAGGTTGCGGAGTTGGCTTCTGCTCCGGCTGCTCTGGCGAGGGGGGCCGGAGCCCCCGAGCCCCTGGTCGAGCAGCCAGTCTTGTCGGTGCCCGTGCGCCAGCCGGCGCAGCCTGGTTCTGAGGCTTTGGATGCTGCCTCCGTTGCGCTGGGTCGTCTTCGCGCTGACCTGCAAAACAATGACGGCCACTTGACAGAAGGGCGCCTGGAGCTGATCCACGGGTGGCTCCTGGCAGACGAGTCTGCACGGGCCTCCTGGGATCAGGCCTTGGCGGCTACTGCCAAGGGTCGAGAGGAAGCCGCGGCGCCCGTGCTGGCTCGCGACGCCGCATGAGCTAACGCCGCGTCCTTCAAGAAGTGCTGCCTCATGACAGAGAGCGAGCTGGGGCCCTCCGCAAGGAAGACTCTAGGCGCGCCCTGGAGCTCAAAGGGTTGGAGAAGGAGCTCGAGGCGGAGAAGGCCACGACATCCTAGCTGCAGCAGAAGCAGCTTGCTGACCGTGCCACCCTCGAGAAGATGAAGGTTGAAGTTGAGCAGGCCAAGGCGGCCCAAGCCGCTCAATGCCTAGGAGGAAGCTCTCGCGTCCTTGGCGACGGTGAGTCCTGAGGACCTTTCCGCCTTTGACCTTGAGGCCCACAAGGCGCTGCATGCCGCCTACGGAGAAGGGTTCAAGGAGCCGCTGGCCGCCCCTGATGGAGTCCCCGTCGGGCTTCTTGCTACGCTCGTGGAGTCCCTGCATGGTGTTACGGCCGCGATTGGCCAGTTAGCTGATGCTGAAGGCCGCACGCTGCTTACCTTGGTCCTGACGCGGGTGTGTGGCCACCTAAGCCTTCACGACCCCACCCTTGACCTGGCCTTGCTATCCGAGCCCGTGACCGCAGTCATGGAGGACTCGGTTGCCGAGGCCCTAAGGGCAAAGGTCACATCACTGGTGGATGCGTTCCTCCAGTCTACCGTTACCGTGGCCGAAGAGGAGACGACCGGTACTGCTGCGCCCGACGATGCTTGATCCATAATGTTTAGTGAGAGGAGTGCGAGTGCCTCGGGGAGGCGTAAGAACTTGGTTTGAATTTGAAAAAACTTGACGTTATTGTAATAGCTAGGTGATTCCATGCTTGCTTCCTTTCATGTTTGCTTTAGGTGCTCTGCATCGGCAGGGCCCAACCCCGCGCATACCTCGACCGCCGCGGAGCCCTCTTGACATCGGGGTTACCGTAGTAACTGGACTCGTTGCTGAGCCCTCCGGACACCAGGGTTACCATAGTAACTAGACTCAAGGGGTGAGGGGCTACGTGGCCAGTGAGGCCCTTGGGTCGCGATGCCCAAAGGGTCCCCTTGACGTTCAAGCGATCTCGTTTTCGTTCTGCGTCAGCAGGGCTCAACCCCACGCATACCTCCATCGCCATTGAGCCCTCCGGAGGACCGGGTTTATCGTCATAACTAGGCTCAAGGGATGAGGGGCTACGTGGCCTGTTAGGCCCCTGCGTCGTGATGCCCAGAGGTCCCCCTTGACGTACGATCGGCTCTTCATGAAGGAGAACAAGCACCATACCTTGCCCACGAGCCTTCACCTGGGATGGGGGCACGAGAAGGCCAGGTGTCTGGGCACCTGGTAGGGTGGCGTCTGCCAGGCTTGACCTGAGCATAGCCCCCGTGCCTAGCCCCCCTCGCGACACCCATCCAAGGAGAAGTTGTGAGCGTCGTGAGCTGAAAAGCTCCCTGTGGTTGGTGCGACCATTGGGGGCCACCCTCAGTTGTTTATAACTAGCGCGGAGGATAGAGCTACCACACTTGCGTGGAGTGTGGGCATAACCGCGCCTCGGTCGTATCGGCCAGCGCAGAGCTTGGTGCTTCCACTGGTTCATGGGCATAACTGCTTCTCGGTTGGATCTGCCAGCGCGGAGCTTGGTACTTCCACTGGACCGTGGGTGGGAGCCTGGCTCCCACCGAGAGAGACTCCAGGGCGTGTACAGCCCCGTCCTGACGCGTGGCTAGCATGGTAGGACAGCCAAGGTGTATATGGGCCCTCCTCAGGACAAGATGAACGACTCTGAGGAAGTTCTCCTGAGCTTACGCATCACTCATGAGACCCTACCCTGAGGCGGGTTGCGCCTGAGTCTTCTTCTACAAAATGTGAAAAGAGAGGTGTTGTGTCGACCTACGCCGAGTGCATCTCCAGGGGACATTGCATGAGAAGGCCGCAGCACCAACAAACCCAGGAGGTGACGTTAGCGGGGCCGGCCCGTAAGACAGAGCTCAGCCGCTCGACTTATCGACCTTGCAGGGACGGACCTGAGCACAGACTCCATGCCCATTCTTCTCATGCCACGATCCAAAAGAAAAACAGTCGGCGCGCGGTTCTCGCGTGAGTGAGGCACCTGCCACGGGTCCCTACTTACCCATCCATGATTAGCCCATGCAAGAACAAGGCACCAAGGACCATGGGAGGTGCCGTCACGGAAATGGCTCGATAGGCAGAGCTCAGCCCTTGGGTTTATCGACGCTTCAGGGACGGAGCCGAGCACAGACGTCATGCCAGTCCTCAATCATGGGGCGGCCGCGAGTGGGCTCCCAAGGGCTCATGACCTTAGTGGCGGTGAGGACGCCAAGCATATAGATAATGCGGCTGGAAAGAAATGTGTAGCCTTGATCATGCAAAAAGGGAGACAGCCGCGGGGGAATAGCCCCCAGCGGCCCGAGGATGATGTAGCCCGAGAGGCGCCCTCGTTTAGATACCTGAAGTGTCACCTGATACTTGCCGAAGGAGAGTTGGGGTAGCTGAAGACGCGAGCTGTGTGGGTCGCTCCCGAGGATCGTCGGGCTCCTGAGGCCCAAGGGCTCCTAAGGATCTCAATGGTCGCGCGGGTCCGGCTCCCACTCCGTCTGGACCGCCTGCCACTGAGCCTCCCGAGCCCCCAAGGCCTGCTGCGTGAGGTGCTGGAACGTGGCAGGTGCGTTGCGGAAGCCGAAGAGCATGCAGACGTAGATGCAGGGGAGGGCCCTCCTCTGGCTGACCGCCGTCGGCCAGAAGGGCTCCTGAGAAGCGGCTCGATTGAGACCCGTGATGTCGATGCAGACGCGGAAGCAGTCGCTCGGGCTGCGAGCAGGTGGACTTGTGGTTGTGCGGTTACGCACACTGCGGATGAGTCTTGCATATTGAAGTTCCTCTGTAACTTGGTCGATGAAGTCCTGAGCCCCTAGCGCTAGACGGCTCGCGCTGGGCTCACAAAAACGCGCATCAAGATACGCTTGCACGCGGTGCTCAAACACCTCCCTCGGGGCACGGGTCAGCTCAGGGACACTCCAGAGGAGAGCCCCCGAGCCCGTCACGAGAGGGGCGTCAAGCACGCCTCCCTATGCGAGGGTGGAAGGCGCCTCGTCAGCAGGCGCGAGTCCTGAGGCCAGGTCGTCGGGAGCCCCCGAGTCCTGAGGTCCGTTAACGGGTAGGTTCTTCTTCTTCTTGGGGGCGGTCTGGGCGAGGACGGCTTCATCCTCAACAGGGTATTCAACCGCCGCGGTCTGGTAGGCATGCTCCAGGGAGCACACCGCTTCCTTCTCGTCGGAGGCGATCGTGATGACTCTGCCGCTCCCGGGCATCTTGAGGACGTTGTAGCCGTGATGGGTCGCCGCCATGAACTTGGCAAGGGCAGGATACCCCAGGATGGCGTTGTACGGGAGATGGATGTTGGCGACGTCGAAGTCGATGAGCTCGGTGTGGTAGTTGTCGCGGTCTCCAAAGGTGACGGGGAGGCGGACTTGCCCCATCGGGAGTGTGGATCCATCCGTGGCTCCGTAGAATGGCTTGGTGGGGTGGAACTGATCGTAGGGAACCTGGAGCATCTCGAAGGTCTGGACGGAGTGGAGATTGAGCCCTGCCCCACCGTCGATGAGGGTCTTGGTCACGAGGACGTTGCTGATGGTCGGGGTGCAGAGCATCGGGAGTGCGCCTGGGGCCGCAATACACTTGAGCTGGTCTTTGGGGTCAAAAGCGATGACTTGCTTGGTCCACCTGAGGTCGCGCGTGGCGTCAGGCCTGGGAAGCGCCGCGTTCACCTCACGGGCGAACTGCTTGAAGATGCGGTGAGAAGCTGGGGCATGAGCTCCTCGAATGCACGCGACTGCATGCGGTTCCTGGAAGCCCCCTGCCCCGTCTCCCTGGCGATCGTCGTTGTTCCTCCTTGGTGCTGGTGGCAGCGGAGGCAGGCCTCCGAGACCCTGAGGGCGACCCTCACGAGGCTGGTTGCGCCAGGGGGTGTCACGAGGCTGCTCCTACCAGTGGTCTTCACGACGTTGCTCACGCCACCCTTGGCGCGAGTTCCTGCCGTCCCAGCGTCCTCCTCCTCGGCCTCCTCCACGGCCGTAGCCGCGGTTGTCATGCTCAGGGCGCTGCTCGACGCGCCCGCCACGCATTGCCCTGAAATCCTGACAGTCTTTGGTGTTGTGGTTGTGGACGTTGTGGAAGACGCAGTACAGACGGTTGTCTCTGGGGAGGTAATCGTAGCCGCAGCCACGCTTCACTTCTCGCTCAGCAGCCAGCACGGCGGGTCCCTTGCGCTTCGACTCCTTGGCCTTGGTCTTCTTGTCGTCTGCCTCCACCTCAGGCAGCTCCTGAAGGGAGAGGC
>LR738713.1:285673583-285684544 GCA_902687465.1 Secale cereale
TTTCCCGCCTCGATGCTCAGCTCATAGAGTTGAAGGAACTCCGTGGGGTCGGTGGTGCCGTCGTAGCGCGGAGGCAGGTCCGGCTTGAACTTGCCGGGCCAGACGAGACGCCATAGCTCGAGATCCAGGGCGCCACACCCACGTACGCTCATGATCACAGGCGCCCCCTGCACCTGTGATGCTGGTTCTTGAGGTGCTGGCGCCACCACCTCCTGTGGCGCGTGGTCTGGGTGTTGTGGGCCAGGGGGCCCACGAGCCCCTGCATGTGGGTGCGGGATCACCTGGCAACTCTCCTCCTCGCGGGTGTAGGCTCTGCGGGGTTGTTTGCGTCGAGGGGCCTCGCGCCGGCCCTCCTGGTCAGCGGGGCGAAGGTGAAGCGGAGCCAGGACCCCACGGCCCTCGTCCGCCGCCGGGGGCGACGGAGGACGCGAAGAGTGCGTTGTTGCAGGCGCTTTCCCAGCGGCGTTGACGAGCTCGGTGATGCGGTGGAGCCACTCGTCGTAGAGATCATCTGCCGGGCGGTAGCGCAAGACCTCCTGCACCATCAGTAGCGCAGGCTGCTGGTAGACCAGCCCGCGGCAGACCAGCGAGGACGACGCTGCGGCCGACGAGGGTGAAGGCATTGCCATGCGGCCATCCCGCTGCACGGACAGCGGCAGCGAGGAATCCTGCTGCTCGTGGATAGCCAGGTCGGTGGCGGCGTTGGCGACCGGTGAGTTGGGGCGGAGCGGTGCTGTTGCCCGCGGGCGTCGTCTAAGCGACGTTCGCGGCGCGGCGGGCGGCGCGAGCTCGGTGTGTGTCCACTATGGCTGTGGAGCAGGGTCGGTGACGAGAACGTGACGAGGTCATCGGAGAGGCAAGATTTCGACACGCCCCCTACCTGGCGCGCCAAATGTCGAATTCAGGGCTCCGCAAAACCCGTTAAGTTCGAACACAGGGGCGTGAACGAAGATCTCTCCCACTCACGTCTACCTAGCGCCTCGCTCTCGTCTTGCTGGAAGGATTTAAGCAAACAATAAGCAAGCACACAAGAGTTTATCCAGGTTCGGGCCACCGCGAGGTGTAAGACCCTACTTCCTGCTTTGGTGGATTGGCTCCGGGTGAGCTAGAGTATGAACTGGTACAAGGGTTCCTGAGCTCAGGAGGCGAGCTCAGGAGGGTCAGGAGGCTAGTGTTCTTGCTCCTTGTGCGGTGGTCAAGTGTGTGTCTTGATGAATCTCCCCTCTTCACAGTGGAGGTCCTAGCTACTTATATAGCCGGCCACGGTCTTCTTCCCCCGAAATGTTTAGGCGGGAAGGGATTCCACAACGGCCATTTTTGAGCGGGAACAGAAGGACGTTCCTACCCTGACAAAAGCAGTCTTCGCCTATAAAAGGATCAGGCGGTGACACGGTGGTGGGCTCGACGGTGACATCCTCCTTATCGTCCTTGCGGTCTTCGGTCCTATTGCACCAAAGAGGAAACCTTTGCCCCGCTCCTTGGGAACCAACGGCTGCACTGTCTCCTTTGCACTGAAATGGCAACTGTGCCGTTGGCGGACGCTCGCACTCGTTGGCGCGGTGCGTCATTGCTGACATCACTGCCTCCTCCTGAGGCAGGCTTGGCCATGGATTCTCCGCCCCTCCGGAACGCCTTGCTGAGGCCGCTCCCGATGGGGTCTTGGCGTTGTTCTCCTCGCGAGGCTTGGCCCCTCGCGAGGTTCTTGAGCAGCTGGTCGATCAGCTGGGTCGTACCAGGCCGCTTGAAGGAGCGCGTCGCGGCCCGCAGATAGGAAAGTCTGGGTACCCTGGTTCCCAGGACGCCGACACAAAGGTACTGCTATGAACTCATTCTTTGTTTATATTGGTGTTAAACCTACTGTATTCCAACTTCTCTATGATTCATACTCCCCAATACTACTCATAGATTCATCAAAATAAGCAAACAACACACGAAAAACAGAATCTGTCAAAAACAGAATAGTCTGTAGTTGTCGGTGTACTAAGGTAGGGGTACCTCAGTACCCCAACTTGTGCACGGGCAGTAGCAGCTTCCCGCGGCAGGGTCGACCACGTGCTCGCCGGAGACCTTCCTGCTCCATGTAAAACCATTCAAAAACAAAGTATACAAGACAGAAGATCGAGACCCCGGCAAGTGAAGCTTGCCGGGAAGGCCGTTCCAGGCTCAAGATTACCTCACCCACGCAAGGCCCTGGCAAGAGGAGCTTGCCAGGAAGACTAGAAGATTCCATTACAGAAGACATGCCTCGGCGCAACATGCGCCCCGGCAGGGCCCGGGGAGCGACAAGCTTCAGAGCCCGACAAGCTCCCGGGCCCGGCAAGGTCAAGACCCCGGCAAGGTGCTTGCCGGGAGAGTTGCGCTGTGTGCCCGCGCTCCAGCTCATCGGCCCACGCGTCACCCTTGGGCCTTTCCAGGGACGCGTGGCGGATGGCTGCACAGCCTGGGGGACACGGTGGCACTCCACGGTGGTGAAGCCATCGCCGTGGCAAACGGAGACGCAAGGGCGGGCGCTTTTGGGGTCGACGGCGACGGGCATTAAATGCTCTTGTCCCCCACTGTCAAAGTAGGTAGCGACCACTGTTCACGCACTATAGCTCCACTATTCCCGCACTGTTACAACTACCACCTCTTTTACGTTTTTACCCTTTCTCCTACGTTGACACCTGTCGGTGACCCCTTGCGCTATAAAAGGAGGCCCATGCACAACGTGAGAGGGGTTCGGAACCTAGATCGCTCATACGCTCGGTGTAGCTGGTTCTTCAAGCTCCCGAGCTCTCCAACTCAATACAAACTAAGCAGGAGTAGGGTTTTACGCGTCCATCGCGGCCCGAACCTGGGTAAACTGCCCGCGTGTTCACTACGATCTGCTCTTCGTGCTCCCTCCGCCCTCTTACCGCACAAACAAGGGGCTCCGGTCCCATAGGTGTTCGTGGTGGACAGTTTCCCCCGACAGTAGTAATATGTAACTTTCACATACTTCTGTAACTCCAAAAAATTGAAACAAATTGGTAAACCTGATGAATTTGTCTACTAATCATCCGCAAAAAGAATCAACTAAATAGCACACTCCAAAAAAAATCTAGTGACCATTCTAGCGAGCGCTGACGATTCTGTTTTTCGCAGCAAGATCATATAAACTTAACACAAGTCTTCCCAAAGGTTCTACTTGGCACAAACACTAATTAAAACAAAAAACCACATCTAAACAGAAGCTAGATGCAATATTTATTCCTAAACAGAAGCAAAAACAAAAAATATAAAATTGGGTTGCCTCCCAACAAGCGTATCATTTTATGCCCCTAGCTTGGCACGATACAAAGATAGATCTAGGGAATGCCATAATGATACGATATATCGCGAAAACTCGTCTCATATTCCCTACGTTCAGCAGCAAGTTTTCTCTTTGGCAAGAAAAAGTAATCAAAAGGGCTAAATTTAATGGGGCAAAAGTCCCCGATATAAAGCTCAGGAGGTATAAGTTCCTCTTTTGGCCCTTTATAGTGTACAACCAATTCATCATTATAGGCATTCTTTTGGCAGAAGGTCATGAGCCTTCGCTCAAGGGAGAAGCCCAACCCATTGTTTTGAATAGCAAAATCATCATTCAACTCAGAAATTCTATCAACCAAGACATCAGTGGGAACCTTTTTTCTAAGGTTTTCATTAAAAGCAACATGATCAGGAGATCGCAACCGCATTATGTCTTCTTGATTAAATAAGATAGCCTCTATGGGAGGTCGGCCAGCATCTACCCCTTAATGAGCAAAGATTTCTTTAGCCTCTTTCATGATAAATCGAAATTCATGAGCCAAAAAGATAGTAGCTGCACGCTTAACAGAAGAATGCTCAATATCTGAAAATTCCAGAAAGATTCTCTGAATACAGGTATGCATATGGATAAATTGCCTTTCAATTTCAACTACAAGCATAGATATAGCATCCGCAAGGCTACTAGTTCTGTGAAGAATAGAGCCACCCATAGTGGGCAAAGCACCAGCACAAGTAAAGAAGTCTTGAAGAACTCCTTTTCCAATGATGTTACCACTACCAACCCGGAATTTCTTAATATGTAGAGTGGTAATTTCATCTGGGGGGTCAACATAGACGTTGCCCTCAACATTACTACCCTTCTCGATAAAATCTTCCCCCGTCTCAAACATGAGGACAAGCGAACGATAAACACACGGCAAAAAGAAGGGTAAATAAAATGACAAAGGTGAAGTGGGGGAGAGGAAAACGAGAGGCAAATAAATGTAATGCAAAGGATAAGGGTTTGTGATAGGTACTTGGTATATGAGTTTGGCGTAAGCCTCCCCGGCAACGGCGCCAGAAATTCTTCTTGCTACTTCTCGAGCTTGCGTTGTATTCCCTCGAAGAGGAAAGGGTGATGCAGCACAGTAGGAGACCACGCGTGTGCCCTACTCCATGGTTCTCAAGTCTCCCGTGCGTATTTTGCTCCAAAAATATCTCTCCTGAAGTTTCATTCCGTTTAGACTCCGTTTGATATTCCTTTTCTATAAAACCCTGAAATAGGCAAAAAAACAGCAATCTGGACTAGGCCTTTGGGTTAATAGGTTAGTCCCAAAAATAATATAAAAGTGTATAACAAAGCCCATTAAACTTCCAAAACATAATAAACAATAGCATGGAACAATTAAAAAATCATAGATACGTTGGAGACGTATCAAGGTGATGACTTTAGTTAATGTTGATCCCACTATTTTGGAAGAGTGTCAACTACGCATGCATGTGGATCGTGTTGAGAATACATTTTGTGATAGCTATATTGTTTAATTTGCTTATGATCCTACATGCAATTATTATGAGAGAGGAAAATATGGTTGTAGAAATCTTCATGTTACTAAATTACCTCTCTTCATGTTGAGATTGATCTTCTTCTTTTTTTCTTCCTTGCATATGCTAGATATTGCTTGTCTTGATTTGTTTCCCTATAAAATGCCTAGGCATAGGAATTATGTTAAACTTAGATGTGATTTTGACATGCTATATGATGCTCTTTTTGTGCTTCAAGTCTTGTCTTTCATGTGAGCATCATTAAAATTATCCACGCCTAGCTAAAAGGCTTTAAAGAAAAGTGCTTGTTGGGAGACAACCAAATTTCTTTATTTTCTGTTTTTGTGAGATAACACATTATTACTCCTGTAGTAGTTATGTTTTGGTGTTTTAATTAGTGTTTGAGCCAAGTAAGACCTTTGGGATGGCCTGCGGTGATCATTGATTTGATTTTGCTGAAAAACAGAAACTTTTGTGCCTAGTGTAGAAAATTCTATAATTCTATGAAACGTGAAAACCTTCTGAAATTTTTACACAAAATTTATATACAAACTCCCCATGTCTTCCTAATTTTTCAGAATTTTTAGAGTTATAGAAGTATGCAAAGTTTTCACATTGCTACAGACTATTCTGTTTTTAGGACACATTATGTTTTCTATGTGTTGTTTGCTTATTTTGATGAATCTACGGCTAGTATCGGGGGGTATTAACCATGTAAAAGTTGAAATACAGCAGATATTAGACCAATATAAAATAAGAATGAGATCACAATAGTACCTTGAGTGGTTCTTTCCTTTGTTTTACTAACGGAGCTCACGAGTTTACTGTTGTGAAGTTTTCAAGTTTTGTGTAAGGATTTGATGGACTATGGAATAAGGAGTGGCAAGAGACTAAGCTTGGGAATGCCCAAGGCACCCCAAGGTAATATTCAAGGATAACCAAGAGCCTAAGCTTGGGGATGCCACGGGAAGGCATCCCCTCTTTCGGCTTCGTCTATCGGTAACTTTACTTGAGGCTATATTTTTATTCACCACATGATATGTGTTTTGCTTGGAGCGTCTTGTATGATATGAGTCTTTGCTTTTTAATTTTCCACAATCATCCTTGTTGTACACACCTTTTGAGAGGTACACGCTTGAATCGTGATTTATTAGAATACTCTATCTGCTTCACTTATATCTTTTGAGCTAGGCAATTTTGCTCTAGTGCTTCACTTATATCTTTTTAGAGCACGATGGTGGTTTTATTTTATAGAAATTGTTGAACTCTCTTGCTTAATTTATATATTTTGAGAGTCTTTAAAACAGCATGATAATTTGCTTGGGTTATGAATTTAGTCCTAATATGATAGGCATCCAAAGGGGATATAATAAAAACTTTCATATAAAGAGCATTGAATACTATGAAAAGTTTGATTCCTTATAATTGTTTTGAGTTATTTATATGGTAATATTAGAGTCATGCTAGTGGTAGTTTGTGAGGTTAAAGAAATAAGTGGGTTAAGGTTTGTGATTCCCGTAGCATGCATGTATGGTCTCCTAACTCTGTAACCAAATTGGCGCGCATTGTATCTTGATTGTTTGTCTTTGTGTGAAGGTCGGGGCACGGGATGGTTAACTCCTACCAACCTACCCCCTAGGAGCATGCATCATAGTATTTTGCTTTGAGGGCTAAGTAGATTTTTTGCAATAAGTATGTGAGTTCTTTATGACTAATGTTGAGTCCACGGATTATACGCACTCTCACCCTTCCACCTTGCTAGCCACTCTAGTTTTGCGCAACTATCGCCGATGCAAAAAACCCTCCTTATACCTTCCTCAAAAAAGCCACCATACCTACCTATTATGGCATTTCCATAGCCATTCCGAGATATATTGCCATGTGACTCCACCGTTCTGTTTGTTATGACACACATCATCATTGTCATATTGCTTTGCATGATCATGTAGTTGACATAGTATTTCTGGCAAAGCCACCGTTCATATTTTTTATACATGTCACTCTTGATCATTACACATCCCGGTACACCGCCAGAGGCATTCATATAGAGTCATACTTTCTTCTAGTATCGAGTTGTAATATCGAGTTGTAAGTAAATAAAAGTGTGATGATCATCATTAGTAGAACATTGTCCCATGTGAGATTATAAATAAAAGAGATCAAGAAGCCCAAATAAATAAAAGAGGCCAAAGAAGCCCACAAAAAAAGTCCAAAGAGCCCAAAAATAAAAAAATGAAAAGAAAAAAATGAGAGCAAAAGAGAGAAGGGACAATGTTTCTATCTTTTTCCACACTTGTGCTTCAGAATAGCACCATGTTCTTCATGATAGAGAGTCTCCTATGTTGTCATTTTCATATAGTAGTGAGAATTTTTCATTATATAACTTGGCTTGTATATTCCAACGACGGGCTTACTCAAATTCCTTAGGTCTTCATGAGAAAGCAAGTTGATGCACACCCACTAGTTAGTTTTTGAGCTTTCATACACTTATAGCTCTAGTGCATCTGTTACACACTACTAGGAAAAGGCCTACTAATGGCGCACCTAATTTGGCCATTAATGGCGCATTAGTGGTGCGCCATTACTAGCACGCCATTAGTATATTTTACTAATGGTGCACCTCTGGTGCGCCATTAGTATCTGGTATACTAATGGCGCACCGCAGATGCGCCATTAGTATGCACAGTAGTGCGCCATTAGTATGCCTCCCAGGGGCCATGTGTACCCAGGTGCTTTGGCATACTAATGGCGCACTCCAGCAGGATGCGCCATTAGTAATGTCCGCATAGTAATGGCGCACTGTCTGATGATGCGCCATTAGTATCCTTTGACATACTAATGGCGCACTGTGTTGTGATGCGCCATTAGTATGAATATTAGGTTTTTTTTAATATTATTTTTCTGTTTTTTTGCACAGATTACAAAATGTATAATTGCACAGAATATAGACAGCACACATCAACAACAAATTCATCGAATACAATAGAAGATTAGTCTCTGAATAAATTCATCATATTAGTCTCCGAATACAATTCATCATATTAGTCTTCGAATTGAAAAGACCGAACAAAGATAGAACAATATATTACAAGTCTCGAGACCGCGAGTAGCGAGTTTGTCTTCACATTACAAGTCGATATCGATCATCTAAACTACCATCACATAGAAGAGAGCTGCGGTCATCACGATGAGCATCATCACGATGAAACTCGTCTTCATCCGGTTCCTCCAACGCTCCCTCACCTCTCCCGCTAGATAGCGGGCGTATCTAGATTCGGCCTCGGCCCTAGTGGTGTACCCTTTGTAACTGTTACCGCTGAATCAGTGAACCTGTCTCCGACACTCCTCCCAGTCGTCGTAGACTCCGGGAACCTTACCCTTGTACACGACATACGACGGCATCGCTATGCACTAGCCAAACGAAACGTTAGTACCAGTTCACAGACAATACATAAGCAATATATAAGTATGCAACAGAACGATCGAAAGAGAAAAGCAAGACATTAATAGCATCGATTACATCTAAGTTGAACGACTCTCGAAACCAAAGAGACATACTACAAGTTCATTAAAGTTTAATTACAACATGAGCCAATCGATGTTTCAGAACTAGACACAGCATCACTGCTTTCGACTTGACTCAAGGGACCGGAGCGTGGATGAAGCCACCGTCTATCGTGGGAGTCATGAAATCACGGGCGTTGTCAGCCTGCATTTGTAGCATTGTGTCGATGTCACTGTTCAACGGTTGATTTCTGAGGTAGAACTGCCCCGAGGTACGAAGGACATCTTGATGGATGATTTCCGCAAACTCTGACTGGATGCGAAAGAATTCTTGTCTGGTGTTCGCGTCCTGGATTGCCGACACGCTCGCGGCCCAATCTTTGAGTTTACTCGGTAGCAGAAGTTGATGATGGTCCCGTACGATCGCCCGCATTTGATGGATGGCGTAGTAGGCACCCTTCTGACCGCCAGGCGGCTACTTGACGTAGCAGAACGTCGTATTGTGGGAGAACATGTGTTTGTCGGTCTTACGAATAGGCCTGGTGAAGGTGCCTCCAGATTTGGCGTAGCCGGGGAGAACATCATCAAGAACCTTCTTGACATTTGTGTAGTCTACTTTCGACTGACGGTCCGGGTCGAAATACGTGGCCATGGAATATTTGGGGCTTAGGAGGATGAGCGTGCAATGTGTGTCACTGTAGAAAACACGGAATGTTAAAAGAAGAACGATCGAAATCTAAGAATTCATATGTTACGGGGCGGTTGAGGCGGAGGACTTACTCGGGAAAGTAAGGCACGAGGAAGTTATCCTTATCTCGGTTTGCCAGAATGACGCCTTCGAGGTAAGAACTCGCGACTTGCCGGTCCCCAGCGCTGCCAAAGATCTTGGCACGCATGTAGAAGGGGTCGACTATCACGATGTCCGGGGTCTTGTCGCGAATGATCCGCATCTCCATACTCAGCGAAAATAGCCGAACGAAGGTGTAGTGCAGCGGAAGAAGGTTCAACATAGCGTTGATGTCATCAAACCGCAGGACGATCGTACCCCCGATGGAGTTATCCACAAAGCCCTTGCCCTCTGGCACCTTGGCCGCGAAAACCGGGTATGCCACATCCTTCTCTCTGAGACGCCGCTTCTCCAAAGAAAGAACACTGTCATGCAGACTCCGCATAGCACCGGTTGCAGCATCGAGCATATTTCTCGGTAGCATCGGCCTACCCGCCACATGCACCCTCCTCATTACATCCTCAGGTGAAGGTGGCCCGTCCTGAGCACGGATCGTACTCGGTGCCGGCTGGCTCGCACCCTTGTTAGTTTTTCTTTTGTGTGCCTTCTTCTTGATCTCCTGAATTGGGACCGAGTTCTGCTTAGAGACCGCCTTCTTGAGTGTGTTGGGGCTGATAATATTTCGCACCTCGCCTATCTGAGGCTCGGTGAAGTCGGCAGCTGGAGGCGTCTCCCGAGAGCTGAACGGCAGACGACGCCTGTTGCAACTTGGCTTCTCCGCGGTACCAGCTAGATCGCGCACGTCTTTTGTTGGGTTGGGTTATTGAGAAGGAGGCCCCATGAAGTCGTCACCGTACCCATGATCGGCAAAGTACTGATCGACGTTGCCAAATGTATCGCCGTCGTCATCGTTCTGATCCTGTGCCATATGCATGTTTGGATCCAGTGGCATAGGGATGTCCGGCACCTTTGCGGCGGTCTTGCCATGGGGACGACTTGGCGCCGGCACGACTGGCGGTGTTGTCTTTGGGGTGGTGTCCCCCGCCCCCAAACGAATCTGGCTCTTCGGCCAAAGCAGGGGCCAGTTCAGGCAGGCGCTGAGGGTCATCACGTCATCATCGTCGTCCCCGACGGGTCGAATCGGAGGTAACACCTCGTCGCAGCCTGGCAGCACCCGAACCAGTTGAACCCTAAACAAGTTGGGTGGCATCTGGGTACCGTGGAACAAGGGGTTGCCCGGTTGAACGATTTTGCCCTTGGCAACATCGACCAACTCGTTGTTCACGAAGTGCAGGAGAGTGCACGGAACGTCGGCGGCGCCCTGCGAAAACATGTAGGGCGTCAGGGATGCCCAGTCAAAGGCAAGGAGATGAAGTCCTCGGCCGAGAGAGGCTTAATTAGTTACCGTGATGATGGCGTCGAGCTCGGCTAATGTCGAGGCACCGCCAACGGCGGGCGTGCAGTTGACGGAGGGGCGCTTGCTGCAGAGGTGCCGGCCGGCGTACACCCGGGTGCATTAAGCTCCCGTGCTGGCGTCGGAGACACCAATGCCGCCTCCGTCGGAGACATCAATGGCCCCGCCATCGCGTTCTGCGAGTTGCTGGCCGTGAAGCTGGGAATCGGGGGCGGCCCTGTTGGCCGCCCGCAATCCACGCCTGCAACCCCTCGATCAAGCTAGGCACAATGGCAGTGATCGTCGCTCCGAGCTGTTGTTGCACTTGCTCTTGGACAATCTCCGGAATCCACGCCACCTGTGCCTTGAGTTCTTGAACCTCGCACGCCTGGCTTTCTGAGCTGGTCTTTTTCTCCTTTCGCCCACCAGCATTATAGTATGACGACCATTTTGTCGACAAGCCACACGACCAGCTGACGTCGGCTTCTCGAGCTTATCCTTGTTCTTCATTACATTCAACGCCCTATTTAGAGTCGTGTCCCA